>CP099427.1:1910000-2303395 GCA_024114885.1 Septoria linicola | reverse complement strand
CCTAACCCTAACCCTAACCCTAACCTAACCCTAACCCTAACCCTAACCCTAACCCTAACCCTAACCCTAACCCTAACCCTAACCCTAACCCTAACCCTAACCCTAACCCTAACCCTAACCCTAACCCTAACCCTAACCCTAAGCTTATTATATAATAATAACTTATAGACAGCTTTCTTAATATATCTAGCATTTTTTAGTAAAAGGGATCTTCTAGCCCTCCTTCTAAGGAATAATCTCTAAGGGTCCTTCTAGTTCTTAGTACTGTTTTCTCTACTAGGACAGTTTCTTAGTAGTAGGAAGGTTAGGACAATCTTTTAACTAGTGCTTCCCTTCTTTATAGAGCTAGTATATTAGTAGAGACTTTCCTTAGTAGAGCTACTTAGAATAGAATATAGCTAAACCTATATCTATCTTGTCTAGATTATCTCTTACCTCTTAGGACTTAAGTAGAAGGAGAATAGTATCTATATCTAAGGATAGTTAGGTTATAATAGTATCCTTAGCTACTTAGTATAATATAGGTAGGGACTATAGGAGATATTTCAGCCTTTTCTCTTAGCTCTAGTAGTAAGCTTCCTAAGGATTAATCTTAGTAATCCTCTTACCTAGGCCTCTAAGGTATCTCTATACTTCTCTAATTATCTTATTAGGTAATATCCTAAATATAATAAACTACTTAATTAGACCTATAGTATAGGACTTTAGGACTCTATTATACTTGTTCTAGAGAATTACCTATATCTTAGCTGCTAGTATAGTAACATACTATGTCTCTAGCTCTATCTTATTATCTTTACTAATACTATATCTAATACTAAACCTATATACTATATTATCTTTTAAGAAGTATTGATTCTAAGTAATATATATCTAGAGACTAGTGTCCTACTAAACTGTATATAGGTTCCCTCTAATAATTAGTTAGCTAATTGCCTAGAACTAGTCCTTTCCTTCTAGCTTGTCTATCTATAGCTTAAACTATCTCTTCTAGTTAGTTCTGTCTAGGATTAGAATCCTTTAGCTCTTCTTATCCTCTTAGTCTATTATAGAAATAGGTGAATAGAATAAATAATTAGTAGAATACTTCAGACTAGCTAAGGATTCTAGAGAAGAGTAATTTCTTGTAGTAGGGAGACTAGCTCTAAGAGATAGGGATTCCTCGTATTTAGGAAATTACTAAGACTCAGATCTTTCTCTCTTAGCAGAGTTTCTATTACTAGGTAGTAGGAAGGCTAAGTAGCCTCTTCTAACTCTAGTAATGCTAGGTACAATAGTAGAGAACTAGGCAGGTATTAATAAAGCAGAAACACACTACTGTCTTATAGAGATCTTTACTAACTTATATACTACTAGGTGTAAACTAGCTTCGTTAGTAATATAGTTAGGGAAACTTCTAGGCCTTAAATATTTTCTATAAACTATAAGGGATACAAGTAACCTATACTAACATAGGTTACTCCTATTTAGTATATAAACCTAGGCTTATAACCTATTAAAAGTAGAGGGCGTATTATATACTATATAATGTCAAGGAGGGTATAGCGTAGTAAAGAAGAATAGAGGATTAATCTTAAACTAACTTATATATATAGTATAGTAGTAATATGCTAGGAACTAAATACAAAGTTAATTAAGTTAGTTATCTAAGAAGAGAAGAAAGAGAAGCAAGATATACCTCTTACTAAGCCTTAGGTAGATGCCTTAGGCATCTAGAACTATACCTAAATATCTATGTCTAGACTAACTATCTAGGATATATTCTTAACATAGTATCTAATAAATATAGTATCTTTTCCTCTATTTATTAGTTTATTACTCCTTACCTACTAAGGCTATACTCTTATATCTATATATACTATAGCTCTATATCCTTATACCTTAAGGTAAGAGACTATTAGTTTGATTCTATTAAAAGCTTTATTAGGTAAGAGCTTAAATCCTTTAATATTAGATCTATTTAGGAGCTTGTTCCTTATATATATCTATACTTTAAGAGCTTCTAGCTAAAACTTAATAGGTATCTTACTTTCTTTAAGTATTACTCTAATAGAGGCCTCTAATATTTAGATAGACCTCTTAACTACTCTATTCTAGAGTAAATTATAGGCCTTAGTTAGCTTAAAGGTAATTCTAAAGTCCTTCTTCTATTATTTAATTAAAGTAGTAATCTCTCTAGTATTATTAGCTCTTATAGACTTAAGGAGTACTACTAACTACCTTTCTACCTTAATCCTCTAGTTCTAAAGAGTAGTTAGTATATCTAATCTAGCTTTAAGTAGAAATACCTATTTCTTTCTTAAGAAATTATTATTAAAAGTAGAGGGCGTTTATAGATACTATATAATGTTAAGGAGGGTATAGCGTAGTAAAGAAGAATAGGGGATCAATCTTAAACTAACTTATATATATAGTGTAGTAGTAATATGCTAGGAACCAAATATAAAGTTGATTTTGTTAGTTATCTAAGAAGAGAAGAAAGAGAAGCAAGATATACCTCTTACTAAGCCTTAGGTGGATGCCTCAGGCATCCAGAACTATGCTCAGAAGTCTATATCTAGACTAACTATCTAGGATACATTCTTAACACTCCTACTTATACTATATAGTTAGATCTTTCAATAGATTATCTGTAGTACTTAAATGCTAGTCCTAATCTTAATTAGTTATTAAGTACTTACTTTTTAGACTAATAACTAGACAGTACTAACTATTAATCTAACAAACTTTCTATACTACTATCTCTTATAAAAAGGTAAAAGAAATGCCTTCTATAAGATCTTCCTCCTCTCTTATATAGGAGTAGATTGTTTAGGATATAGACTATCTAGTAAGTTGCCCCTATCCTTTCTTATAGCTAATTCTAATAGCTTCCTAGATTCCTTATAGCCTAGTCCCCTACTTAGTTATATTCTATATAGCTTCTTAGTTCCCTAATAGTCTTTAGGGTGTACTATTCTTAGCTATAGAGATCTTATATCAAGCTAGGGAGTAGAGTAACTATACACTAGTAGAGGAGATAATAGCTGCTATAGAGGAGGTCTTTAATATTAACTAGTACTTAGCCTTAGAGGGTGTCTAGTTTAGCTAGGTGCTATATAGTAATATTGTAGTTAGTAACAGGTCTAATATTAGTAAGGGTATTTAGGACTTTATAAAGTCTAACTAAGGAGGAGTTAAGTAACTAAAATCTTTCTTTTAGACTCCTCTTGGTTTAACTCTAAGGCTTAGAGTTATCTTTTATATATCTCTTATATAAGGTAGAGCTGCCTTATAAACTCCTGAAACTGTAGTCTATTCTTTAGCTTAGTAAGACTATCTACTACTATCTCTTTTATGTTTATATATTCTATAGAGATAAGTCTGTTCCACTAGAGCTTTCTCATAGCATTATATAAGATATTAATATGTTTAGACTTGTTATAAACATGTAAGTCCTTAACTAGAGTAAGGGTAGCTTAGTTATTACCTTTTAACTAAATTAGCCTAATTCTAGTAACAGTTTCCTAGTTACTAAGGATCCTTAGTTAGTAAGAACATTCTCCTACTAACTCTAGGTATCTAAGCTCTCTTAAAAGAGTACTAAGGAACTATAACTGTTTTATATATACACCTATAGCTATATATTTAGCTTCTATTATAGATATAGCTATAGATTTCTGCTTCTTACTTATCTAGGAGATTGGTGTACTATAAAGGAAGAAGATATATCTAAGGATTAAGACTCTATTAGTCTTGTCTATTACATAGTTAGAGTCCACATATCTAGTAAGAAAGCCTTGACTATTCCTTAAGTATCTTAGACTAAGGTCTAGGTTTGATCTCAGGTATCTAGTTAGCTTCTTTAGAGCCTTTATATGTCCTACTATTAGATTACTAATATAGGAGCTCAATCTTCTAAGGGCAAATAAAATGTCTAGTCTTGTAATAGTTACAAGCTATATCTATGTTCTAATAATAGATTAGTACTCCTATTTGTTATACCTTTTATTATTTGGTCTAGTAGGCTTTAGACTTTTATAGCTATCTATTAGTAAAAGAGTTAGTAATATAGTCTCTTGACCTATTCCTATCTTAGCTAGGTTCTCTTAGATATAGTGCTTCTAGTTAAGTTTTAGCTAGCCTTACTATCTGTTTCTTGTTAGTCTTATTCTAAGAATCTTGTCTAGTTCTCTAAGATCTTTAATCTTAAAGACCTTACTAAGTTAGTCTTTGAACTAGAGGATATCTTCTAGTCTCTCTATAGTAATAGGTATGTTATTAATATAGATTAGGATTATTAGGTCTTTCCTTTTCTTATAGATTAGAAGACATAGGTCTACTTCTAATTGTCTGAATCCTATTCCTTTTAGTTTTAATATATATAGCTGATTCTAGTCTCTTATAGCTTGCTTTAGCCTATAGAGACTCCTTAGAACTTATAAGACTATACTAGTTAGTAGGTTAATACCTAGTAGTAAGATTATATAGATGTCCTTATATAGGATACTCTCTATAAATACATTGTTTATATCTACTTAGTATAGAACTAGGTCCTTCTTATAGACTACAGCTATGAATCCTCTTAGAGTATCCTGCCTAACTATAGGGGCAAAAGTCTCTATATAGTCTACTCTATACTTTTAGGAGAACCCTCTTATAACTAGTCTTGCCTTGAACTTTTTAATAGCTCTATTAAGCTTTCTCTTAATATTAAAGACCTATCTTGAGGTGACTAGGTTAGCCCCTTTTAGTAGGACTACTATAGTCTAGGTGTTATTACTTACAAGTGTATCTAGCTCCTTCTAAATAGCTTCTTACTAGAGATGACCCTACTTGAGATCACTTACTACTTCCTTATAGTTCCTTAGGATTAGAACCTCCTATTTGTATATTCCTGCTTCTTTAGTAGCTAAGAATATAATCTCTTTAACTTCCTTTAAGAATTCTAGGTCCTATAGGATACCTAGGTTAATAGAGCTTATAGCTAAGAAGAAAGCCTAATACTCTAAGAGTATTTCCTTGTCTAGCTAACTATTCTGATCTGGCTTAAGCCTAATTAGCTTCAGCTTCTAGTTAAATCTATTAAGTTCTTAGGATACTTTCCTCTTTCTAAGGGTTTACCTTAGAGCTATCTACTCCTAATCCACCTCTATAGTTTCTTAAGTAGAATTCTTAGATTCTTTCTTAACTTTCCCTTAGTCTAGGAATTTTCTATACTCTCTTATATCTTCTAGTAGAGGTAGAAGTTATATAAAGAGTTTCTTTCCTTCCTAAACCTATACTAATAGCTAAGGGAGAGGAGGCTTCTACTAGCCTAGACTAGGAGCACCTAGGGTACTCCTACTAGCTTATAGAGTAGGCTAGCTAATAGTTCTTAGCCTTCTAATAGGTCTTCTTTCTAGAGCTAAATTAGGGAGATTCTTAATCTTAATATTCAAGTCTAATTCTCTACCTAGCTTATCTTTAAAGAAGATTGTATTAGTATACTACTTAATAGCCTTTATGTCTAGCTCCTAGAACTTCTATACCTTTACTATATTATTACAGTATCTAATAAACATAGTATCCTTTCCTCTATTTATTAGTTTGTTACTCCTTACCTACTAAGGCTATACTCTTATATTTATATATACTATAGCTCTATATCCCTATACCTTAAGGTAGGAGACTATTAGTTTGATCTTATTAAAAGCTTTATTAGGTAAGAGCTTGAATCCCTTAACATCAGGTCTATTTAGAAGCTTATTCCTTATATATACCTATACTTTAAAGGCTTCTAGCTAAAACTTAATAGGTATCTTGCTTTCTTCAAGTATTACTCTAATAGAGGCCTCTAATATTTGGATAGACCTCTTAACTACTCTATTCTAGAGTGAATTGTAGGCCTTAGTTAACTTAAGAGTGATTCTAAAGTCCTTCTCCTACTATTTAATCAAAGTAGTAATCTCTCTAGCATTGTTAGCCCTTATAGACTTGAGGAGTGCTACTAACTGCCTTTCTACCTTAATCCTCTAGTTCTGAAGAGCAGTTAGTGTATCTGATCTAGCCTTAAGTGGAAATACCTATTTCTTTCTTAAGAAGTTATTAATAATCTCAAGCTACTATATAAAACCTTTTACTAATAATAGTAATAGTCTATAGATATCCACTAATATAAGAGCTAATCTTTTAGGTCTTCTCTTAATAGACTTGCCTAGGTGTTTCTTTATCTTACTTATTATATAGATCCTATACTTATACTCTTCCTAGTTAGGAATTAGAATTCTTTCCTTTAGGTTAGTAACTTTATAAAGGTTTGAGAGTAACCCTCTTCTAAAGTATATAAATCTTCTATACTATAGCTCCTACTATTTTAGATCCTTCTCTAACAGGGCAGTATAGGTATTATTAACCTCTATAGGATTATATAGTAAGTAATATAACTTTTCCTATAGGAGAGGTAATATCTTACTAATAAATAGAACACCTCTAACTAGCTTAGTCTTTATAACTGTTTAGCTATCTAGAGAGGTAAGAGTGAAATCAGGCTTCTAGACTCTAAATTGCTTACTAAACTAATCCTATAATATAAGATTTACTCTAAGATTAGGAACAAATAGTACCCTATTAAGTAGAACTTCTCCTCCTAAGATTCCCTTTATCTATACTAGTCTAGAGTAGGTTATATAGAGGTATCCTCCTCCTACCTTAATCTATACTTTCTTCCTTAGTAGCTTTACTAATCTGAAGAAGGACAGTTAGTTAGTTATATAGGATAAGGTATAGGAATCTAAGAGCTATTCTTAGAGTAATAACTTGCCTTTAGCCTCAATTATAGAATAGGCCAACTTATCTTAGTTATTATCTTCTAATAGGGAATTATTATTACTTCTAGAACTAGAGTAAGTTCTAGAATCAGAACTAGAACTAGACTCCTAGGCTGAAAATCCTTTCTTTAGAAGCTTTCTAGACTTTTCTATCCTTTGAAGCTACTTGCCTATTTTCTAGACAACCTTCTTTAGCTTATTATATAATAATAACTTGTAGATAGCTTTCTTAATATGTCTAGCATTCCTTAGTAAAGAGGATCTTCTAACCTTTCTTCTAAGGAATGATCCCTAAGGGTCCTTCTAGTTCTTAGTACTGTTTCTCTACTAGGACAGTTTCTTAGTAGTAGGGAGGTTAGGACAATCCTTTAACTAGTGCTTCCCTTTCTTATAGAGCTAGTATATTAGTAGGGACTTTCCTTAGTAAGGCTACCTAGAATAGAATATAGCTAGACCTGTATCTATCTTATCTAGATTATCTCTTACCTCTTAGGACTTAAGTAGAAGGAGAATAGTGTCTATATCTAAGGATAGTTAGGTTATAATAGTATCCTTAGCTACTTAGTATAATATAGGTAGGGACTGTAGGAGATGTTTCAGCCTTTTCTCTTAGCTCTAGTAGTAGGCTTCCTAAGGATCAATCTTAGTAATCCTCTTACCTAGGCCTCTAAGGTATCTCTATACTTCCTTAATTGTCTTATTAGGTAATATCCTAAATATAATAAACTACTTAATTAGACCTATAGTATAGGACTTCAGGACTCTATTATACTTATTCTAGAGAATCACCTATATCTTAGCTGCTAGTATAGTAATACACTATGTCTCTAGCTCTATCTTATTATCTTTACTAATACTATATCTAATACTGAACCTGCATACTATATTGTCTTTTAAGAAGTGTTGATTCTAAGTAACATACATCTAAAGACTAGTGTCCTACTAAACTATGTATAGGTTCCCTCTAATAATTAGTTAGCTAATTACCTAGAACTAGTCCTTTCCTTCTAGCTTGTCTGTCTATAGCTTAAACTATCTCTTCTAGTTAGTTCTGTCTAGGATTGGAATCCTTTAGCTCTTCTTGTCCTCTTAGTCTATTATAGAAATAGGTAAATAGAATAAATGATTAGTAGAATACTTTAGACTAGCTAAGGATTCTAGAGAAGGGTAATTTCTTGTAGTAGGGAGACTAGCTCTAAGGGACAGAGATTCCTCGTATTTAGGAAATTACTAAGACTTAGATCTTTCTCTCTTAGTAGAGTTTCTGTTACTAGGTAGTAGGAAGGCTAAGTAGCCTCTTCTAACTCTAGTAATACTAGGTATAATAGTAGAGAACTAGGCAGGTATTAATAAAGTAGAAACATACTACTATCTTATAGAGATCTTTACTAACTTATATGCCACTAGGTACAAACTAGCTTCGTTAGTAATATAGTTAGGGAAACTTCTAGGCTCTAAATGTTTTCTATAAACTATAAGGGATACAAGTAACCTATACTAACATAGGTTACTCCTATTTAGTACACAAACCTAGGCTTATAACCTGTTAAAAGTAGAGGGCGTTTATAGATACTATATAATATTAAGGAGGGTATAGCGTAGTAAAGAAGAATAGGGGATTAATCTTGAACTAACTTATATATATAGTGTAGTAGTAATATGCTAGGAACTAAATACAAAGTTGATTTTGTTAGTTATCTAAGAAGAGAAGAAAGAGAAGCAAGATATATCTCTTACCAAGCCTTAGGTAGATGCCTTAGGTATCTAGAACTATGCTTAGAAGTCTATATCTAGACTAACTATCTAGGATACATTCTTAACAATTATTAATAATCTTAAGCTACTATATAAAACCTTTTACTAATAATAGTAATAGTCTATAGATGTCTACTAATATAAGAGCTAATCTTTTAGGTCTTCTCTTAATAGACTTACCTAGGTATTTCTTTATCTTACCTATTATATAGATCCTATACTTATACTCTTCCTAGTTAGGAATTAGAATTCTTTTCTTTAGATTAGTAACTTTATAAAGGTTTAAGAGTAACTCTCTTCTAAAGTATATAAATCTTCTATACTATAGCTCCTACTATTTTAAATTTTTCTCTAATAGGGTAGTATAGGTATTATTAACCTCTATAGGATTATATAGTAAGTAATATAACTTTTTCTATAGAAGAGGTAATATCTTACTAATAAATAGAATATCTCTAACTAGCTTAGTCTTTATAACTATTTAGCTATCTAGGGAGGTAAGAGTGAAATTAGGCTTTTAGACTCTAAATTACTTACTAAACTAATCCTATAATATAAGATTTACTCTAAGATTAGGAATAAATAGTATCTTATTAAGTAGAACTTCTCCTCCTAAGATTCTCTTTATCTATACTAGTCTAGAGTAGGTTATATAGAGGTATCCTCCTCCTACCTAAATCTATACTTTCTTCCTTAGTAGCTTTACTAATCTAAAGAAGGATAGTTAGTTAGTTATATAAGATAAGGTATAGGAATCTAAGAGCTATTCTTAAGGTAATAACTTACCTTTAGCCTTAATTATAGAATAGGCTAACTTATCTTAGTTATTATCTTCTAATAAGGAATTATTATTACTTCTAGAACTAGAGTAAGTTCTAGAATTAGAACTAGAACTAGACTCCTAGGCTAAAAATCCTTTCTTTAGAAGCTTTCTAGACTTTTCTATTCTTTAAAGCTACTTACCTATTCTCTAGATAACCTTCTTTAGCTTATTATATAATAATAACTTATAGATAGCTTTCTTAATATATCTAGTATTCCTTAGTAAAGAGGATCTTCTAACTCTCTCTCTAAGGAATAATCTCTAAGAGTCCTTCTAGTTCTTAGTACTATTTCTTTACTAGGATAGTTTCTTAGTAGTAGAGAGGTTAGGACAATCTTTTAACTAGTACTTCTCTTTCTTATAGAGCTAGTATATTAGTAGGGACTTTCCTTAGTAGAGCTATCTAGAATAGAATATAGCTAAACCTATATCTATCTTATCTAGATTATCTCTTACCTCTTAGGACTTAAGTAGAAGAAGAATAGTGTCTATATCTAAGGATAATTAGGTTATAATAGTATCCTTAGCTACTTAGTATAATATAGGTAGGAACTATAGGAGATATTTTAGCCTTTTCTCTTAGCTCTAATAGTAAGCTTCCTAAGGATTAATCTTAGTAATCCTCTTATCTAGGCCTCTAAGGTATCTCTATACTTCCTTAATTATCTTATTAGGTAATATCCTAAATATAATAAACTACTTAATTAGACCTATAGTATAGGACTTTAGGACTCTATTATACTTGTTCTAGAGAATTACCTATATCTTAGCTACTAGTATAGTAATATACTATGTCTCTAGCTCTATCTTATTATCTTTACTAATACTATATCTAATACTAAACCTATATACTATATTATCTTTTAAGAAGTATTGATTCTAAGTAATATATATCTAGAGACTAGTATCCTACTAAACTATATATAGATTCTCTCTAATAATTAGTTAGCTAATTATCTAGAACTAGTCCTTTCCTTCTAGCTTATCTATCTATAGCTTGAACTATTTCTTCTAGTTAGTTCTATCTAGGATTAGAATCCTTTAGCTCTTCTTATCCTCTTAGTCTATTATAGAAATAGGTAAATAGAATAAATAATTAGTAGAATACTTTAGACTAGCTAAGGATTCTAGAGAAGAGTAATTTCTTATAGTAGAGAGACTAGCTCTAAGAGATAGAGATTCCTCGTATTTAGGAAATTACTAAGACTTAGATCTTTCTCTCTTAGTAGAGTTTCTATTACTAGGTAGTAGGAAGCTAAGTAGCCTCTTCTAACTCTAGTAATACTAGGTATAATAGTAGAGAACTAGGTAGGTATTAATAAAGTAGAAACATACTACTATCTTATAGAGATCTTTACTAACTTATATACTACTAGATACAAACTAGCTTCGTTAGTAATATAGTTAGAGAAACTTCTAGGCTCTAAATATTTTCTATAAACTATAAGGGACATAAGTAACCTATACTAATATAGGTTACTCCTATTTAGTATATAAACCTAGGCTTATAACCTATTAAAAGTAGAGGGCGTATTATATACTATATAATGTCGAGGAGGGTATAGCGTAGTAAAGAGGAATAGAAGATTAATCTTAAACTAACTTATATATATAGTATAGTAGTAATATACTAGGAACTAAATACAAAGTTAATTAAGTTAGTTATCTAAGAAGAGAAGAAAGAGAAGCAAGATATACCTCTTACTAAGCCTTAGGTAGATACCTTAGGTATCTAGAACTATATTAAAAATATCTATATCTAGACTAACTATCTAGGATATATTCTTAATAGTAACGACCTAAGTAATTTTAGGAATTAAGAGATAGGTCTACGATACGAGGCTTAACTAGTACTAATAGGCTTAAAGTAGTAGAAACTTAGAGTCTAGTATAGATTACGCTAAAGCTTTACTTAGACTTAATATAGAATAATATAACTTGAAAATACTTCTCTCTACGATCCTATAGGTCTGTCCTCGTCTTATATTATCTTTATAATTAATCTATAGACGTATAGCTATAAGTATAATCGGAACGCTAGAGCTACTTAGATTTAAGCTAATATAATCTAAGATATAGCTACTTAAGCTTAGATAGTATAACTATTTATAAGGAGTCTATTATAGTCTCGCTATATAGGAGCGTAGTATAAGTAAGCGTAGAGCTTCTAAAACTATAAGAGCTTAAATTAGGACCCTCGCTAGTATACCTATAAGATATTTAATATACTTCGCTAGAGCTACTAATTATACTCGACTTCTTATATAGAGAGAGATAAAGTTATATAAACTTAAGAGCGCGTAGTATAGAGTAAGGATACGTAGTAGAAAGGAAGGACGCGTAGTATAGAGTAAGATATACTTTAAGGATATAGTTAAAGGCGTTAAGAGTAATCGAAGAGAGATAGAATAGTTAAGAGTAGAGTAGAACGCGTAGTAGAAAGTAGGAAAGAGCGTATAGTATAGAGTAAGAATACGTAGTATAGAGTAAAGGCGTATAGTACGAAGTAAGAGAATATAGTCGAAGACGTTAAGAGCGATCGAGGAGAGGTAGAATAGTTAAGAATAGAGTAGAACGCGTAGTATAAAGTAGGAAAGAGTATATAGAGAAGAGGTATAATAGAAGAGAGTAGAGTAGAACGCGTAGTATAAAGTAGGAAAGAGTACGTAGAGGAAAGGTAGAATAGAATAGAGTAGAGTAGAATATAGAGTATAAAGTAGGAAAGAGCGTATAGAGAAGAGGTAGGATAGAGAAAGTAGAGTAGAATACGTAGTATAAAGTAGGAAAGAGTAGATAGAGAAGAGGTATAATAGTTTAGAGTAGAGTAGAATATAGAGAGTAAGGTAGGAAAAAGCGCGTAGAGGAGAGGTAGAATAGAATAGAATAGAGTAGAATATATAGAGTAAAGTAGGAAAAAGTACGTAGAGAAGAAGTAGAATAGAATAGAGTAGAGTAGAACGCGTAGAGTAAAGTAGGAAAGAGCGTATAGAGAAGAGGTAGAATAATTTAGAGTAGAGTAGAATATAGAAAGTAAGATAGGAAAAAGCGCGTAGAGAAGAGGTATAATAGTTTAGAGTAGAGTAGAACGTAGAGAGTAAGGTAGAAAAGAGTACGTAGAGAAGAGATATAATAGTTTAGAGTAGAGTAGAACGTAGAGAGTAAGATAGGAAAGAGCGCGTAGAGAAGAGGTAGAATAATTTAGAGTAGAATAGAACGTAAAGAGTAAAGTAGGAAAGAGTAGATAGAGAAGAGGTATAATAGTTTAGAGTAGAGTAGAACGTAGAGGGCAAGGTAGGAAAGAGCGCGTAGAGGAGAGGTAGAATAGAGAAGGTAGAGTAGAATACTCGATTAGGAAGTACTTTAGTTAGAGTTTAGGGCTGACTATTATACCTCGAGGAAGAGCTTTAGAGCATAGTAGCCAGGATGAATTTGTGGCCATAGCGATGGACCGCTAATAGAGAGCATTCTCCGAGAGCGTCGCCGAGAGTCGACAGTAAGTCGTTTCTGCGCCGCCTGACACAGCTGTCTGTATGATATGCTCTCATCAAGCGGTGTTCGCCCTCGGAGTGACGTCTGCGTCTTCTTTCGCCTCTCAGCTGGGCAGGTGCTTGGCGCGTTGGCACGCCACCAAACTGCTCCGCCATGGGAGCACGAAGCTTTCTCACTTCCGAAAGGCTTGCGCGTCATGTAGAGTCAATATCATACAAAGGATTCAGAATCCTGGGTTTCCTAGAGCAAAGTAAGTCGGACGCAACATACTAACCATGAAGCACTCAACCACTATACCACTTCTATTCACCGTTCTTGGCAGCACTGCAACAGCGCTCACACTGGCTGAGAGGAGTGATGGACAAGCGTCCAAAGTTCTGCAGCAAAAGCTGAATCGACACCATCATGCAGACCCAGCCAGCAGCCCGTGATCGAAGACGATGGGCTCACCAGCGACGGCAAGCAGAGGGCCAGACGGTGAATGTTGCTCTCCAGAATGAGCTGTTCCTCTACTACATGAACATGACAGTCGGCACGCCACCCCAAACCTTCCAGGTACATGTCGACACCGGAAGTAGCGACTTGTGGCTCAACTATGCGAACAGCCAGCTGTACACATCTGGGCGGGGAGATGCATGCGAAACTGGCACATACATCGGAAACGACTCTTCTGCCTACGAGTACATTAAGAGTAACTTCACGATCCGATATGTGGATGGCTCTAAGTCAACAGGCGACTATGTTCGAGACGAAGTGAGGCTACTAAACGAAGAGGTTGTGCTCCCGTAGCAGCAATTCGGCGTCGGCTATGAATCCACCACGACAGACGGCATCCTCGGCATTGGCTACGCAGCAAATGAAGTGGTCGTGGCTTCCGGCGGCCAACCTTACCCTAACTTACCACTTAGCCTGGTGGAAGCTGGCTACATCAATACAAATGCTTACAGCATCTGGCTCAACGACTTGAATGCAGAGGAAGGCGGGCTTCTGTTTGGTGGCGTGGACACAGCCAAGTACGAGGGCGATCTGGTCACTCTTCCGGTTGTTCCAACTCGCGGAGTGTACCGAGAACTCACAGTCGAGCTTACTGGTGTCGGCCTGAATGCCAATGCTACCATGTTTAGCAGCTCAAATCTACGCACCGACGTGCATCTCGACACTGGAGCTAGCTTGACGTACCTACTAGATGACATAACGGAAGCCATCTATTCAGAGTTCGGTGCGATGTACTCTTCCGTGCAAGAGGTGGCCCTTGTATCATGCTCCCAGGCTGCACGAGACAACACCATATCCTTCCGCTTCAGCGATGAGCTCACAATCCAGGTGCCTTTGCGAGAGATGGTCATCCCAGTTCCAGGTGGCCCAACGTTCCGAGGAGAAGCAGTCTGCTTCTTTGGCATCTTGCCAGGCGCTACAAGTCCCTTCAACGACAATGAACGACAGTACCTCATTCTTGGAGACACATTCTTGAGGAGTGCATATGTGGTACACGACCTGGACAGAAATGAAATCAGCATGGCACAGACAGTCTTCAACGCTACCGAGAGCAACATCCGAGAAATTGAAGCCAGTGCTGGGCTTCCTTCGGGAACTGCAGCTCATGGTGCTAGTGCGCCTGATGGAGGAAGGACTGCTGGATCACGACCAACGACAGATGATGCTACGAACAGTGCAGCGACGAATACGAGGACGACAGGGGTGACGATCTTGATCACTGCACTCAGCGCTATGTTTGTATTTGCATAGAACTGTATGTATCGATAACTGTACCACTCACGAAGACATGCAACTCTACAGGTAGCACGACGAGATGACTGACTCTCGTTGCCTGTAATAATCTAGCTCCCTGCCAGCACGTTCATGCCTCAATCACCACGCCTCGAAGGAGTCGAAGCCGAGATGTCTCAGCTTGAAGGCTTCCATATCTTGAGATGGAAAATACCATCAATACCCTTAGCGGGCTCCACCTCTTCCACATCCTTAACACCTTCGGCGCCAATAGCGGCCAGCGCTCGGCGGGTGTACTCTCGAGGATGCAATCCATACCCACCAGTTAGCAATCGCAACTTGACTCGATCGCGTAGGCTCTCTGGATCAGCAGCAGACAAAGCAGCGTTCGCGACATGCAATGCAAGTGCACCAAGAGGATTTCCAATAGAGATCGCCGTCACGGCCTCAGCAATCGCTTCATTATGACGCCCGCTGCGAGCTGCCAATCGAGTCTTGTAGAAATCCGTCGTCGAATGCTCAACACCAAGAGCAAAGAGCAGATCCATAGGTCCAAAGCCAGGCCCGGTGAAGTCGCCGTGACTGCTGAGCTGCCAATTGAAGTACGACTCTGAAGCTTTGCGGCAACCAATGACAGTCTTGACAACTACATCAACCCAAGCCTCACCCTGCGCAGGATCAAGAGTGCTAGGTGCCTGATCAAAGTTCATCGCAGAGTCAAAAGCATGTCGTCCACAGAACAGCTCGTTATCATACTCATCCTCCTCGTCCTCGTGTGTCTGCTGCATTGGCTGCGACATAGAGAAGATGTCGAAGACTCTGTCGGATTTGAGACAGCCCGTCAGGAAGTCGTATTGTCGGGCACAAGTCTCCAGGAGACGGTTGACTCTGCTGTATACGTCTTCTGCAAATGCGCCAGTGGTGCTATCGACGTGCACATTCATGCGACTTGTAGAAGATGCGTACAAGAAAGAACGGGCTTCATCGGTGCCGCCGATGATCGTGATTGTCTTCTGCGATTGCTGCACGCGGTAGAGTACTGCCGAAGTCTCGTTCAGAGGCGTGGTTGCATGAATGTGCTCGCTCTTTTTCCGTCTGGGCGAGACGCTGCGAAGCTCAGTAAGCGCCAGAACAGGACTGATCAATCGCAGCCCTCGAAAGGATATGTGAGCAGGATCATCGCCCAGCGAGGATACCTCCTGCGGTGAAGGGGTTACGTCAGCATCGTACTCTATCGACCACTTGTCAGTACTGAGATCTTCTTCTTCAGTCGCTATGTCGTTGATGGGTAGGGAATAGTTGTGCTTGCAGTGACAGATGGAGCACTCAATCTCGAAAAGATCGCTAAGTATTCGATGAACGTACTTGCGAGCATCTCCAAGATGTCTTCTCGTCTTGACGACCTGCGCCAAGATGAGTGGGATGGACAGTCGGACGGTCATGTCTGATTCGTGCGACATGATGGGTGAGCTGTAAGTCATTGTTATTGAACTTCGAGGTCCGAGCGAGAAGTTTTGAAAAGTGCTGAAGAGCGAATATCGTGGCAGCTAAGGTCAATCTAATGCTACCTTTGACATCGAAAGAACAAAGGGATGACCAATGCACTAGAACAAAGAGCTTTGTGTTCATAGACAAAGGTCACTAAAAAGGACCATTGTGCAGATTATGCCATCGAGTGACGTGCGGCGAGTGATGGTTGCCCACGTTGTGAAATCTTCTGTGAAGGTTGCAATAGCAGACATCCTGCTATGCTAGAAGGAATGGTCCAACAGAAGAAAGCTCTTTAGCATAAGTTGTGCAACCGTGTCGAAGGAATATTGTTATGGCTTCGTCTTCAGAAAGCATCAGAGAGCACTATGGCGCTGAGTATCGCCGTGCAGTCTGCACAAGGCGTGTCGGCCTGTAAGTTGCGGTGATTGTCTTTATTGCGATCATTCGTACCTCGTCGAGGACAATCGTCCTGGTGATATTGGTCGGTCTGGAATGTATAGTCCTCATGAATATCGTGCCTACGCTGGAACAACAATCGTTGTTGCTCGATGGAAGCAACAGCTTGCTGCGTTGGACTGCCTTATGTCCGCTCACCTTATGCATTGGATATTCTTGTTCCATTCACCGAAGCACAGTAGAGGGATCGGATGTGCTTGAGCTTTGGCAGAGAGGACGACGCTTCTGTCTCTGGTTCCTGACTTCTACTGTGGCAAGCTGTAGCAAGCCTCGAGCAGCATGCACATCAGCCAGGTTCGAATGACGCCTCGATTACCCATATAACGCACGTCAGCTTTCCTCCTCACAGTGCACATAGCCACACTCAAGCAACATTCTCGGCGTGAATCGCATCACCCGACAGACTTCCTTGACGACTCTTCTCTCTCATAGGGAGCTTTCCAGCCGCACTCAGCCTCCTGCGATCCGCATCGCCCAACTCCTCCGCAGATGGCGACACCCACTTCGAACTCTTCCAAGGCTTGATCGCCAGCAAAAACATCGTATCAATCTCCTCAAGTGTGCGTCCAGGAGTCTCGGGCAGGAAGAAGAAGATAATCAATGCGACAATGAGATTGCACACGCAGCAAAGAAGTATCCATATGCAAAGCCGATGGCATTGACGACGAATGATGTGCTGAAGGCGATGTAGAAGTTGAAGATCCAGACGCTGGTGCAGGAGAGAGAGATGCCGACGCTGCGGAATTGAGAAGGGAAGATTTCGGAAATGACTGTCCATGCCTGCGAAGTGTTAGCACATACGCTCACAGCTATCGATACTTTTTGTCAGGGAGCTTACCATTGGTCCCCACGTTGCTGCGAAGACGAATATGAACAAACAAGCGAAGACAATCATCAAGTAGCCGATTATCTGGTCATTTGTGCCATCAGAATTGGTAAGCGCAAATTGACCAAGCGACGCATAGATGAGGAACATGATGCAATTGGAGGAAGCACCAATCGTCAAACACCTCCGTCGCCCAAACTGCTCCACCAGGTAGAGTCCAGGTATTGTGCCGACACAATTGACGACTCCAAGAATGATTGCTGTGACGAATGGGTTCGGAATGCCGACGGACGTGAAGAGTGATGTGCCGAAGTACACGAAGAAATTGTTGCCTGTGTTTACAATGTCAGCCCAGTGCGCATGATGGCTGGTGCCTTGCCAATAGTGACGCCTCAGTTAAGCTACTAGAAGCACGCCTCGGTGTTCAGGCAGGATCGTCAGCTGAACGAGAGAGTTCCCTTGAGCAGTGAGAAGTTGCTGGCGTTCACATTTTCGCAATGCTCAGCGCTCGAAATCACGAAGCGGGCCTCCCAGCATCACAACAGCCGGCTACGAATGCCAGGCTGAGCAAGGCTCTTACAGTAAGCATGGAAGAAGATGCGACATACCTGCAAGCTGCTGTATAGCCATGACAGCACATCCCAGCAACACTCGATAAAGCATCCTCGGCGCAGTGAAGATATCCATGAATCCGGCTTTGCTCTCCTCTTCGATCTGTAGTTTCGCCTGCATCTCTGCAAGCTGCTTGCCGATCAGAGCATGATTGGTACTGACACCATATAGTATCCTGCCATAGTGTTGGCAGCTCGATCGACTCTTCCATGTCGAAAGTCGTGACGAGGTGTGTCGGGAAAGAGCAGTACACCTCCGCCGAGAGCAAGACACCAGACCCAGCCAAGCCCGATGGGTGGACGCCATTGAACAGTCCCGGTGAGCTCATTTGTGCCAAAGTTGACCAGATTCGCGACGACCTGTCCAAAAGTGACAAAGAGGTTGTAGCAGGACACCGTGGCGGCGCGGATGTGTGCTGGAGCACTTTCGCAAGTGAAAGCTGGGGTGACTACTAATA
The DNA here is from genome assembly GCA_024114885.1 of Septoria linicola. Taxonomy (NCBI): domain Eukaryota; kingdom Fungi; phylum Ascomycota; class Dothideomycetes; order Mycosphaerellales; family Mycosphaerellaceae; genus Septoria; species Septoria linicola. The sequence goes on along the minus strand of CP099427.1, from coordinate 2,284,970 downwards.
GTCCACCAACGCCTGAAGCATTGTCAGCACGAGCCACACTATGGTCTTCGCATCATATGCTCACCAAGTCCAGCAACAATCCTGCCAATAAGCATGACCTCCCAGTATGGGTATTGACTGCCGACTTGGAAAGCATTGCCAATGCTCAGCACAGCAGACCAGATACAGATCGAGTACTTCCTGCCAATTTTGTCCATGCCAGAACAGGTATAGAGTGGAGCACGTTCTCAGTACGAGTTCTGGTGGTAGTGGTAGTTCTGATGGCCGTGATGAGCATATTGAGGGTACTGATGCATGTCTGGGCCGGCGGTGACATGCCGATCGTTGGTGTATGCGGGATATGCGGGATGATGCTGCTGAGCATAGTCGGCGTGATAGATGGCAGGATCAAGTGGCAAATACTGCGAAGGAAGTGGCTGCTGTTGTTGATCATCAGTCGCGTCTGCCTGTTCCTGCTCCTGTTCCTGCTCCTGCTCCTGCTCCTGCTCCTGCTCCTGCTCCTGCTCCTGCTGCTCTTTGGCGCGTCGCTCCTTCTCCAGTCCGTTCCTTCTCGCCTCCTTCCTCTGCGCTCTCAATCTTCTCTCGGGCCCTTCAGGATCGAGTCGCTTCGCAACGGTGAAGATGCGATGTCTGCCCGTGATGCCGTGCTTCGTGCGCAGATAGTGGTACAGCGCTTTCTGGCCCAGCTTGCGCACATCTTCGTTCTCCTCAAACTCGACCTTCAGCACCTCTGCGATGCTCTGCTCCGTGACGTCCTTCTTGTCGGCACCCACTCGCTTGTACAATCCCATCTTCTTCCTCAGTTTGGCAACACGAACCGGCGTAATGTTCATTCCCTCATCTTTGGTCAACGTCGCCGAGATTTCGGCATCCGTCTGCCGCGTGTGGTGGAAGTAGTGGTTCAGTCGCATGCGCAGTGCCGGCGTATCGCTGAAGTTGGGTCGTCGAGTTCGAACGCCCCATCGTGCAAGTGTTTTGACCAGCGTCGATCGTCCGACTTTGATGTCGTGTGATTGCTCGAGTTCGTCGCACACTTCCTGCTGCGTCAGTCCGACCAGCGAAATGCAGTCGACAATGAAGGATTTGTGCTCGTCCAGCGGGACGGAAGGTCGACCGCCGGGCATGCTGAAGTGAAGCAGTCAAAGGAAGTGGTCGATATGTGACAATGTGTCGAGGCTCGATATGCACATTTGTCGCAAAACTGGCTGCATCTGCATGGGGGGCAGGGGAGGGGAGGGGAGGGCGGAGGCTGTTCCGCTCTCTCACTTGGCGGCGGCGACATCCATCTCTTCCAGTTCTTCCTCTCACCATCATCAACGACATCAACATCAAGGACATCGCCATCAAAGTTGACTGTCATCACCCAGTTTAGTGTGTCGGGTTCTACACCCCCGCCAGCACAAGTCCATCTCCGCCACCGCTCCGCCATCTTCAACAGACAACGAGGTGCAACATGTCTCCGACTTTGACCTGCATCTTCACGCTTGCATTGCCCTCTTCAGAAAGCAAAGCAATGCATTCCCTGTCTTCCAACCCGCAAAATCCCTGGATGTGGTTGGATCCGCGGAAGACTGCCACGCTTGAAGCATAACCATCATGCTTCGAGCCCCAATACTGCATCCCAGCTGCTCTCATTTCCTCCTCTTCTTCTCCCATTTTCCAACATGCATTCTTTCGCATCTCTCACAGTCATCACACATGCTCAGCTGACTGTTCCTGTGAAGATGCTTCGCAATGGCAGCCACGCAAACAACCATCAACAAGCGTCTGACCCTAGTCATCAACGCTCCATCTCGCGAGAAGGAGTCCAAGAAGTCGGGATGGACCATCCAGTATGAGTTCAAACTCTGGCGCTTGTGCGACAGCCCCAACTCTCTTGCTTTAATCCGCCCATCACTGACACTCGCCCAGCGGCGCATACCAAGAACTCCATACCTTTGAGGTCGGCCCGGGTGCAATCCCCTTCACGCTGCACACAAATTTGCTCCGAGAACGATGTCCGAGCTTTTGTGACGAACTGCTTCGATGCGGCGGAGATGTCGAGACGCCGCGGAACACATTCCAGGACACCTGCCTTCTCGGCGACATCAGCCCATGTCCTGCTGATCGTCCATTCGACATCAGGTCTCTGAGTCCTGGGCTGTTTCGAGTGTTCTCAGCCTGGCTTTACACTGGACAGCTCGTTCTCCCAGATGAACATCCACCAACTTCACGTCCAGCCAGGCGCTTGGTGGCAAAGCAGGCACACAAGATCGTCGAAGGAGCAGGATCATGGCGTGATGAGGACTTGATCGATGTCTACCTCTTTGCATCACGTCACGAACTGTGGGAGCTATCAAACCTTGCCATCACTCGACTGTGGAATCAGAATGACAGACACTGCAGAACAACAGCTTTGCCGGCAATCGAGCGAGCCTTCGCCGCTGGCGCATTCGGATGGGATGACAGTCTGGGCAGTTCTGGACCGAATCAGAAACCGTACTTGATGCGACTGCAGGACTACCTACTTTTCGAAGGAGCACATCGGCTGCATGACGACAAGGACTCATGGCTCGATCTGCTTCTCACAGCACATCTCTTTCCTGCTCCATACAATCGAGCCGTGCACAGTCGATATCACGAGTCGCCACGAGCTATCGAGCAACATCATGATAACCTGCCACAGCCATTCTGGGAGTACTCTCCATGCTACTTTCACTGTCATGTCAGCAAAGAAGACCAAACGCTATGCAAAGCTCGTTGTGCTTTGCCATTGCCAGATGCGCTTACGCTTGGTATCGAGCCACCACGACCCGTGGTTGGACCGACCATTCAGTGAGGTCGTCTCCCAGACAAAGTGGTGTTGTACTGACTTTCTCCAGCAAACTTCTTCGTGGCACATGCACGGTACTGCTCGGCCGCGGCCAGGTCCCATTCACCCTACATAAAGAGCTCGCATGCTACCACTCAGGCTTCTTCAACGAGACTTTTGGTGATGCCTGGCATGGCCCACCCAACGACAAGGTCGTACTTCTACGAGAACAACCAAGAGACTTTGCTCTTTTCGCATCGTGGCTATACTCTGCTGAGATCACTCTTCCGACCATACAGGAGGAGAGAATTGGCGACTTCGTCAGTCCACGCCCAAAGACACCCAAGGGCAAAGAGAGAGTCCGTCGTAGCGAGGACAGTTCATCCACACGAGACTCTGGCATTGATGTCGACTCCGACTCTGACAAATCATTCTCTTTACACCTCGGCGGCATTCAGGAACTCTCCGACGATGACTCTGCTGACTCCGACGAGATGACGCCTGCACGCTGTGCTCGTGAGCCAGAGCCGGAGCGTGAGACAAACGAAGCCCGCTTCATGGTGAGGAAGCATCAGCAAGACCTCATTCACTTGTATGCCTTTGCTGTGCGCATGAAGATACCGAGCCTGCGCAATGCAGTCATGGACAAGTTTGTCGAGCAGCGAGAGAACGGACACCCATCCGCAAGCTCTTTGCCGGACAACCTGCGCCTAGCTTACAAGCTCAACCTACCACACTCTTTGCTGTGCAGCTACCTCATCCAAGAAGCTGCGTTCACGTTTCGAGGACTCCCCCGAGATCGAAGTGGCTATGCTCAGCTTCTCCCACCCCAATTCTTGCATGATCTGCTCGACTATCAGTTCACGCGCGGCATCTTTCCTAAGCTGAGAGAGCACACACCAAGCTGGCGCGTCAATCTTTGCGAATTCCACGAGCACGCCACGGAAGAAGATGCGACGACTTGCGCAACCAGGAATGCGGAGTGGCAGGATGCACTTCGACAGAAAGGAAGTACTTGGGAGCCGATCCGAAAAGAGTTCAACCAGAGGCTATCGTTGGCCACTCCTCAGACCACAATCCGACCTGAGCGCACTCCAACGCCACGAGGGAACTCAAGAAGAGCTTCAGTAGCTCCCAGACCTACATCGACCGCTCCCACAATCGACACTCTCTTTGTTCCGCCTTCGCCTGCAGAGCCGAGTCGTCCTGCACCCAGCACGCCAGTCACCGATAGCAATCGCTATAGTACATACAGCCATGCCAGCTCGAACATGTCGTCGCTGTCTGAGACAGAGCTGCAGCTTACTCCACAGGCTGATCGACCAGAGTCGGACATGAAGCGGAAAGACTCTGCGGTGCCATCAGGGGGGCCCGACACAAATTCGTCACGCTCGCGGTCCATCTCGTCCCAAGACTCAGATATGACTCCGCCGCCCACGCCTATCAAAGATGCTCGCCGATCGGCTCCTCCTGTGCCGCCGAAACCGCCTTTCGAAAGTCTGCAGATCCTGCAGCAAGCTTTGCCTACATTCGCTCCCTCAAAGCGCAGCAACAGCACAATCGCCAGCAGTAGTGGTGGCAGTGGAAAGGAGACTGGCAGGAGACTTCAAGACATCGATGTCTTCGAGTATCGTCGCGCTCAACAGAGTCCACCGAAAGTGGAGGAAAGTGTGCAGACACAGCAGTCGCCTCCTGCAGCAGCTTCAACAGCGCACCAGGCAAAAGCCATACACTTCAGTAAACATCGAGCTGCAGCAATGGCGAGGGTGAGTCGCTTCACTGGCAGACCATTCCAAGAGTGATGGCGGAGGAGGCAAGGCAGGAAGGACCAGTATGTGAGGCAAGGTAGATGAGCCTCAATGTAGATGATCGCACTTGCTTCAGCATGCTCAAAAAGCCTTGTCGCCCTTGCTACCCCATCTTCTCAAGACGTACACAGTCTGAGCTGCCCTCTCACCGCCGCATGGTCACCACGTTCTGTGAATACGATGCGAGGTCGCAATATTCAGACTGCACAAATGCGCATATCGCGAAGTCCGCACAAACTGTACAGTCTGCCCAAGGTTCAGCCAAGAAACACCGGCACGAAGGCTGTCTACAGATCTGCCAGGAACCAGGAACCGTGCATTGCCATCTGAGACCAGACTGCATCTCTCCTTCAATGTCTATGTTCTCCAGGTCCCACCTGCGCACTGCAACCACAACTGACCTTCAGTACCATGACTTCCTCACGGACAGCGAGCGAGGATGCCGCATTACATGTCAGTCCAATCCGTGCATAAATGCTTGCCGACTTCCTCTTCTGTAAAGCGAGGCGACAGCGATCACAACAAGACGCGCTCAGGAATATCGTTGACAAAGGACGAATTGAAAAGAGGCAGCATAACAGGATCGGCCTCTCTCGACGAAAGGCAAGAGTTCTAGCTGATATGAACACTTTGAGGAGAAGGAAGTCCTTGTTCGAGGCAAGATCCTGAACAGACCACAGCCTCCTCTTCCGAGAACACCCTGCTGGGACTGGGTGATACACGACGGCGATGTGCACTATGCTTGCAATGGGGCTTCATTCTCTCACTCCACCAAGATCGATGCATACGTGCACAATATCACGGGCGAAGGACAGCCAATTAAAGCCATTGGTATTGGAACAGCACGACTTACAGCAATGCGAGCCCTGGCGTCAGAGAATGTATGCGATATCGCACTGCACGATGTTCTTCATCTTCCTCAAATGCCCTGCAATGGCATCTCGCAGCAAAAAAAAGCTGGAAGCGGAGGAGACCTCCATGACTGTGTAGAAGACAGACCATAATCTGCAAGTCGCCGAGCCAACTGGAGCTTGGATATTCTGTGGTACAAGTGAAGGAGATATGCATCGTGTTGTGATGTATGAGTCTGCTGGCAGAGAATTGACGCCGGATGCAGGGCTGAGGCTGGAGGATGTCAGTGTATGCGAAAGTGATCTCGAAAGAGTGGCGAATCTGGGAGTGGCTGGCCGGATGATTGATGCCGCACAGGTCAAGAAGGGCTTTGAAGTGGGTGTGGGGCCGCATACGAAGTTGGAGTGTTCAGATGGTTCTGGGGTCGAAGACTGGACTGTTCGGGCTGATTGACGGTGCTGTTCTCTGACTTGATCGGCTGGTACTCTCTCAACACATACGACCGCGCAGGAGGGGACCACTCAGGATACCACGATCCCGTATCCTCTACAGGTATGGCCTGGTCCAGGAAGGACGGCCAAGCGGCTTGGACGCTATATTGTGACGGGTGAAGAGCAACACCGGGAGGTAGCGACTTTCGAAATACCTGACCACCACTATAGCTCGGCTTCTTGGTAAGCATCTTTGAGCAGCGCACCTGCACTCACTTTATTTGCATACTCACAACTCCATGACACCCTCCTCGCTACATCAATCTCTCAAGCAAAATGACTTTCGTCAACTCTCTGCTTCTTAGGGCGCGGGCATTCGTGCCATCTGTCACTAGTATTGGCGGCAAGAGGGGCATCTGGAGGAGAGATAATACAACGGCGGATGCCACGCACCTCGAACGATACGTCAAAGAAATGCATGCTGAGCTTAATGCCAAACCGAGAGGTATGTGGCAATACTTTTCCCGACAACCCCTCAAGCACAGCTCACGAACTCCGACAGCTACGTTCTACCACGGCTACAGATGCGGCAACAAAACTTCCCAAGTTGGGGATACCAAGAACTATTTGGGAGGTTGGAAGAGTCGCGATGTAGCACCTCGATGTAAGCCAGAGCTTTCTGATGCTGCGAAAGCTGGCACGGACTGGTTTCATTGTTCTGTGTCTGGTGGTGGGAAGCATAGAGTTGCTGGTTGGTCGCCGATGGGGAAGGAAATCTGTGCATGGGGTGATTATAGACCATGCTAGGCGCGGGCCGGAGCGAGCAACACGCGCTAGATCGCGCTACCTGCCAGTCTTCCGACATCCATATCCTTAAATCATCACATCACCATCAAAGATAGTCTCACAGAAGCGTTCGGCAGCCGCCGACTCCACTGAAAAAGATATGGCCGGTGAGCAAACGTGCAAAGCCTGGGACGGACGATGCGAGCAGCGGAAACGCAACGTCCGCTTAGGGGCCAACCGCGTCCGTCATACGCGACCTTTTCAACACGCATTCGATTGCTAATGTGAGTCAGCTTCTACGATGTTGTCACGTTTCTCGTCGGGCCAGACTCGCTGCCCGTAGTCATTCACAAGACTAAGCTCCAAGAGCGATTGGCTCACCGCCAAGACAGTCTGGGAGGTTGTTTCAATGCCTCGTCAGATGGTGACGATTCGAGCACATTCAAAGTACCAATTGACGATCCACATGTCTGGAGACTATTTGCAAGCTGGGTATATACTGGCCGCATACCACAAGCGCGAGAGCAGCCAAAAGAGCAGCATCGTCTGGTCTCAGGTAATCTTGAGAGCACGCCACAACGGGACGGTGCCGGTGGCAGGGTCGTTGTCGGCTACTGGGACGAGATAGAGCTCGTACCATAGAAGTTGAATCTTGAATATTGTCATTCAATGACCTAGATTCAGATTCAATTCAATTACTGAATTGAATCGCAATATTCACTCTGAATAATCAATAATTATCTATGTACGTAGTAGTAATAACTTATTCTATAGCGCTATCTACTATAATCTCGGTAATATCTAACTTCTACTAACTTTTAGTATATTTAGACTAAGTTATAGTAGTACTATCGAGCTACGAGCGTATCTATAGAATAGTACGCCTAGCGCTACTAAACGTATACTCGGACTTAGTACTTATTAGTAATATAGATAGTATATTAATAGCTATCTATAAGAGTATAGGCTAAGCTTAGCGCTAAGTAGATTAGTACTACTATTCTAGTACTATCTAGCGCTTACTATTAACTACTAGTAGTTTAAAACGATAAGCGTAAATAAATATTTTAAAATTATCTTAATCGCTCGTAATACTCTACTATTATAATTACTACTATTCGAATAATAACGGCTAACTATTATACGTATCTTTACTTACGCTAGTTAGCGAGAACTTATCTTTATAGTACTACTAAAGCCTATATATCTTCTCTATACTCTTGTCTAGCTATACTCTCTTTATTAGCGTTAACTAACGACTAGAGATCTATATAAAGTAGAAGTCTAGATAAAGTAGTATAGTAGTAATATATACGCCTATATTATTAATTATAGTATACTATTTCTCGAATACTAGTTAGCTTCGTAGAATAGCTAATCGTATTATAGACGCTTAAGAGTAGAGCCTTAACTAATTACTAAAGTAGTCGATAATAGTCTCTATAGCTAGTTAGAACGCGTTAAGAGTAGCTTTATTATCTTCTATCTTCTTTATTAGCTCTTTAAAAGGGCTAAGGAAGCTAGTAATGTCGTATAGAAGCCTCTAGTCCGTAGCTCTCTAATAGTTAATTAATATAGTTAGAACTAGACTAATCTATTTACTTAGGACTTCACTTCTCTTTTATATATAAAGGCCCTTAAGTGAACTTAAGTAAACTATACTTTTGCTTATTGAATCTTGAATATTTATAATATTCAGGAGCTAAAGTATTCAAATTCATTCAACGATTAAATGAATTGAATCCCCTAAATGGCTATTTATCATTCAACTTCTATAGCTCGTACAGATCTAGTGCTTCGCAGCCAAGTGTGGCATCTTCGAGCTCTGCAATACGGCTATTTCACTACTTTCCCTACAGAATTAGCGACTAAAGAGGACCTCCTCTACGGCAGCGGTCGCCTTAATATACGAGCAAGGCTGTAGGGAGACTCCACTGGACAAATATGTGATCGACGAAGCTTGCGACCGACTTGTACCAGGACAAAGCATACAGGGAAGGGCGCATTACTACGATCCTCGCTTTATTGCCAACGTACTCGAAGCTAAAATTGAGCGACGTGACGCAGGTCGAAATTTGCACTCTCGCACCAGGAGGGTAGAGGACGTGTGCAGATTCCACGTGCACGACCACGAAACTGAGAAACGTCGAGAACAGGCAGACGGCAGACGAATACGTGAAGTACTAGAGTAAGCAGGGTGTGTTACAGCAACGACAGTACACGGTATAGAGTGAGTTTCCAAGCCTATCTCTATCAATTATGCATGGCTGTGACAGCGCGATGATCCTCGTTAGCTGACTTACATTCTTTTAGATACTTCTCCGGCGGCACCGTCGAGATCTCGATTGGACAAGAGCAATGCCGCTTCGTACTTTATAGGTCTTTGCTTTACCGAGAGTCGGAATTCTTTAGAGCCGTATTTGAAGGAGGATTCCACGAGAGCTACGGTAGAACCATGTCTCTAGTAGATAGGAACCCGACTGCTTTTAGAAGATTTGTCAGTTGGCTGTACACTAACGAAGTGGACATTGTTACGCTAGAGAAGTTTTCTGAGATGACAAAGGAGCTTTTCGCAATCCTAGCAATTCACGACACTAGTCCACAGCCCGGAAGCGGATCGAATCTAGACCACTCCAGATACGCTATTGCTGTGCAATCTAGCCTTCTAGACATCTACATATTAGCTCACCGTCGCGAGATACGCACACTAAGGAATGTGATCATAGACATTTTCATCAAGCAGCGCCAGCACAGATGGCCGCTACTGACTACAACTCACGTCTTAGTCCGGCGAGCTTACTAGTGGCTTCCGCCTACCTCAAAGCTATGCCTCTTAATGACGGAGGAGGCCGGCAAATGCTGGAGACGCAAGAGTGCATCGAATGCATTGGATGGACTCGAAACTTTACCGGCGGACTTCCTTGGGCCAGCGATGCGGAGCTTGGTAGCTGGGTCAGGTTTTGGCAGGGCTCCTACATGGGCCACCTCAATCTGCAATTTTCACGAGCACAGAGACGAAGGTGAGGAGGAGGCACGCCATGACTCCTATCGACAGTGGCAAGAAAGCTTTGACGTGGTCGATTGGACAGCTGACTGGGATCACAAACGCTTCCGGCTCTAGGAGATGTGCTATCGTCACTTGCAATACAGTGCAGGATGCTGTCAGCCTCCGCAACCACGATTCGATGCTATTGCTCCGAAGGACCGCATGATTATACCACTTCTACGCAGGGCTGAACACAGCGAGCGAGCAAGTGACTTCGCAAGGACCATGCGCGCAGGACGACTCAATTCCTTGATCACGCAGGACTCGCTCATTTACTCCGCTTCATGAGATACTACCTCTGGCTTTCACTCGAGGAACCGCCCTTAGCCGTCCCGCTCATGAGCATAGACTCGCTACTTCCAACGGAGTCGTTCTGTCCTCCCATCTCCATCACGGCCCCTCCTTGCAACCAAAATAGCATCCATCAGATGCATCGCATCCGAAATGACAGCACGGCCCGTGTAGCTCCTTCTTGCTACACAACTGAAACGTCGGTGGACTGTATGCGACACTCTTCCTGCCGGGTCCTACACCTCCGCTCACCTCACACTCGAACCAATCTTTACCTTCGGTAATGGCTTTTTTAAGATCCTGCCAGCACTCCTTCCAGATCTTGTCATTCTTCCACTTCCCGATCTCGGTGCTGCCAATCTGCCACATGCGCTCGCCGCAGGTGAAGCCGTCGGGCCATTCAGCTGAAGCATCCACGTCAGTATGCGTGACACAAATGTAAGAGAGAGGATGGGTCATACTCTTCGGCTTCTTGTCGAGCTTGGCCTTGATCTGCTCTGCACAGATGAAAAGTGCAGAGGTGCTGACGTTGGCGCGCTGAGGCTCGGGACTGTAGTACGAGGAGTGCTTGATGCCTGCTGAGACCAGGCTGCAGCAGAGGCCGAGGATTGGCAGCAGCAGGATGGTGAGATGCATGGTGCCGCCACCATTGGATAGTAAGTCTGCCGATCAAGAGAGTCTTTCACAGAGGGAAGTCCACTGGGATTCCAAAAGAGCATGCTCTCGTCCCACAGCAAGATCTTTGGTCAAGGTGCCTGAGTCTGCTGGCTTGACATGATCGGTACGGTTGAACCCAACGACCTGGAGTTAGTTGTGCGACAGTGTGGCTGTGGGAAGAACCAAGTCTGATGAGTCCTGTACTTGACGGATGCGCCACCGTGCGCATGACCAGGTCAGCATCGAGTTCTGCGCACAATTGGTCGACGTCTAGGAAGCTTTCTATCTCCCACTACATATCGGCACCACGTGGCAATGAACCAGACTTCTCGCTTCGCAGCAAGACTTATAAGACCTCGAGCTTCGGCCCTCTTCAAAATCTCACGCTCGTGACCAATTATTCTGTCAAGCCTTTTTCCCAATCATCGCAGATACCCAAAATCACAAGCACCATGCACATTACTCAGCTTCTGCTCACCATAGTGATGCTGGCCCTGGCCGGTCAAGCGACAGCCATCGGCGGACATAAGCAAACTTGGGTCAGCGAGACCGCGACGGCAAATGCCACAAAGCTCGAGGGCTGTCTGGATTGGCTACATGCAGAATTGGAGAAGGATCCCAGAGGTGCGTGACATGCTTTCTTTCTTGCTGCAGGCCACCTGTTCCAGGACAGCAATTGATACAACTCCATCGACAGCCAACTACTACGACGGCATCAATTGTGCCAACAAGACATTCCAAGTCGGTGGCACCATGCGCTATCGTATAGGGTGGAAAAATCGCGATGTCTTGCAACGCTGTGAGGCAGATTTGTGGGAAGCGGCACGAGCAGGCAAGGACTGGGTTAATTGCGAGGTGCTCGGAGACGGCGACCAGCGCATCGCTGGCTGGGGGCCTATCGGGAAGCTTTTGTGCTCGTGGGAAAAGCCGATCGATCACGGTCCTTGTTAAGGCATACTGCGGAGGCCAATCGATTATCGTCCTTGTCAGAAGATGGCGTTTCTAGAAGTTCAACTGACTTGGTCATCTTTTCATAGCGAACTTCTACTACAACGCAGTCAACTGCGGCGAAAGAACTTTCCAAGTTGGGGGCACAGGCCGCTATCGCATAGGATGGAAGAATCGTGACGTCCTACAGCGTTGCGACCAAGATCTTCGAGAAGCGGCGCGAGCAGGAAAGGACTGGGCCCACTGCGAGGTGGATGGCAGTGGGAACCACCGAACAGCAGCGTGGTCGCCGATTGGGAAGCTAGCGTGCTCTTGGGAGAAGCCGATTGATCATGGTCCTTGCACGGGCTCATGACAGGAGACGATCTAACAGAGTGCCGGCTGATTTGATTTCTTTCCATAGCGAACTTTTACTACAACGCAGTCAACTGCGGCGAAAGAACCTTTCAAGTCGGCGGAACAGGTCGCTATCGCATAGGATGGAAGAATCGCGACGTCCTGCAGCGCTGCGACCAAGATCTTCGAGAAGCCGCGCGTGTTGGAAAGGATTGGGCACACTGCGAAGTGAAGGGCGGTGGGCAGGACAGAGTGGCTGCTTGGTCGCCGGTTGGACAACGTGCTTGCGCTTGGAAGAAGCCGATCGATCATGGTCCTTGCTCAGCCGGAGTATAGAGTTTGATAAAATCGTGCTACTTCGTTCCCTCTCCGTAGCAAACTTTTACTATAACTACATCACCTGTGGCGACAGGACGTTCCAAGTTGGCGGCACAGGTCACTACCGCACAGGTTGGAAGAACCGTAATGTTCTGTAACGCTGCGACTCGGACCTCCTAGCAGCCGCACGGGCTGGGATAAACTGGGCTCACTGTATTGTAAGAGGGGGCGGACAAGGCAGATTGGCTGCCTAGTCTCCGGTAGAAAAATTTGCTTGCGGGTGGAAGAAGCCGATCGATTATGGTCCCTGCTGAGATGGAGACGTTGACATGTGTTTCTGGAAAGGCGAGTAGCCGCGGCGTTGGAGGATGGCGCTCGTGATGCTTGGTAAATATCTTGAGGAGGAAAATCTGCAACAAGTGCTCCAGAGGGCTGTGTACACTCCCGTCGTCAACAAGCATAGCATAAAGCTTGGCGGTCAAGGAAGGGGTGCTCAATTCTAGAATCGACGCCGGGTGCCAAGATATGTCCGAGATGGTCGCTATGGGAGTTTCTGGGGAGTAGGAGTAACGACGCCACATATGCGCGAGTTGCATTAGCGCACTTCTGTGAAAAATCGTTCATTTGTTGTTTTTCGACAGTTTTGAGAACTTCGTTCTCTAGTCACACCCACATTAAGCGGAGAAGCACCACAGAACAAGATAACAATCACCACCACCACCACAATGTCTCGCTCGCTCTGCCGTGCAGTGTGCGCTCTGCTCGTCTGAAGCCTCCTTGCGCCCTTGGTGGGCACTCTCTCCGCCGCCGCCGCCTCCTCCGCCACCGCCACCAGCACAGCAGGTTATGCTGTGATCAGCACTTTCTCCGCTGCCTCCGCGTTGCCTTCTCTGGTCTCCGCTGCCTCCCCGCTGCCCCCTCTGGTCTCCTCCGCTGTTCTCTCCGGCTCCGCCTCGTCCTCTGCGCCGCTGGTTGTACCTCGTCTCGACGCTTTGTTGCTGGAAAGCGTTGGAGACTCGCTTGACCGCGCTTACCACGACGCTCTGGAGAACTCGGGCACCTTCAACATCGTAGTGTCGTTCGAAGGAGGGGAGAAGGCCTCTGACACTTCTTACAGGCACGCTTGCTTGGGCGACGGCTACTCTTGCGGAGGTCACTCCAAATTTAAGACTGGGAAGTCGAACTTCGGTTCTAAAATGACGAGACCTGCTCGCCCGACAACTTCACGGGCTGGCTGGATCTTTCTCCGCGGGGTCCAACAAAGTGGCACAAGACAGGATGGTTCGACTGTACGGATCTCAAGCCATCTGACAACCGGATGGGAGCTGACACGAAAAACTTGGGATTCTCGCTGCGCGACGACCTGCCGAAGCTTGAGATTTTTCAAGATAGGTGTTTGGAAACGAACCCAATCTTGCCCGCGAATTCCCAAACGACGGACGAGGGAAAGGCTGTCTTCATAGCGAAGGCAGTCGTAGCCTTTTACACATAGAGTACATACCTCGGACACGCCAAGCGCGACTTGTTCCGCCTCGGCTATAGAAATCCTTCACAGTCGCCACGCTACAGTCCTTCTGCTCGGACACAACCATCAATCCCACCATGTCTGATGCTCCGGAAATGGCCACAACTATCGAGCTTCGACGACTGTCGAATGAGACCGTCCCGGCGGATCAGGAAGCACATGGTAATGATCATTCACTGCCTCCAGCTGATGGCGGCAAAGCTGCATGGCGATTATTGCTGGTAGCCTTCGTCTTTGAGGCACTACTCTGGGGGTTTCCTCTTTCCTTTGGCGTCTTTCAAGAGTACTACTCACAGCTGCCAGAGTTCGAAGCGTCTCCCTACATCTCGATCATTGGAACAGTGGCTTCAGGCATGTCCTATATGGCCGCTCCATTCATCATTCCAGTCGTCAAGAGGTACTCAAAGTATAGACGACACATGATCTGGTCGGGCTGGACGATCGCGTTACTGGGCTTGGTTGCCGGCTCTTTTGCCGGCAATCTCGGAACATTAATCATCACTCAAGGCGTAATGTATGGGTTTGGCTTCATCGTGTTCTACTACCCTATCCTTAGCATGGTCAACGAGTACTGGGTTGTGCGGCGAGGTATGGCCTACGGCACTCTTTGTGCTGCGTCGGGGGTGTCTGGAGCAGCGCTACCAATTGGGCTACAGTCACTTCTGTATCGCTATGGATATCAAACTACGCTTCGCATCATTGCGGTTGGTCTGCTTGTGCTGACCGGGCCACTGATACCAGCACTAAAAGGCCGTCTCCCACACTCTGCAACCGAGATCACGGCTCCATCAAGGACGGACTGGACATTCCTGAAAGCGCCCCTCTTCTGGATCTTCAGTGCTTCCAACTTCGCCATGGGTTTGGGATACTTCTTCCCATCCATCTACCTGCCCTCCTACGCGACCTCGAACGGGATGAATGCTACACAAGGTGCTCTGCTCCTGACAGTGATGAGCATATCGCAGGTGCTGGGTCAGTTCAGCTTTGGGTATCTCTCAGACAAGAACCGCATTCCCTTGAACTTTCTCGTCTCAACATCTGCGCTGGTGGCTGGCATTGCTGTGTATACATGCTGGGGATTGGCGCAGACTTTCGGCGTATTGACCGTGTTCGCACTGCTTTACGGCTTCTTCGGCGCAGGCTACACTGCCATGTGGGCAAGAATGGGGAGTGCTGTTGCAAGTGAGCCTTCGGCTGCTTTTGCAGCATTTGGTCTGCTAAACTTTGGAAAGGGTGTTGGAAACGTGCTTGCCGGACCCATTGGCGGCGCTCTGTTACGGACTCGCGCAAACGTACGCAGTGGGGCTTATGCTGTATCGCAGTATGAGACCATCGTGCTGTTCACAGGAAGCTGCATGCTTGTGAGTGCGATCACCATTGGAGTTCGTTACGTGCGCTGTCCGATGATTCTCTGTGATAGATAGTGTGCTAGCCTGTACCCAGCACATACACGGATGGTGAGCCTACACACTTCTTG
Source organism: Septoria linicola (assembly GCA_024114885.1). NCBI lineage: Eukaryota > Fungi > Ascomycota > Dothideomycetes > Mycosphaerellales > Mycosphaerellaceae > Septoria > Septoria linicola. The sequence continues at coordinate 2,269,704 of CP099427.1, read as the reverse complement.
AATGGATCTTGGGTGCTCGATGACCAAATCTCATGAGACCTTGAACAACCAGAAAAGCCTTGGAAAATGGTCGTCCGTATCTGGTTAGCGCCCATTTCTGGTGGAGGAGCTGGCACCTCGGCTACACCAACTCATCTCAACCTTGTCATCTTCACCTGTACAGCAGATCGTACATCCATCTCCTCACACAGTACACTAGGACTGTCGTCAACATGGCGTCTCCCACCCTCAAAGCGCCAAGTGTAGATGGCGTACTGGTCTCGTACCCAACGCCACAGATTCTGCTTGTCACCTTGAACAGACCAAAGCAGATGAACTCTGTCACCCACACGATGAACTGGCAGCTCCAACAGCTCTTTGAATGGTTCGACGAACAGCCATCGCTGCGTGTCGCCGTCGTGACTGGATCTGGCAACAAGGCTTTCTGCTGTGGCTCCGACCTGATTGAGATCGAGAAAGCTAGAAATTCCAAGCTCACCACAGACGATCTCAAGAAGTCCGAACCATACTTGCATGAACATCCTCGGGCTGGCTTTGGGGGATGCAGTAGAAGGAGAGGCAAAAAGCCGATTTTGGCTGCTGTTAATGGCTTCGCTCTTGGCGGGGGATTTGAGATTGTGCTCAATGCGTATGTATCACGCGAGCGCATGGCAAGGTTTACGAAGCTGACTCTGAATAGTGACATCGCCATTGCGTCTCCAAAAGCACAGTTTGGCCTCCCTGAAGCACAAGTCGGCGTCTACGCGTACGGCGGCGGACTGCCGCGTCTTGTTCGTGCAGTCGGCATGCAAGCAGCGACAGACATTGCTCTGACTTGCAGGAGAGTCTCTGCACAAGAAGCTCTGCAACGGGGGCTCGTCGCCGCAGTCTCGAAGACGCCAGAGTCAGTTTTGGATAAGACTTTGGAGAAAGCGAAGCAAATCGCGAACATTTCACCAGATGGTACTGTCGTCACTCGCGCTGGCCTGAGAGAAGCATGGGAGACGGGCAGTGTAGAGCGAGCTTTCCAAATCACCCATGACCAGCTTTATGACAGACTGATTGCCGGCGACAACTGTGGCGAAGGACTAGCAGCGTTCAGGGAAAAGCGGAAGCCAAACTGGAAAGCATCCAAGTTGTGATCGCGCGAAGGCTCATCAAGTCAAATATCGAGATGATCGCTAAAAGAACTCTTTCTTCCTTGATGCTGCTGACTTAGCAATAGTCTTGCCAGACCCATCAAAGCTTTGCAGCTCCGAATCGCATTCCTGAGGTGGTGGTGGTAGCAAAACTCTCTGGTCGAAACTGGTCGCTGAGAAGATGCATGAGCCCGTGTGCCGTAAGAATCGATGCTTTCATAGTCCTTCGAAGACAACATGGCCTATTGCGGTAGAAGAGGTGGGCTTCGATCTCGGGCCTGGCGTGGAAGCGACTGGACGTGAATCGGCAGGGCGCGCAGTTTCCAGATCGCATGACTACATTGAAGACCACAGATGTATTTCATTGATCGATAGTGGCGAGTTGGCTGAAAGGCCAAGGCGGAGAGCCCCGTAGCACTGCCATGTTGGCCACGTCAGCTCAAGGATACGCAACTCAGATACATGCTGGAACGTACACTGCGGCCTACGATGCCGAATAACCCAATGAGATCGAGAAGACTGTCTGCATACTGCGACCATGCAGCATGTGACACTGAACTTCGCAGAACTAAAAGAGAACAGACCAGGGCAGTCGTGGAAGCGCGGAGATACGTCACGCCACCATCACCTGACAGTGCCATCTGTCAATAGGATGACAATGATAAAGTCCGACATGTCTTTGCAGATCATCGTATTACCAATTTGGAAGCAGAGCCATTAGAAACCACTCCCCATTGTCGAAGGCGTGGCGTGGCAAGAAAGAGTCTGATCGTCGGCACAGCTCAAGATGTATGGTGAAGACAAAGTGCTCAGCATTGGAAGCCACAACCTGAAATCAAGCAGTGACTTCACCAGCAAAGCTCAAGTCGACAGTCGCGGCACAGCAAGACGAAGCTCCGCCAATGCCTCGTCAAGACTCAAGTCAAGCGAGACCGGATATGTCTCAGGTACCAGCTGTGGGCAACATTCGCGATGTTATAGATGCTGTGCTGCGCGAAGATGCAGACGCAAATGCAGCAACTCGTCCCGCGGCCCCTGCGTCTCGTGTATCCGAAAGTCGAAGCAGGAATCAAGCTGAGAGCTGCGCGAGTTGCGGACAGCCAAAGAGACAAAGTGTATGGGATCGTGACCCAGAGAAGAAGAACAGGAGCATGATGAAAAGGTTGCTAGATCATCGCTGGGTGCCTGACTTCTTGAAATAGTCGACTCGATGCGTTGCTTCGTGGTGGAGGTATCGAAGTTGTCGCGAGAGTCGTGCTTATAGCTAGCAAAGAGGAGAGTGCTGCTCGTTTTTGCACCTTGCAGACACCGTTCGCATTCTTCCTGCACGTGTTTTCAGTACATGAGTTCATTCGCTTCTATGGCATCACAATCGTGAGGCGGTCCATGTCGGGAAATGGTCGGTGCGGCTAGCGCAAAGACTCTTTCCACGACTTCACCTCTCTGATTTCTCCATAGTCATGCTCTACCCTCGAGGATGTTTCGCCAGTCTAGAGAACATACCAAGCTTCCACATAGGCGCTTCGCGAGGAAGGCAGCAACCAAAGCTCCAAATGGTGCGCACACTGCATGAGAGAATCCCACTTGCCACCAGCGAAGCCACGACTCCGTGGGCGGCTCCCGCAAACGTGAAGGCGACTAGCCATGCCCAGGCTTTAGCAAAGGATAGCGTTACATTCATCAGCTGACAATATTTGCGTACGCACTTATCGAGAGTGCACAAGCAGAGCTTACGCAGATCACATCGAGAAGGATTCTGTCCCAACGGAACATCATTGATCCGGCCGAGGTCAACGACAAGCTACGGAGCTATGGAGTCTAAGTTAGTTACCCCGCGTCCACTCCGATGGCGCGTGTCGTGTGCTCATGATCTATCTTCATGAGACATCTCTTGTGAAAACGATTCTTTCGATAAGCTCATGTTGAAAAGAAGGACTGTTGCGACCATGGTATCCACACTCCTGAGACCATACCTCTCTGGCAAACATTATGCCGTCAAAGCCTTCTCCACAGCCTCAATTCCACGAGCCAGTATACTGTTCCAGCTGGGCGCTCTTTCGAACTCACGAGAGACTCAGCACTTCAACAAGATCTCGAAGCTCAACAGATATGACCACAGTCCCAACCTCAAGCTGATCAAATCAAGCGAGATCGATCCATATCCTGTGCCTATCGAACGGCTTCTTCAGAATGCACCGCCGACACGAGCTGACTCTAGCACCACAGGACAGTCGACCTTCAGACGAGCAGATACTGGTCCTGCCTGGGATGCAAAAGCTTTGGCTGTCGGGAGAGCAGTGCTTGCAGACACACAGCTTCAAACAAGTCGCATGTCAAGACTGGTCGGAAGGGCAAAGCGGCGTGAAATTAGGGCCACACAGTTGCTCGCAGAGAAGGTCGCCGCCCTGGCCCACGAGAGACGGAGAATGCGCGAAGAGATGCGTTCTGCTGGATATCTGATCTTCCTTTCAGTCGCTACGGCCACAGGCTTCGCAATGTGGACCTTCTGGCCAGCCGATCGTGCGAGAGATAGTGCAGATATTGGGAGGAAGATCGCTGAGAAGGCGCGGGCATCAATACCATTGCCGTCAATCACGCCAATTACGCCCGCAAAGGAGACCATTGCAGGCGCTGGAGCAGTGCCAGCAGTTGCTGCCGTGACCGGTGAGCCGACCATTGCGCCCGCAGTTGTGCTCAGAGAGGAGGCAGTCTCCGTTCCTGCATTCCAATGGAGCTGGAGAAGCCTGTTCTGGAAGGAGTACTAGCCACTGTGCGGTCTCTTTCACAATATGTAGCGTCGGCAGAATTCGTCTTATTTTGGTTGACCGTCATTGCCATCTGCGGCGTTTGTTGCTGAGAAATCCTGCGTGCCGACCAGTCAAAAAGCTGGAGTCGATGCATCAACGTATCAGCACAAGAACAGTCTAGAGTAACAGTATAGATCAGCGTGAGGGGCGTGGATCACGTGACGGTGCACTTTCAACCATCTACCAAGAAGCATCGCCTGGCAATACAGGAAATCCCATGTCCACAGGATGGGAATACTAAAGAGTGCGGCGCAGAGCCAGTAGGGAGGGTCTAACACATCATGAATCTACTATACCAGATGAACGGCCTCTTGTTACAGTGTGCTAACACGATCTGTCTACATGTGACGTTGCTACCCACGACAGCCTCCCATGCTGACAGTCAAGGTTTTACGACCTTCGTAATATTCACCAGGCGCTTATGAGGGGCGTCGCTCACGATTGGAGCTCGACATTCCTTCAGAGTTGTGTCAGTCCCTGTCGACAACTTCTACAGTGTGCTGCACCTTGATTCGAATACGATGGGTTCTGCCTTGCTTTCCCGCGTCCTTACCTCGTCGTCATAGTAGCGAGTAATGATACAGCGTCATATGCTCATCAACAAACTTCTGGAATGAAGCGTCGACAATGGTTCCTGGAGCAAGGCCCCGCCTCTGACCTTCCGCCATGTCGGCCTCAGTAATCCCAATCATGCAGCACGACAAGTCGACAGATCGCAGCGTGCTCTTATGCCGATTCAGGACATCACACCACAGCTGCGCACTGATGGCCCACCCTTTCAGTTAGTTGCAGGAGCTCCAGCGCCGGGAATGTACAGCTCTGAGCTGGGAACATGGGCGGGTCTCTGCTCTCTCCAGGCGAAATTTCACTGAGTGGCATGGAGCATTTCGTCTCCAGTGAAAGATAGCGGAGCTTCAGGCACGCTCCGGAGAGCGCGGACACAACATCGGCTGGGCTCTCGTACCCATCCGGGTCAAAGCCAATGCTCAAGCGAATGTGCACTCAGCTGCTCATGACCCGCGATGGCATCTCAAACGAAAGTGATGCCATCATACAAGCTGGCTGTTCCCACAGATACTTGCCTGTCTCGGTCTCGAACGCTCCGGCTTTTGCAGTGGTAAAGGATGTCCAGCTCACCTCGCCACTGTCGCCAGCACAACCCCAAAACTCCTGACGATACTTGTCGTAGCAGTCGTAGCTTCTTGCTCGGCCTGTCAACGGCAGACGTGGCGTTGGATGGTAGCCAAACATGCGTCCGTACAGAGCAGTGTAAGATTCTTGATGATAGGCGAAGTCTCGAAAAATCACCAACGACTAAGCGCTTCAGGTTTCTGAGCTTTCCAAATGCCGCTTTCAGAATATTGCGACAAACCTCTAAGCCGACTGCTTCGATCGATGGGTGCCTGATGCTGTGCGTCAGACAATACAGCAACTGCCGCTGAAGCTGTGTTGGGATACCTTGGATGGCCGAAGACAACAGCACAGCACTTTGTTGAAGCTTCTGCTCGAAGCTGGTATCTCGATCCTGATGACTTTGGCATTGATCGAGGCAGGATATCTCTGGCCATGCTGGGAGAACACGGATGGGAGGCAGCAGATCGCGCCTGCCACCGGGCCTTTGACTATTCCTGGTATCCCACCAATATTTGAGAGAGGACGGGTCAGACAAATATTCTAACATTGCCGCATACGGTTCGTACACACTGGTGTCGAAGAAGAACTCCTTGATGGATCTGCTGAATTCCGGATGGTTGATGAGCCAGTGCAAGCGGATCCAGGACGGCAGGCGAAAGGCGAACGAAGCACGAGTGATGAAGAAGGGAGTGGCTGTCCTTTTCAAAGTATGGCTGGCCAGACGTATACTGCTCCGAGGGTTCGTCGCTCGTCTGGAAGATGACTGAAGATCTCCCGTAGCATATCATCATGCAGAGAAGGAATGGCTTGTGTCGGGAGTGCCGATGCCATATCTGCTATGGAAGGGTCGTCGATGTGTGAACGTATTGTCGCTAGCTGCAACGATTGTGAGACTCAAGCTGGCAGAGAGTTCTTCGCAGCTCACTTGCCGGACTGAACCTCTTATAGTTGAACGCATCTCTGAATGACCTTCACGCGGCGACTTGACTGCTGGTCAGCATTTGAGTTTTAGCTACCGAATAATGTGTGCTGAGAGCCAAAACCAGCGAGCTCACCTCTCACGAGTGCATCCTCAGGCATCATCCGTTCTGTAAAATACACACCAGTCCACCACCTGTCTCGTGAACTGATCTTCATCCTCAGGCATACACTTTGCGCAGGCGATACTCCTACAGACAGTATGTAATTATGCAATGCACGCCCGCAGAAATGATGCCTCCTGCTTCCTATTCTTGCAGTCTCATAGCGTTCCACAACGTAGGCGCGTCGTCGGAAAGGACCAGCCAACAGCAGCAATGATTGTGACTGCGATGCCCTCCTCCTTCGGAACTTGTCGAGATGTGCAGAACTGCGCGTACCCCCCTTCTGTGCGGCGTCCTTGCGCTCGTAGATATCAGGTCCAGCCAATGCTTGGAGGAGGGTTTTGGCTCTGAGAATATCCCCGGGACCGTCGTGCTCTTCGCAGTACTTGTGAAGTGCAGCCAAATAGGCCGTCTGCTCTTGGCCAGACATGGTCGGTGGCATGACAAGCATTCCACGCGGTCCACGAGCTCGGAACTCTTTCATCTCATTGCTGGTGCGAATAGCCTCGTTGGGCATCTCCCCTGCCGAAGGGGCCGGTATGTTTCTCAATCCCCACTTGTATGCGATCATTCGGAAGTGCGCAAGCAGGAGGTCACTGTGTTATTGGCAACGATCGATCGAGGCCCACATATGCGTGGTGAGCTTCCACCTTTCAGCAACATTTCGAGAACTCCCGATCTTTGTGCTACTGCTAGGTGTGTGAACTCCATCGTGACGTTGATCCTGCCTCTAGGGTGCGACGCATTCGATCTGCTTATCATCTTGCCGTACTTCGGCTTGGAAGCTAGAACTCTCTGAAGATGCGCAGATGAGCAAGCGAGCGCGCCTAGTCCGTTAACATAGTGCCGTGTGGTGAAAGTTCCCTGCTTCAGCGGATGTCAATCGGGATCTGTGGGTGACTTGCCGAAATGTTCGGATCAAGAAGTCTGTTCACGAGGAAAGTGTTAGCGTCTTCTGGTGAAAAACGTCCTTTGGTAAGAGTGGTCAAGCGTGAAAACGCAGAAGCCCAAATGGTCCACTGCGCCGGAGTAGCAGTTCAGCCAGCAGAGCTTCGACAAACCGCCACTCCTGACGACATTCTCATCAATGGCGGGATTCATGTTTTGTGTGTTTCCGGACTATTGCAATGCAAATACCCGAAAGCGTGGCTGACGAAGAGATCAAGGTCTCTGCCAAGTATAGCGCAGTACTAGCTCCTCCTTGAGACACGTTGTATCTGCTCATCAACCAGCGCTTCACTGGCTTGGCACTTGGTAGTCTTCGGAGATGTGCTCTCTTCATTGGCGTGTTAAGTGGATATGAAGCTGATACACATATCTCTGCGACCAGCGTGCACTCCAAGTGTCTCTTCAGTCCACCTAGCCTGGCTACGCAGTAGCTATGGTTGAGCTGAGCCAAGGTACATGCATGTGCACTTTTCCACTCGTCCGTAACAGCCTGAGCCGCTGATCTTGTTGGTGAGTAACGGGATGAGCAGTGCCACATACCGCAGCTTCAGCGTTAGTTGGCATCACAGTTGACTGTAGTCACGTACGACCATCGCTGGCCTTGCGGTGTTGTTGATCCATCCTGCTGTGGCCGGAAGTCGAGGACAACTGCTCTCGTTCCACTGTCGACTCGATCGCAAGGAGTGCTAACCACACTTTGCAAGTGGAGGGCCAGGACGTGTGCTCGGCTCGTCTCTTCACAAGTCCTGGCCAGCCTTGCTACTCGTCTGCATACTGCTCGGCTCAGTCGTCCAGAACTCCTCGAGATGGGCAGGACTGTACAATCTACAAGCCATGGCCTCGTGATATGCTTTATCAGTGGAGTGCAGTACCGAGACATTCTCCACAGGATTCGACAGGACGGTCGACAGAGATAGGAGCTTAACACAATATAAAGCCGAGGAGAAAGGACCAGCAGAAGGGAATATGAGCGAGACACTCGGAGAAGGCAAAGAGGCAGCAGCGGACGAAGCCTTGTACACAGCAGCAAAGCTTGCTGCGATGGTGGCGGAGGAGGAGGAGGAAGTGGCCGGATACGGAAATGTGCCCACCATGGGCACGAGCAGACCCCAAAGGAGGAGTGTGCAAATTGCACGGGAGAAGAGTCGGAGCATTGTGTTGTGTTGTCTCTGTCGATGCGTGATGGTCTCGTGTGGTTCTGGTCACAGAAAGAAGGTTCTGGGACCTGGTTGATTCTTCCAGATCGAGGTCGATGGTAAGTATGTCTTGCGCGCGGATGTGGAGAGCTGTGCCGTGCAGTTGTGGGTTCGACATCGTGGTCGTGATTTCCGAGTGATAGCTCGCTGATGCTGCCAGTGTCAAGCAATGAACTGATACAATTCCTTGTCGTATCTGCGCGCAAGGTCGATCACGTCCAAAGTGCTCTTTGGAAAAGAAGCAGATCGCAGCTCTCTGTAAAGGCACGACCTTCACCATCGCAGGAGTAGTGGCCTTGCGTGTGTTCAAGGCAGAGACATACTCATCTGCGTGGATGACAGCACGGAGCGCAGCTTCGAATGCCCTCATGTCACAGGCGGGATCCATTGGACTTCAACGCAAGTCTTGCGTGCCTGTTTGTTGCGGCGTGTCAGGAATTGCCAAGCACCTGCGCGTTTACGTTTTCGTCTCTGATGACTGGTCGGAGCATCGAAGCACTCCAATAGGAAGTGCTGTGGTGGATTCGCCATGGTGTCTTTGATGCGTGTGAAGTCTTCCCGATTGAGGTTATCACTGCATGGAGATTGCAGTCGCTGGAATCGATTCAGATGGCCTATGTGGTAGAACAAAAAGTTCTCCGTTGAGGAGCTTGGTGCTCCCGACAGATCGGAGAGGGGAGGAAAGTGTACTTCTTTCCTACTGCTCAGGTATGTGAAGCGTGTGCCCGTTTTCTCAATCTCTATGCAGCCGAAAAGCTCTGCAAGTCGAAGTGGCTCGGAGGCTCGCTGCCTTACTGGTCGCGAGCGTAGTCTATGTGGAAAGAAATTATTGAGAAGCATTCTCGAATTTGACTCTCTTCGAGCATATCACTCTGTGGTGCTGGTCGGGGTTGTTCGCTCCGTGTCTGTCTGCCTGTCAGTGTGGTCAGTGACAAAAGTGCAGAGAGCGACTCGGCAAATTTCCTTGTTGTACTTGACCAGATTGATTACAGCCCACTTCAAAGGTAAACCATCATTTCATTCATGTTTCTCGTCTCACTCATCAAGTCATCATCTGTCGCTCTCCGATTTCTTCCTACAATTACTCTACAGCCAATCGTTCCGTGCAGCACCTCGGTCGCTTACATGCTCGAAGAAGCACCAGGCAGATTATCCAATAACGTAGGCAGACTCTCGAGTATGGCCACCTCACGCCGGATTCTCTGCCATCTTTCCTGCTCCGTTTCGCCATCTCGGCGGCTTTTGTCTGCGCGGGCGATGTCGTGTGGCTGAGGTGGCAGGTGCAAAGATGTCAGGTTCTTCGACGTGAGGTTCCATCTCGGTTGTGTGGGGCCATGATTGGGCGCAGGATTGAGGAGGGAGTGAATGTCGAAGGAGCCGGGTGAGGATGCTGAACGCTCAGAAGGGACATCATGAGAGAGGGATGGCATGCGTGAGATGATCCTGGGAGGCTCTTCGGCGGGAGGCGTCAGCTGATCGGCCATGGGTGAATCGGGTGGAGGTGGTGCTGGTTGCTGTTGCTTCTCCTCGTCCAGCTTCTTCTTCGCCAATAGCTTCTCCTTCAGCTCCGTCATCGCCGCTATCAGTCCTTCGGATCGAGCTTGCAGCTGATGAGCTCGTGAGTTGATCTTGCCGATTTCGACAATCGTAGCGGCCAGCCTGTTCGCCTCGGGCTCGGTGATAGTGCAGACTATCCTGCTCAGTGTCTGCTTGTCCCGTTCCGTGATGGGCATGGTGAATGATTTGGGCATCTCGGGCAGCTCTGGCGAATGTGCAGGCCAGGCGGGGCGTTGCTGTGGTCGTGGTAATATATCGATGTTTGGTCTCCTCTTCTTTGATTCATTTTTGTTGTGTGCGGTCGGCTCCCTGCTTCTCTCTCCCGCACCAACATCCGGATCCAGCTTGAACACATCCACTTTCGGCTTGGGCTGTGCCTTCTTCTTCTTCTTGACATGAAGCGTGGGAAAGAGATAATGCCGTTGTGGAGGAGCAGGCTTCTCCTTTAAGCTGTTCAGGCTCTTTCGCGGCTTCTTGGGGAGGCGAACAGCCTCTTCCTCCTCCTCCTCCTCCCTGTCGCCTTCCTCCATCTGCCGCTTCTTCTTGCTCGGCCTCGATCGCTCCTGCTCACTTTCCTCCTCCTCCTCCTCCTCCTCCTCCTCCGCCTCCACACTCGTCCGCGCCTTCTGCTTGAGATTCCTGAACTGCCCCACACTGGCAGGAGTCTCGCTCTTATGACGGGCAGGCGCGTCCTGCTTCTTCTGCGGCTGCTCCTTCTTCTTGTGGCGATCAGCTTCGGCCTCGATCCATTCTCGCGGCGTGTTGTCATCAATTTGGTAGACGGCGCCGCGCCACGTGTACACGCCCAAACTTCGCGCAGCCTTCTTCTCGCCCTTGAGTGTTTCCTTCCCATCGATCTTCAAGTCGCGCATCCATTTCGGCACTTCGCCGCTCTCCGTGTTGGCCGGCAGGTCATCGCCGCTCTCCTGAGGCGTGGGGAGCGAGTGGCGCGTCCGGACCATGGTGGGCGCGTGGTGGCGTTGGTGTTGCGCTGGGTTGTTTTCGATGGATGGCGTGACCTGTGCTTTGTATGCGATGGTTTTCCAACAGTCTGCTCTGTCCTTCCAGTCGCGTCAAGAAGACTCAATAGCATGGAAAGGTCATCAACAGCTCTCCCTCGGCAGAAACATTCCATGCCGCCAGCCCAAAAGTCGCCGTCAGCCAACCACGAACAATCCTCCGACCTGAGACATTCCCGTTTCGTCAGCAGAGCGCACGGACGGCCAGCCACGAGCGACAATCATTCGTAAACTCTAACTTATTCCTGCGCGACACCACCTTCTTCCTCCTGTCTTTCGTCTATTCAGAGACTTTTCTGCACTGCCCGCCTTGTTCTCATGTTCGACCATACTTTGCCTGCCTGCTATGCTCGGACCGCCTGTCAGTCAGTCGACAGGCGAACGATGCTCACCAGATGTGGTGGGTATTCTGAACGGCGTTGTGCAGAAGTGCTGAGGGACGGCCTAGACCGCACCCAAAGACCCACAATTAGCACCCAGCCTGTTGATAGAATCTCACTCCCTGCTCATCGACGACCGCAGTCTCGGTCTCGCAGTCGCTGAGAAAGCGTTCGGCTGTGCCATGAGTGAGACATTGACCCGGGACTTTGCATGCTGTCCCCCTTCTGCATGCCAGGATCCCACTTGCACTGATTTAGAGAGAAGGCAGGCTGATACTGAGCCATGTCTCGGATAAGGCCCCAATGACTACCGCCCCAGCGCGAGCTGTGAGCCGCCAGTAAAGGATATACAGTAAAACCTGCTTAACGCGATAGTTCACAACACCGAGAGTTTCATCGCCCTGTAGAGGTGCTTATGTAACCCATGCTGCAATTGTCTGCTGTCTAAGATTACAGCGTACCCTCTAAGAAAGCAGGGAGGATTCGTTCACGCTACTAAGTAGCCTGGAAGGTAGTAGTATAGTGGTCAAGGTGGCTAAATTTGGACGACAAGCTTTCGGATATAGTGGATTAAGTGATTATACGCTGGAACTCGTGATTAAACCAGTCTCGTAATTGGTTCTAGCGTAGATAAGGGTGCTATTAAGTATATAGTCGTAGAGCTTGCCTTTGTGTAACTAATATACCACGCTATTCAGGCATGACTATGAGCCTATATAAGGCGATAATTCGACAGGTTGATAGCGATATATATTAGTAGGTTGAGGGAACACTGCAGTAGTTACAAGATTTATCATGGCTGGAGAAGCGTTACTGGCGACGCCGTTGGGTGCTGCAAGAGAATGCGGCCCGTAATGACCCTGCCGGCGCCGTGGACTACAGCTGGGGTCGTTTCTCACTTGATGTAAAAGTACTCAAGGCAGCTATGGCGCCATTGGGTTTATTGTCAAGCATGTGCAAGAAATGATCGACTGCGGACGACGTCGCACCGCTGAGACATGGATCGCGAGGAATTCTACTCACCCCTCTGCTACGAAGGCACGCGAATGCACAATGCGGAGACCCACGAGATGGCTTATATATTCACTCCTTGCAATCGATCCAAGTTATGAAGTGTGGAAGCTGACTATGCTCTATCTACAAAGGACTTATGTATCAGCTTCTCAAAACTGCTCGTGGAGAAAGGGGAGTGCTGGGAACTGCTATCAGCTTGCAGCAATAAACTCCAAACACCTGTCAAATTTACGAGGAACATGTCATTTTGCGCCCTCATCTTCGCTCTTCTACAGGGAAACGCCACCGTTAGACTGCAACAGTCAGCTCTGCTTGACCGCGTATCGCGTCGGCAAACACATTATTCGCATCGACAACGAGAGAAAGCCGAGTTGTCAATCGAGCCTGATGGTCTGCGAAGAGGAGGTGATGAGAATAGTCGTACGACATATCTCCGCCACGTTTGCGGGTGTTCTTCCAGCGCAGCTCGACCTCAACGATCGTGGTCAACTTGCCTTCATGGAAAGGTGGAGGGAGATGCTTTGTATACAGATCGAGGCGATGAATGGTATCGCACTAATACTGTGGCTGCGACCATTGTATCACGGGGATTGCGTATATCCGCTCGATGCACGTCTATGATGGGAACTGGGTTGTGGATCACACGATTATCTGTCCACCTCGGATCTCGTGCCCCAGCAGAAGGGAGCGCGTGCAGGATTTCGTATTGTGGAACCGGAGTTGCGCACCAATTCGCGCGTGGAAACGTGAAGTCATGAGGAAGGTTACGCAGCTCAGTAAGGCTTGCGATGCGATCTTGTTGGTAGGCTCTACGCTATCCTCTACTGCTTGTACAACCAAATCAACTTACTCTGATAATCCACATTCGGGAAATCCAAGTTCAGCCCTCCATTCATATACGTCGCGCCGCTGTATGAAACATTGTCATAACTGTTCCAGTACTGCGCGCTCGCATCCAGACCTTGCAATCGCAATGGCGGCGGAGCAGGCTTGATCATGGCTTGTTGCTGGAAGCCGAATAGTACAGCTTCCGTTCCATTCTGAGAGACGAATTGGACTGCGGGCCAGTTGCTCTCCTCAGGAAGACGCAGGCGGTAGAAGTCACCCGAGATGATGACTGGTCCGAGACGTTCGGCTTCGGCCATGATTCCTGGTATCGCGGCGGTTTCTTGCTCGTTGAGGTCGGAGGGGTTGAGTTCGAAGCCGAAGCTGCCGCACATGAGGGCGACGTGAGCGCGGTATTCGATCGAGATGTTGCGGGATGTGAGACCATTGGGAACTTTGGAGACGTGGCAGCCCATGGCAGAAGGTGGGTAGGCGAGGGATGTGCCCATTTGGATGGTCAGGCGATCGGAGCCGTCGGTGTTGTCAGATGTCCAGGATTGAGGCCAGTAGTGGAGGAGACCGGCGTCGAAGCGGCCACCACCTGAAGCGCAGCCTTCCCAGAGGACTTGGGGGTACTTTGTGGTCAAGGTGTCGATGACGCGGTACAGGCCGAGGATATAGGCGTGGTCGGTCGCTGGGGTGGGCATTTCGTGGATGGCGCGGTTGTTGTCCCACTTGATGTATTCGACGTTGGCGTTATCGATGATCTCGGACACGAAGTTGATGATGAAGTCTTGGACTTCGGTCAAGGCGAGATTGAGAACGAGTTGGTTCCGGGTCAGAGTCTGGACATGTTGGCCAGCCTTCATTACCCACTCTGGATGCTCGCGGTAGAGGGTGGAGTTGGGGTTGACCATTTCTGGCTCGACCCAGATACCGAACTTGAGTGGCTCAGAGTCAGCACCGAGGGTGGAGATGTTGTTGACTGAGGCGACGTAGGGGCCGAGACCTTGTGGGAACTTGGCTGGGTTTGGTGTCCAGTCTCCAAGACCCATGGTGTCGTTGTCACGAGGGAACTCAGTGCCAAACCAGCCATCATCGTTGACGAAGAGCTTAATACCAAGACCGTCAGCCTCACGAGCGAGGGTCTCGAGCGAGGTCGCATTGTAGTCGAATCCGGAACCCTCCCATGAGTTGAGCAGAACTGGACGTGTCTGGTGAGTGAAGTTGGATCTCGACAAGTGGTTGCGGTAGAGGTCATGGAAGCTTCTGCTCATACCGCCAAGACCCTTCGAAGAGTAGACGGCGACAGCCTCAGGCGAAGTGAATGTGTCGCCGGGAGCGACCTTCAAGCTGCTGTGAAGCTCGTTCAGTCCAAGCAAGACACGAACGTAGCCGTGCGAGAAACGCTCAGCAGTTGCCGCGAAACTGCCAGTGTAGACGAGGTTGAAGCCCCAAGCCTCGCCAGTGGTCTCGGTCGTGGTCGGGTCAATGAGTGCGAAGAACGGGTTGTGCAGATGGGAAGAGTAACCTTCCGTGCTGCGGAAGCCAGTCTCGCCGAACTGTACCTTACGGATGACCTTGTTCATTTCGTGTGACCAGTCTCCTTGGAGCTCAACCATGTTGAGGTCCAGATTTGGCAAGTCTGTGCTAAATGACGCTGCGCGCTCAATCACGATCTCTTCCGTGCCGTTGTTGTGGATCTGAAAGCTTCTTGCGATGGCGTTGTAGCGAGGGAAGATGGAATAGGACAACACTGCTGTGACATCCGAGTAGTTGTCGTAGAGTGTGACTTGTACTGTGGACACATCGCTGGCGTTACCATATGTGGCTGGCAGGCCCGGAAGTGCCGGCTTGCCTTCGATGACCTCGTGGGATTGGTAGGTGAAAGCAGTGACGGTGTTGCCGTCTGCGTGCTTGATGTGAATGGCTGGTAGTCTCACATCGCTGCGGCCGACATCTGGAAATTCTCTTCGGAGGAGTGACAGGCCATCATGCCATCCTTGTGTGCTGATGGGTGCAGGTGGGACGAAGTCTGAGACTGGACTGCCAAAGTGGTCTCCTACAAGCTCGCCGGTCTTGTGGTCGACGTGGAAGAGATATGACACGCCATCACCAGCTAAGGTGAAGTTTGTGCCTTGGGCGTTGATGGCTATGAAGATGTTAGAGGTTGTTGAATGATGTGCTGGTCGGAGTGATCATACCTGACTGTCCAAGGACAGCGCCACTGAGCGAAGCCAGCAACGAGAGACTGGTAGTGGTACGCATGATGAAGCTGGTCAAATGTCTAGAGCCTGCCACGATCTAGGAGGAGCAAGGCACAGGGAGGGACCTTTTGTACATGGCACATTTTGCCTCATGCCGGCCTATGCAGGCAATAGTGAGTGTGCCGAACCCACGTGCGGGGAGAAACAACATTCGGTGCGGGATGTGGAGGAATCGTGGGAAGAACATGTCGGCGGCGTTTTTCGGATGGCGGCTGTGCTCAGGAACAGGTCTAGCGGCGGTATACTGCCCCAGCTTTTGCAGGGTGCGGGTCCAATGTGTCGCCTTGGCTTTCTGTTGGATGCAGATTACTGGCTGTTGAGCTGTGCGATGTTCATGCTGGGAGCGACGAACGAGGAGCAGTGGGATGACTCTGATGCTCATCGTTGTGATGATACCATGTTGAACTATCTCGACAGCCACACAGAAGATGTCGATGTCAGAATGGAAGAAGTGTTGTTCAGCACTAAGTTAGTGGAGAAGCAAGACAAGCCAAGAAAAAGCTCAATGGCGCCACTTCGGCGCCTCTGCCGCCGGACATCGCACAGGCACCAGGCACAGGCACAGGCACAAAGAACTTCACGGCTTCACGGCTGTACGATCATGTCTTTCACTTCTTCCGTTCACTCTGTGCTCCTCCACATTGGCGACGAGCATTGGCTGACGATGGAGTCGACCCATCGAGAGTAGAGTGGAGCTTTCCTGTGGAACAGCGTGGTTGGACACGACGCGGAGAGGTGAGCCGTGGTGGAACCGACAAGACTTCACCTGTCCGGCTGAAGATGGTGAGAAGTATTGCACAATCCGTCATGTCAATGCTTGTGAAGATGCTCAAGAAGTGCTGTGCTCGCTTCTGCCAGCAGGGACGCTCTTCTCTCCAAGGAAACAACAACTTCTTCCAACGACCAGCATGCACCTCGACCAGAACAGCTCACACAATCACCCCTTGACCATCTCAATAATCTCCAACACATCCTCCTTCGTCTCCAACGGTCTCGGATTCGTCCCACACCACTTATCCATCAACGCATTCTCCGCCAACACCCCAAACTTCTCCTCTCCCACCCCAACATCCTTCAAACTCCTCGGCATCCCCAACTCCCTAATAAATACATCCAACATCTCCCCCAAACTCGCCTCCTCCCTCTTCAAACCCTTTCCCTCAAACAACTCCCTCGCTTCAGTGACCTCCCAAAACACCTCCCTCACCCTCCCCTGCTGCTCCCCATTCACACTCTCGTTATACTTGCAGACTGCCGGTAGGAGAATACAACTCGTCTCGCCATGTCCCACGCCCATAGGACCTAATTGGTGTCCTATCCCATGACTAGCGCCCATCGGCACACCGTGCTGAAATACCACGCTCATAGCTTCAATCACGCCCATTTGACATGCATGTCTCGCTTCCAGATCCTGCTTGGACGATTTACACCGCAACAATCCCGGGATGAGTTCCCTCAATGCCGCAGTCGCAGCTCCATCACTTTCAGAGGTGGATGGAAGAGAACACATCCCCTCCACGCAATGATCGATTGCCCGAACGCCGGATTGAAGCCAGATGGAATCGGGCGTTGTGGTTGTGAGTTGAGCGTCGAGGACCACGAGGGCTGGACCGCGATTGGGATGGCCGAAGGGGTGTTTTGTGAGGGTCTCATCGTGAGTTGCGCCGCCGAGGAAGGAGTATTCGCCGCCGGAGAGGGAGGTGGGGATGGAGATTATGGGGATTGATGGAGAAAGGATGGAAGATGGGGTGGATGTGGGAGTCCAGGAGGTATTGGAGGCGAGTGTTGAGAGGGAGGGCAAGTCCAGAGCATTATTTGCGAGGGCCTTTGGTGATGATTAGTGGTTGGTGGCAAGATGGTGAGAGGGGAGAGGAGGAAGCTTACCAAAGCAATCACTTTCGCCCCATCAGTCAAACTCCCCGCTCCCACGGTCACCAGCAGATCTGCTTCCAGCTCCTTGACCTCCTTGGCTATCTCGAGAATCTCAGACCAGTAAGTGTGTGGCTTCATGCCGATCCTCGTACCGACATGCTTGTTCCCGAGGGTCTCTTGAAGCAGCGTGATGTAGTTGGTATTGCGAGACAAGCTTGCCGAAGCGATGATGTAGCCTCGCTGAGCTTGGAAAGTTTCCTTGATGTGTTTGGCGCAGGCGAGATGGAATGGCATGCCGTAGGATACGTGAGGATAGCCGGATGGGTAGGCGGGTTTGTAGACTTCGCCGTCTGTCGAGGGGATTGTGCTTGTTTGGTCGGACATGTCGTCAAATCGGTTGTCCATTTACAGTACTGTGGGCCTGGATATCTTGCTCTTGCATCTGTATTTCATCAGTGTAAAGAACAAGACTAAGTTAGACTCCCTCAATTGCAGAGGTCGGCGCTACCCCGCAGTGCTTTAGCTTCAGATTGTCCGAGGCTGGAGTGTAACTAGAGAAAAATGGTGTAGCTACAATGAGCGTACGGTGTCACTCCATATTTCATGAACTCATGAAGCTAGCATTCGACTTGCTGGCCTTCCTGATCAAGCCTCCCAGTACTTTTTACTGTAACCTTTGCCGTAGCCGCCGGGCTTGTTGCCAGGCCACTCCTTTACCCAATCACTCAACCGCTTCAATATCCTGTCCTGCACTTGCTTCACGCTGTCATTGACCTTGCCATTCATCGTTATCAAATCGCTGGTATGGAAGCCTCCAGGCACAATCTCTACTGGAATCTGCTTCGTGCTCTTTACCGGGCCACCGGGTCTCAATTCTGCAGAGACACCACTTTCTCTCCACGGATCGGACTCCCCATTGACGTAGATCAGACGAGTGGTGTTGTCGATGTTCCAGCCGCCAGTGTAGGTGTTGACTTGCTCCTCAGTGCGGCCAGCAGCAATGCCGTACGTCTCTCCGTTCGGACCAGGAGGG
Source organism: Septoria linicola (assembly GCA_024114885.1). NCBI lineage: Eukaryota > Fungi > Ascomycota > Dothideomycetes > Mycosphaerellales > Mycosphaerellaceae > Septoria > Septoria linicola. The sequence goes on along the minus strand of CP099427.1, from coordinate 2,251,452 downwards.
AAGTACAATCCGCATTGACGAATCCAGTAGTCCGCATCGACGAGACGAGACACAATCGAAGGACGACCTGCTGGAGCACCGTCCTGCCAGTAGCCGAAGGGTTCGTTGCAAGTCATCCAGACCCATTGACGATCAACAACATTGCTGAGCGTGGTGTCGGTGTACAGCGGCGAAGTAGCGTTGTAGGTGTCGAAGCAGAGAGTGTTGTTCGTGCTGTTGAACTCTGGGTAGCCGTATGCAGAGCAGAAGTCAGGGAGCTCTTCTTCCTTCCACCACTTGGCATACCCTTCCAGAGCCTTTTCAACACCCACGCCATCTTCGCCGGGAATGTTGGTGGTGGCGTTTACGGCGTTCTCGATGTAGTCGCACCAAGTAAAGAAGCCAGTGTTGGTGTAGAACTGGTTGCCTTGCCACAACCAAGGGCCATTTTCTAGCGCTGCCATGAAATCGTCATTGTGCTCGACATCTTGCATGCCAAACTTGGCCTTGAGAGCGTGCTGTTCGTCTGCAGATCCAGTCGTGAGGATGTTGTCCATATGATCAATGACGAGGGAGACATCTTTGCTGCAGTTCTTTGGCATGTTTTCTTGAATCGGCAAGAAGTAGCCCCAGTAGTCCGACACAGCTTGCACCGGTGCACTGGATGCATGGTATGCCCAGAGAGTGCCTGGGTCGACACTTGCAGTCCATGCTGATAGAGCTCCGGAGTAACTGCCACCCATAGTCACCCATGGTACATCCTTGGCATTGCTGTCGCCGTGCTTGTCAAATGGCAACTTCGCTTCTCGTGCAAAGTACGTCATGTCCTTGATGCTGTTCTCGAGCGTGAGGTATTTCATGTTCTCGGTTGTGAGATCAGTATAAGGCGTGCTAGTGCCCCAGTAGCGATGTTCGAGGACAATAGTTGCGGCACCAATCTCCTCTGCCAGGACTCCGGTTGTACGGTTAGTGGTCAGGTAGCTGTAGTATCTTGTAGCATTAACTTCGCCGGGCGTGAACAGGATGACAGGTCCACCAGGCTTCCAGTATGTGGTGTCGTAGTAGAAGAACTGATCGAAAGTGCCGAGAGGAGGGTTGTTATGGTCGATCAGCTGCTTGAATGTGCTGTTGTCGTAAAAGTCCCTCTTCGGTGGTTCCCCGCCAGGCATGTGTTGGGCACATCCCCAACCTAGGAAATTGTCAGTCACTCTGTTCGGTCACACAGTCGCGGAAAAGTCTCACCTCCATGAGGATAGCCTCCATTCGAGTCCCAACTGTGGTGCTTGCCAACATGATCGTGATCTCCATGGCCTCCGTATTGCTTCTGAGCGTTGGCAAGTGCTGAGACTGCTGCTACTAGCAATGATGCTCTCATGATTGCAAACAGTCGTAGTCAAGCACAACGCCAAAAAGACAAGCATGCTGGGCGTCCGTTCTTGTATGTACTTCTAGCTTGGAAGTGACCGGCAGGCTTCTGATAGTGGTGCTTGCCTTCGCCGCAACCTCACAGCCAGCATATGCTCGGCGTTGTCGAGCAGAGTCGCATTGAGATGCAGCATTGTGGATCATCACGGACATCTCCTGCCTCGTTGGTGGAAGTGCAAGATAATGTTTTCAAGGTCGCTATCGTCCTTCTTGTTGGAGGCTGGCGTGGTGGGGCAAATCGAGACGATCGCTGACTGCCGAATGCCGGGATGCGACATCACCACACGACCTCAATTTGAAGCGTGGCCAACCGCATCATTGCGACGTGTCTGCGCTGATCATCGCTCGTATCCTGTCTGCGAGAGCTTCAGTATAGAGACGGCGTGCATGTTAGTGACCCTTCGAAGGCGATCAAGACGTGACTAGTGGAGGAAGACAACAACGCCTCTCGACGCGTCTTCACGCCGTCGTGAGCATCGGAGCTGGCGAAGAGCTGGCCCAGACTCTTCAATGGGAACAACAAGCAGGATCCTCATCTTGGTGCATCTGGTCTCTGGAGCATCGAGATAGGACAAGATGTTAATGATCAAGTCCGGAAACAAGTTGGTGAAATCCAAGTTCAATGGTCTGTCTTGGCATCTGCCAAATCTGCCTGAACTTGACCAGGCAAGCAGCTTCTACCTTCGCGGCAGTACAGAGCCTTAGCGACACAAGGGGCGATTTGTTCTCGTCAGATCTTCCAAGCGCATCTCCGTGCTTTCATGGAGTTGTCATGCAGCGACCATGCGAAGTCTAAAAACGTGGCAGCGTGGTGAGCGGCGACGTCGTGACCTGGAGGAGCTCTTGGGAACTCGCATGATGCATATGAAGCTGGGTCTGACCATGGAGCTACACGACAACGACACACACATGATGGGTCAGGGGGTACGCTAGTAGTGCTCCGCGCAACAGGAAGCATCACTCGATGGGCATTGTCTGCTCATCGTACAGTGCTTGCGCTCATTCCACGCGCTGACTGAGCGGCACGAAGTACTTGTTCACATCGGATCAGTGGACTGTCATTTCTCCGGTTAGAGCCTGCGGTGCTGGACAAGAGATTGTTCGAGTCCTAGACCATGAAGCGAGCGACCGGCTGTCACAATCAAGCAAGCGCTCGAATCTTCGATGCCATCGGTGGCTTTGACCCGAGGGAGCTGTGTCAAGAGCGGCTCGCTCAAGGAGAGACGGGCATGAAGCAGGCAACTTTGCAAAGGTCTCGTGCTTGGGCTGCATGGTTAGCAGCTGTGAGACGTATCTTCAGCTCGCTGCTGTCCTTCAATAAGTTATTCTTCGACTGGTGGGAAGTGGCGCAAGAGGCAACACTCGTGATAGCGTGGAGGTGGTCCTGCCGCTCCACCTCGAAGCGTAGAGAAGATTTGCGCTGCTGTCCTCACTGAGCGTTTGCGACCTGTGAAGTGGGTCTTGTGCAATGACAATTGAATGGGAAGGCCCTGGCTTAGTGTGGACCTTTCACACGTATGATGCCAGTATTCCGGACCTGGTCTCTTAATTCTCCACTCTTCGGCCGACCAATAACTCTTGCACCTCTCTCCATCAACTGCAGTAACAGTATCTCGGACAGAGATGGCTACGTACCCACTGCAGGATATCCACGCCGGGATCTCGATTGAGGTCTTCGACTTCGAGACCCACGACGCGTACGCCATCCACACAGACCAGAACGGACAAGAAGAAAAGAATGTGGCGTACAACGTGCCTCGTCCTGGCCAGCGGTACCGATTTCGAGTCACGTTACATCGTTCTTTTCATTTTATGGATCAATCGTACCTCCTCAACATTCTTTCATCTGCTGCAGTCTAGGGACTTCATTCGATTGAGTAGACAGCGCACATTCCTCCAATCCCACGTACATATCCTTGCGGCGTTGAGAACCAATGGCTAAACAACGGGAGCGGCAATATCATGTAGGCGAACCGAACCACAAGTGCTTATCTTAAGAGGTTCCCGAAAGCCACTGGTAGCGGTGCGCCGACTGGAAACAAATCAAGCCTGCCATTGCGAAAAGATATTTCTATGCCTCTCGACAACGCACCAGAGAGACATGACCGGAACTGCTTCTGATCGAGTAAAAAGCATTCGCTTCTGCAATACGTACTTCGAATCCCGCGTACAGATGCCCGCTGGAATCGCTTGAGCCTAACTTAGTCCTTTCTATGCAGGCACTCCGGGCTGTTGGAGTCCAGCGTAGCAAAGAGTAGTCAGACTCCAAAGAGTGATGACATTCCTTGTGGGCTTGACAGCAGGATAGTTTAGCAATACTGCAAGTCCACCGATGGTCGCACGTGAGTACAGCCCACTGCGACACAAGCCGTCTAGGTGTGTGCTGCGAGTCAATGTGTTAAGTAAGATCCAGGAGCTTGTCTCAACTGGTAGAACAGGGCACGACTAATGCCATGGCTAGGCTTAATCATAGCTACAATACAGCAGGCATAGATCTGGGGAAACATCCAGAGTGCGTCTTCGTTGTTAGAGAACATACTGCAGCTTTACACACACACGAAACGCTAGTATAGTAGGCCCATCTCTGAGAGTCGTGAGTGACCAAGCTAAGAAGTAGTCCGCCAACAAGCCAATGCGACCTTTCCTTTCACAGAGCTTAATCGCAAGAGATGCATACCTCCCTTCCAGACATGCCTCCAACTACGCACAGTTCAACAGTATCAAAGCACCCACACAAGCCAAGTTCCATCACGCACGGAGGAAATGGGCGCTTGCGCTAGAACCGCGCCACACGCAATGCGCTCAGACTGGAGCACAAGAACGCAAGGCTTGTGTGGCAGAGAGTGGGTACAGGTGGCATATGAGGACAGTCTGTATGGGTGACATTCATGCTTGGAAGTTGGTGCAAGTCGGTTTGCTTCAGTGCAGTCTTCGGGGCTCTGATCCACCGAGCTGACGAGCAGATCCACGATCAGTGAGAACCGTTGATCTTACGAAAGAGCCACGAATCCCGGCCCAGTCTTCGACTAGAGGTGAACGAAGCAATGACAGCGAGACTCAATTTCGAACCAGAGGAGCTGATGCTGCTTTCGACGAGTTCGTTCCATGGAAAAGTCGTACCAGAGTGCTTATGAAAGGACGATGAGGTCTGCCCAGTCCTCACGACGTTCAAACGCTCAAGCCCTCTTCTTTTCCATGCTTCGAAGTCATGATGATGATCTTCGCTGTGAACCTTGTCCAGGTTCTCCTAGCTCCGAGATATACAAACTTCCATCACTGTCGAGTTCGTGCGGAACTTGGTTGATGTCGTAGTCCGGTTCTTGACGCGCCCAGAGAGTGAACGCTGCTAGGACGTAGAATATGAGAAGTATGATCAGAGGCAGAGGAATACGGAAGTAAATCGCGTCGCATGCCAGTCTGACCACCTTCATGGTAGATTGTGCGTAAGATCTGGCTGGAATGTCGGCCAAACGACACAAAGAATGCCTTTCCTCCCATTCACAGCTAGCTGCGTAAATTCTCATATCACACTCCACCAGCTCAACGCCCGGATCCGCACGTACAGCAGCAAGTAAGCCTGCGTCCAGTTGTGCGTTGTAACAAATTTTGTTCGGGTAGAGCTTGTCGAAGACAAATGTGATCGCATCTGACAAGCCCTCTATGTTGACACGCTGCTTGTGGTTTTCGAGAGAATGACCTGGTTCCAGGTATACTACGTACTGGTCGGTTACACGTGCAGGACTGTCGTAGTGATGTAATGGGGCTTGGTATGTCGTGGAGCCATCTGTTTTGGGGATGTGCGCTGACATGCCGGTAGTTTGCAGATAGAGGCGGTATAGGTAGATGTGTCGTGGGTGGAGGCAGGATTGCAGAGTAGAGCAATGTCGTAGCCCAGTGACAAGTTCTTGGCAGTCGCTTTGCTGTTGTTCAAAGGCGGGGAAGAACCAGGCGGAATGGCGATCGTGGACGAGGTCAAAGTGGATGCCGCCTCGGCAAGCAAGTTACCACAGCGCTCGATGGCGGAGTGGTGGCAAACCTTTGCCAATCTCTCCTGGTTGAAGTATAGACAGACCTTTTGCCATGCTCAAGTAGTCTCGTAGTCCAGCCATTGTATGCACCGAATAGTGAGACCTAGAAGGGCGTAGAGTGGGGGAGATCGATCAGAGGGAGAGGGACTCCCACGAGGCTGTCCGTGTTTATGTGCGATATTTTTCCTTCTGGACACTGGGTGAGTTGACCTTGTGGCAGAATGATAGCTCGAAGTGGAGTGGAGAGACATGCAGTGCTGAGCGATGGACTGCTGAGACGCAGCTCCGCTGGAGGGTTGCACGCTTCGATGCACAGTGTCTTGCTGGATTATTCCTCACGGCTTCCACAAGTTTATTCAGACTACCGTGATTGTGCATTGACACATGCGGGATCGAGTTGTTTCCGAGCACAAGGTCCGTATTCCAGGTACAGAAGATGAATCCAAAAGATCCATCTTCAACCCCGTGTCATGACTATATAGCAATATAGGAATAGCTCCATCTAGATCTAAGAATCCAGTATCGCCTCACGACTAGTGGTCGTCCTGGATGTCGACGACAGTCTTGGTCCACTTGCGCGCGTTCACCTTGCGAGCAAAGAGAATGTCGATCTCTCTGTACGAGCGACCCTTCATCTCTGGCAAGAAGAAGTAGGCTAACACGAAGCAGACGAAACCAGTGCCTCCCCACACGTAACCGCACTTTCCACCAAGATCGGCACCCTGTGAATGAGTCAGCAATTGCGTTCATGTATTCGTTCGACATCAAAAGCATTCTTACATCAGGGTTCAACATCCAAGAAGCCAAGAAGATGCAGGGAATGTTGACGAGGTAGTAGGCGCCACGGCCAATGCCAGTTGTCAAAGGCCGGAGACGAATGGAAGAGGTTTCCGCAATGATCACGTACGATGCAGGCGCTGGTCCGAGAGTGAAGAGCACGGAAATGATCAGACCCAGAGATGCTTGCGCGAGGGAAGCTGCAGTCTTTGCCGACTCGCTGGACACAGGCACGGTTGCTGCGACACCAAGCATGACGAGCAGGAAAGTGTTGAAAGCTGATCCCCAGACGTAGATTGGTCGACGGCCAAGGTAGGTTGTCAGGATCCAGGACAGCATGACGAAGATTGTCTGAAGAGCCGAAGTGATCAAACCGAGAGCAAAGGCGGTGTTTGTGTCGATGCCGGCCTCTGTAAATGCGTTAGCGTGAAGCTCGATGGAGATCATGATTGGGGTAGCTCACGTCTGAAGAAGTAGACGGCCTGGTTGGCGATCAGGTTTCCTGTCAAGTTCTGCGCCGCGTACACGCCGCAGACGATGAGAGTACGGTAGAGGTCGACTCCCCTGAACAGCTCGAGAAGGCTAGGGTCGCTCGTGCTCTTCTCGAGTTCGATTGTGCGGCGCATCATAGCGACTGACTCGCGATTGGCTTGGACATCCTGCTTCTGACCCAGACGGCCAACTGCCTTGGCGGCCTCCTCATACCTCCCTTTGCGAGTCAACCACCAAGGCGATTCGGGTGCGAGGAAGATGAGGATGGCGAGAGGAGTCGGGAACATCCATTGCAGGGCGATGGGAACTCTGAACAAATCGATTAGTACCAGCAGCTTTGGCGGCTCTGAGATTAGCCCTACCTGTAAGCGATATCTCCCAGATTCGAGTTGTAGTTGAATGTGATACCCTGCACAATGATAGCTCCGATAGCCCAGAACATCTGCAACATCTGGGTGGCTGGCGCTCTCAGAGGGATCGGTACAATCTCACTGCAGTACGCAGGCGAGTTCGCGATGAAGACTCCCCATGGAATACCCTCCAGGATTTGGGAAGCCAACATCAATGGCAGAGAATTGGCGAAGTAGAAGATGAAGATGAACGCGTTCAGCAGCATGAGGTTGGAGATGAATGCCCATCGGTATCCAATTCGGCTTGTGAGAGGACCTGCGAGGACGACGCCGATAATGGCTCCAACCGGACCGCCCATTTGCAGCGCAGACTGCCACGAGGTTTCAATGATGTACTGCTGCTCGCGCTCATTGAAGACACCGTAATCGTTCGCAAAGGCCGGAAGAGCAATGAAGTTGCCCATGAGGAAGACGCAGTAAGCCTCCATGATCTACAACCAGATTAGCAGTGTTTCGCTCAGCCCGCGGAGCGGCAGCGAACTCACAATCGTGCAAGAGAAAACGAAGGCCCAGAGAGAAGCCATTGGGTAACGCTTGACAGCGGCAATAACGCCAAGATTGAGCTCTGCAGTCTCTGCCTCAATGGCATCCGCCTTCATGTCGCGAGCGCCTTTCTCGCCATCGGAGTCGTAGACACCTTCGACATAGGATTCATGCCCTTTGTTCTCAATGGCGTGGGCCTCGAGGCCCTTCGAAGCGACGGTGGGGTCCATCCTGGAGGCTGTTGCGAAAGCAGTGAACAACGATGGTGAAACAACAAATCTTCTGCCGGGGTTGCTGGCGGCTTTATCATCTCGGTCAAGTCTTTGTCGCATCTGGACCAAGATTGGTCCACCATCTTGCCAAGTTGTGGCGTTGCGAATTCCGGATATTCTCCAATTCCTCCAATCTCAGACCCCATGGGTGAACTCGGGACGTGGAGCCGCACGCCATCCCGGGGGCACAGAGAATCCTTCAGCCAAGCCCCAAGACCGCGGCGCTGGTGAGGAATCTGGAGTTCGGACGCTAGGACCGACGAGTGATGTCCACGTGGTTCGACCGGGTGATCTATGGAGAGCTTGCATGGAGTAGCAGGATCGAGATTCATTTTCAACCGCAATGTTCGTCGGTAGGCATTTGAGAAATGCTACTAGGCCACGAATCGGCCACGGATAGGACGTTCCTGCATGCGTGACGCTACTGTACGGCTGGGGATGAATGGTTCTATACCCCAGACTTGGCTAGCTTGGCTTCTTGACACGGCAACGAGATTTTCCGTCCACAACGAATTGACAGGGAGTTGAGTCCACGAAAAGACGCCTAGACACAGCTTAGAGAACAAATGCTTTGCCGGATCCTGCTTGGTACTGTGCTTCTTGTTGTTGGCAGTCAATATTGAAGTGGGGACTCTATGTTCTGTAAACGTCGTGAGGAAATCACCCTGCTCACAGATGCCAGTGTACACACACCTTTCACGAACATGCCACATACTTACATTGGGCTGCGCTACACATAGTCTTCTGACCAGCAGGAGCAACCGCAATTGGTGGTTTCTTCCTAGTCACATTGCTCGTATGGCTTGAGTAGAAGAGGTGAAAGTGGCGTACTTCTCGGGTCAGTCCAGGCTAAAGTATTTCTGCTGTTTCCTCGGGCCTCCGAAGACCAACGCCTCAGGACTCTGACCGTGTTCTAGACGCCAGTCTACTCTGCTTCGCTACTTGTTTCTCCATACTGGAGACGCCTAATATTTTGACATTTGCACAGGATACACTCATTTCCACGCCACCGCGAACGACATTTCTCAGATTCTTCCACCAACGCTTGACTAAATTATGGCTTGGAGCTCTTTGTTCTCGTGCTCCTTGAGAGTACAGACACTGACTCACACACAAACTGCCAAAGCTGCAGACGAGTTCTCCTCAAATCATCTACAGAAGCTCGATAATGCACCGGGCTCCTCCAACGCTCTGCTAAAGACAGCCCTTGTTGGCCTCACGTGGACAACGATGGGCCTTGTCCAGACCATGCTACCGTTCCAAAGACCTCCTATGCCACAACGCAGAAGTCTTTTGCTTCAAAGCCGAAGTTTCCACCACTCTGAAGTCAAGGTGCTGTAATATCCCAATATCAATGTCAAAACATCTCTGTATGATCTCGTTGCTATTGATGCTTTCATCTTGCTTAAGGCCCTCCTGATCATGCCTTACGGCTTCTTCTGTGGACCTATCTGTGCTACGAGACCGCCAGCCAAGATGTGCGACAAAGCGATGCTTCTCCAGCCCCGCGCTAATCATCATCCCAGCACCTTCTGGCATGACTCCCTTCCCTAGATCACATAGATCCGACCCTGCGAGCAACCTCGCGACACTAGCTATTGAAGTTGGCCTCCACGGCAGCGTATTGCGCAGATCTGTGAGCAAGTATGCTGCAAATCCAAAGGCTGACGTGCAGGCGAGAAAGACTGGAGAACGAGCTTGGATTTGCAGAGCTTGGGTTTGCAGTCCATCTGTAGTCTTGAGTAGACAACAGGTCTTATCCCGCGGACCTTGTTGTTAAGTTTGTCTTGCTCGTCGAGCGGGACTCGAAATTTGGCGTCAATCACGAGAGGCATATACTTGGAACTGAACCTCTATACTGCATTCACCAGCTTTGGGCGGTCGTTCTTCCCAAAGAGATCTTGTGGAGCAGTTCCATCCGCCCTATATACGATGTGGTTGAAGCACAAGCTTAGACACAATCCTCGCTACGACTTGAGTCTGACTAGGGCGACTGCTGGACCCGCCGGCATCGGTTTCATCTTCGAGTCCACGAGCCCGGAAGCATTGATGAATTCGCGAAGTTTGAGGTAGCCATAGTTGCGAGCATTGAGGCTAGGCGAAATCTTGACAAGATGGTTACCAACCTCAGCCAGATTCACATAGTCGCCTTCGTACGGTGTGGTGTTCACAATTGCTTGTCTGATCGCGTCCAGCGCAGCATCGTCCAATGGTCTTGGCTCTGGCTGATTTTGAGCAGAAGATGGCCTTAATGGCAGCTCAAAGGACCTTTCAGGTATCGCGTGGTGCGCTCTAGTCATAGATGGAGGCGGCCGTGGACCGGGGTCTCGTTGTATCTGTCCCGCCGTAATGCTGGATGCAGACGGGCCAGAGAGCCTTCGCATGGCAGAGTCGAGAGAAGCTCGCTGATCAGGTCGCAAGGCTGCTGGGGCTTCGTCTGCCTTTGCGTTCTGGACAGGTAGCACATCAAAATATACGAACTCGTTGCATGCTGCCACGAAAGCTCGGTGAGTGTTATTTCTGTTCCCAAAGCCGTAGACAGTGATTCCTTGCTCACGGATTCGAGCTGCAAGGCGCGTAAAGTCGCTGTCGCTAGAGACAATGCAGAAACTGGAGAAGCGGCCAGTGTACATCAGGTCCATCGCGTCAATGATCATGGCGCCATCAGTCGCATTCTTACCGGTCGTGTATGCGAACTGCTGGATAGGTGAGATGGAGTGTTCGAGCAAGCACTCCCTCCAGCTCTTCATCTGTGGACTTGTCCAGTCGCCGTAGATGCGTCTGACGCTTGCAGTGCCATAATTGGCGACTTCCGTCAACAAGCCGGCAATAATCTTGGAAGAGACATTGTCACCGTCGATGAGGACGGCAACATGGTCGGTGGACTTCATTCGATGCTCTTTATGGCCGACTGTCATGGAAAGTGGTGACCGGGAAAGATTATTGAGCTTGACCGTTGTGGGTGCAGAAGAGAAACAGCCTCATTCCATTCTCAGGCGCGAAATCGCTGGATGCCTGGAGTCGGCAGTGCCAAGCATCAAAGTAGCTCCACTTCCCTCCCTCCTTCTACTGCCGTTCCTCTTCCTCTTCCTCTTTCCCTTCTAATCAGATCAGTGCTTGCACATTGTGGATATCTATACACTACATTGAGTGAGCAGCTCAAGCTCGACTTGAGTCAATGAGTCTATGTCCAATTTGCGATGTGCATCTTCAGCCCGAACCAGGCATAGATAGATTCTAGACCCGAGAACACACGCAAGAACGCCCGCGAGCCCGAACTGCACCTTTGAGGCCATCAGTATCCTATCTTTCGCTCGGAAGTTCCAGTCAGACGACCTGCGCAGTATGCACATCATGCACTGCACAAGCCCGGACGAGCTGATCGCCAAGAGAAAGCCACATGCACCCCACCTCTAGGCAGTGGTCTGACTAGAACAACGTGCAGGAGACAAGGAATCTTGCTGCTTCTGGATTGCACTCTTCAGCTTGTGGCTTGAGCCTCGAGCTTCAGCAAGCGAGTCGTGGATGTTATGCAGCGCCAACTGCCCAATGGTCTGCCGCATGGCACGCGACAGAGTCCTCGGTGTGAGCGAGGTCGATGCAGCCCACTTCACATCACACTGCGAAGTACACGTGCAGAATAGGATGTCTGTTTCAGGAAAGTGTATCAAGAGCAAGATATAGTCTCCCGCTCTGCTCAGCATGCGTTGCGCCAGCCTACCTGCACTCAGGTTTCGTTCCAAGCAGGATGCACTCTCAAGAACATCACACTCTGGGCGCAGCGCCTCCTGTGCCATACTACCATGAGGAGAAGAAAGGCCCAGAAGAACAGATACAACCAGTGTCCGAGTGGGAAGAGACCGAAGGCGATCCTGTGCGACGTACAGAGGCGCACTGGAAGCCTGGCTTCGTGTCACGATTTCCGTACGAAGGCAAACTTACTAACCCCTTTTTCCACTCACTGACTACGTTTCGATCATGCAGGTGGCTAGGCTTCGGCGCACTGACGACGGTCGTTGTGTGCCTCGTGGCATGCATCATCGTTCTTGTGGTCTCTGATGGCAGAGCACAAGGTGACCAGTCCTGGAAGCAGATGCGCGATAATGGCCTGACAGCAGACCGTTGGCCAAAGCAAATCCGCCCGTCCGTCATTCTCTCCATTCTCAACAACGTTTCGAATCTTGCCTTCTCGTTGGCTATCGCCAACGGCGTCGCGATCGCTTGGTGGAGAAAGGCCATGAAGGGTGCAACGATCAAGCAACTACATAAATCCTGGGAGTTCAGTCACAGTATCAAGGATGTTGCTCTGGCGGGCAACGCATTCAACGTAATTTCTTTGGCGGCACTTGCCGCCAAGTCCACCATCATCGACGGCGTTCTGATGCAGTCAGCTACGACCACAGTTATAGAGCCAGACAAGCCTGACCGCTCTCAACAAATCCAAACCTGGGCTAACACCAGCATCCCGATCACTGGAAGGCGTGTTGATCGGTCACAAATACCCTTACTGATAAGCAGCTGGTTTGGAAGCGACTTGATTCTGTGGGACAGCCATCCGGCGCTGCTGCCATATAGCAAGTTCGAAGGCTGTCAAAACGCCACCTGCTTTCTGGAAGTCGAAGCAGCAGGATTTGCATTTGAGTGCTCCGATACGGTATCAAGACCTATTGCGTGGAACAAGGACGTCATGGTAAGTGAATCATCATACAAAATCGGACGCAGCTTATGTCCTCCAAGGGCTACACCGTCAATGATCAGGGCGAGCGCAGCGATTCTGGCTCCCATGTTCGGGAGGACGCCGATGCTTTCAATGTGAGTTTCGACACGCAGAACTCGAGGTTCAGATACCTTCGGAGTGGTCCATGATCTGCCGAGGCTGAGCCTGTGATTCCCGAATCTTGTATCGGCGCAGATGCTTACAACAGTGACTGCTACACGCAAGCCAATCTTACCCTGCACGCCATGTGGACACAAAGTGCAGACCAAGTGACCCAGGTCAAGAACATTGATGGCAGCGAAAGTACAGAGATCACGTGTCCCGGCACGCGATACGAGCAGAACTGTGTCTTGCGACCCGCTATAGTGAGATATCCCGTCATGCTGCAGAACTACGAAGGCGGCCATCGCGAGGTCGGCATATCCTTGCTTCCGGAGAAGGCCTACAACAATGCCACATATGCCCCCACGTACAACTCTACCTTGCGACAGCAAGATGGTTTCTCAGTCGTGCGCTACAACGACATTTTCGAGGACAAGACTCTTGGTACTGATTTCGGATCAAGGCTATCTGGTCTTCACGTCGGGCTCAACATGTATCTTGGTGGCAGCTCGAACTTGACGTGGGATGCATATCCTGGCTACCTGTTGTACCAGACCGGAAATGCGCCGCAATCTCTCCTCAACCTGCCAGGACCTCAAGAGTGTGGCTTCCACTTCAATGACCCAATGCAGCCGGAGCGTGTGGCCAACAAGCAAGTGCAGAGTGTCTTGACATCCATCAATCAGATAATGTAAGTCTGTCGGAATATGGACCAAGACCGAACACACCGCCAATGCTAGAAGCGAATCGTGGCACTCTCTGAGATCACATCGCAACCTTCGAGGCATTCTTTGTATCATCGACTAACATTTTGTGCTGTAGGTTCGCCTTGGCTCTTGACATCAGCAACGGCGACAGCAGTAACAATGCTGAAGCACTGAAGAAATCTTACCCTGCAACAATCTACACGGAAAGTATCCACTACAAGACGCGCTACGAGTACATGTTTGGCGCTATGGCGTCGACCATCTTCTGCATCATCTGCGTCCTTCCAGTCTATTGGCGCTTCTGGCATCTCGGCAGAAAGGTACGTAAAACCCAGCCCATACACCGGAAGCAAAATCACATAAGAGCATGTCTGATGCGGTACTCACCCATCAGGTCGCACTCTCACCCTTCGAGATCGCACATGCCTTTCGCTCTCCCATGACCGCTCGAGCGGAAAATGGCGACATTGAGCAAGTCATGCAGCGCTGCGGACAGCAGCAAGTCGTCTACGGACATATTGTCTCGGGAGATGCGCGAGGAGTGTTTGGCATTGCAGAGCCGGAGTATGTTGCTCCTGTGGCTACGGTGACTGGTGCTGGTGGACTTAGGAATAAAGTCCTGCGTCGGAACGCGTCGAATTGAACGACTCTTTAGATGTGTAGAGACAGTACATCCAATTTTTTGTCGCAACTCTCGAGATCATTCACTATCGTATGCTGCATTCATACTCAGATCGAAAACGAATGACTGGATCTAGGAGACGAGCACGACGACAGTGAGACAGTTGTGCTTGATTGTGCACCCTTGTGCTAAATTGTTCTGCAACGGTGCAGTGATGTGGTTGACCAGGATGAAGCTCTTCCCCTTATCTACGGTTCCTGGTCGATAGCTTCGTGTCAGCGTCATCCCGAGCCACATCGTCGCTTCCCTGGTCGTACGGATGTCAGCGAGATCGAGTGTATGTCAGAGAAGGAAGGAGGCAGATCGACAACTAACTAGACATTTGACGTTAGGATAGCTATCATACTCTTCATGTCCTGTGATAATGTCGATTCCGATCTCTTCGCAAGTACCGAGCGGCCGTTTCAACGTCTCATCTCATCTCGTCTCATCTCATCTCGTCTCATCTCATCCCATCCCATCAGGGACTCAGCTTGCGTGAAATGCTTGTCCACAAATTACTCCCGAGCGCCATCGCTGAAACATAAAATGCCAGACATTGTACAATATACACGAACATTCATCCTCCTTTTCTGGTTTTTCTGCTCATCGCCCTTTCGATGGACGGCCAAATCATCGCACATCCAAGCTCTCCTTGCTCTTCCCACTGTCCTTGCTCTCTCCACTGTCCTGTCGACTTCTCCCTCGTCCCAGCATCAGCGATGGCGTGGGTGTTTCGAATGGGTCACCCTCACTCCCGCTCTTGTTCGCGCCATGCGCAGCATACATCCCGGGCAGGATGACTGTACCGACTGACATTCTCGCTGCTCGAGCAGAGTGGATAGAAGCTGTGTCGGAATATGCGTCTGAGTTGATGCTTCGCGTCGAGCCTGGTCGTCCAGAGCGAAGGAAGGATGGATTGGGAGTGCGGAAGTCATCGGACGCTGCTGGTGCAGGTGGAGCAGCATGAAGATCCTGAGACGGCCGTGGGTGGGAGAAGTTGGTCATGTTGCGCGCAAGGACTGGCGCATCGTTGGCAGGATATGGAGGCGGTTCGTCGTGAGGAGAAGAGGTGGTGTCCCTTGATGAGGTATCCAGACCAGTCATATAGGCATTGTTGTGAGCAGAAGACACCTCGGGGGACTTCTCATTGTGCTGGGAGGAGGCACTGCTCTTCAGGCTTCCCCATTTCTCTCGCAGGCCGAAGAACCCAGCACTCCTGCTGCTGTTGCTGTTACTCGTGTCCGGACGAGTCTGGTTCTGCGATGATCGCCTTCTCCTGCGGAAGATCAGGAATGCAAGAAGGGAAAACAGTGCCGTGAAGATGATGGGTACTGCAATGGCTGCTGCGAGCTGGCCGTCCGATAATCCTCCATCATCGTTGCCGTCAGATTGTGCTGCATGAAGAAGCGGTGTATCGGTATTCTGCGGCGGAGATGTCTGTTGCAGCTGACTCGAAGTCTGCGTCGCCAGAGTCGTTCCCGGATAGCTCGAATATGAGGAAGACGATGGCTCAGCGGTGAAGCTGTGTAGACCATCCGTAGTCTCTACATCGGAGATATCTATCGTTCCATCGTCGGGACTCGCGGTCATGGTACTATCGTCTTGCATGGTGGTCTGAGTTACAACGTTGATGCTGCCAGTCGCAGCCTGTGCTTGTTCATAGATACTCGACAGATAGGCGCTAAATTGCTGTGGTCCGCCAAAAGGCCGGCCTTCTTCGTCTCCCTCGTCATTATTGTTGGTCACGCCCTGCGGACCGCGCACAAAATTGTTGGCCATATCCTATGACATGCATGCAGAGAAGTAGATGGACGTGGTTGCAGGACTTGCTGCCCCCGTTGCAAGTGACAGAAGCAAGAAGGAGAAGCCGGAGAACTTGGCTTGTGAGGTGTGAGCACAGCTCTCCCGTCTTTCGGCTGTCTCACGGAGAGTGGGGAAAGCTCAAGTCAGATCTTCTCCTCTTTCCTGCTCGACTCCTTGTTGGCCCTCATGCCCTGCTATCGTGTCAGATCGGCAGTCAGACGGACCAGTGAGATTCAGAAGAATGCCATTGACAAAACCTTGAGACTGCGAAAGTCGGCATGATGCTGTGCAAGAGTATGGACGGGACAGCAAACATGATCGCCATCGTTCAGAACACAGATCCAATAGAACCACTTGGCGGACATAAAAGCGACACGGCATGCACCGTGGCGTGCGGCATCTCTGCATCAGCACAGGAGCGGCGGAACGCGACAGAAGCAGAGAATCGGACATCCTTGCGCCGGATAGCAGCAGTCTGCAGCAGCGTGTACGAGGAGAGCGAACTATTTGTGTAGCACAACATCCTTCGGGGGACAAACTGTCCCACGTGTCGCTTACCACATGGCTAGAGCCGATCGCATCCACATGTAAGAACAACGTGCTTTGCAGATGTATGCACGGTATGCAGTATCAAACGGTAGCATGCGAGAGAGTTAAAGCTACAGCGGCGCTGCATTTTGCTGATTCCGCCGCAACGTGGTCCGAGGAGGCTTCTCTATGCCCATTCTGGTAGCTCGACCATTCACACTTGGGTTCAAAATGTGCTGGTTTGCGTCTGCAGACCTTACTTGCAGACATTCTTCCTTTTTTTTTCCAGATACATCGGTCTGCACACAATCGCCAAAAGCGACACACGAGTCGCATGCTCTTTGCTGACTCTGGTGAGCCTTCCTCGTCGCCGGACACCTTCTGATATTGTGCGATCTTATTCCAGTCATTGACCTGTGGATATACCGTCCTCCTCCCAGAGCTGCATTTTGCAATGCCTGTTGCCATCCTTGGCATCGTATGCTTCAGTTTCGAGAGGATCATTGACGACTGGGTCTGCCTCGTAGTATTCGAATGGCCTCCATGTGTAACCGAAGCTCCCAAAGACTTTTCCACCATTCCACGAGTAACAATCGCCGCTGGCCTCTACGGGTTTCTGGTTTCCGACTTGACCCTCTCGCGTGCCGATCGCGTCGCGGCATGTGGCGTCCTGGTATCTTTGGAGCTAGACAGTGAAGACGTGAGGCCCATATCGGTCCTTCTTGGCCAGCGCGAGCGCAGCCAGGGTGGCTATAAGGAGGAGTTTGATAGCGACCATGGTGCGTGCTCAAGTCCAGTGCAATCGGATGTGCAACAAGATGAAAGGAACCCGGAATTGAAATCAAGATGGTTATGCGCAGCAGAAGTATATTGGCGGACCACACTCTTGCAAGTCAGCAGACTGCTGAGCCACAAAGAGTGTAATGGAGATGGGAGTTGCTTCGACATGCGAAACTTACTCAACTTCTATCGAATCTTACCTGAGTGGTTCTGATGTTTGTTCATCTATGCAGAAGACCTCGCCTCACTAGGTGCCGAGGATCTACCTTAGAGGAATATTTTTTGAAGCCGACTGCGAAGTTGCTGCGCTGTGATAATGAGACGATGATCAGGTAGGGGCCTATCTACTGCTTCTTTCCCTTTGCCTGCTCCAACCACTCCACAAGCGGACCGAGCATCGTCCTCGGCAGTCCTTCATATCTCTTCTCATCGTAAGTCTCGTTTAGACTCTTCGCAATCTTCTCCGCCTTCGCAACGGATAGCCTCTTCGCGGTCTTGGGGCTGTTCTCCCTCTCCATGAAAGCAGCAGCCTCACCAGCCAACTCCTGCCTCTTGTCTCTCAACTCTTTCCCATCTTGTCTCTCGGCCTCGCACAATTTACACTGACACTCGAAGCCCCACGTTGTCATGAGCGCCGCAGCTCGAGCATCGTAGTCTGCAACTTCGCTGTAGGTGTGTGTGATTTCTTCGCCTTCTTTGATGTCTTTGGTTGCTCGCAGGATCATGAGATCGCCCACGTATTCCTTGTGCGCATTTGACAGACAAGAGTGATTGACGTATGCAGCTGTGATCCACAAGCCGGTACTGGCAGTCCGAACGTCTTCCTCTCCATAGTTCCCTCCATTGGAGATCGCTCCCGGTCCAAACGCGTTCCGGCAAACAATATCGTGAATCTGGAAAGTGTCAACCACAGGGCCATCCTCAGTCTCGATGACTTGGCTGCCGATGCTCTTATGGTCGCCAAATAAATCCATCACTTTCGATATCTGGGAAGGATTGTTCAGAAGCTTTTGTACAAGGACTTTGGTCATGCCAGCTGGGAAGACACGGATCTTGTCGTCTCGTGCATCATATGTCATGGCAGACCAGGCTTCAGCTTCGTGCGACCATACTACGCAGAAGGCTTTTTCGCAAAGCACGATCTCGCCGGCTTTGATGTCTCGCGTGGTGAAGAGGCCTCGGCCACCAATAGGACTGTCGCGAAAAACAGTGTTTGCTGTAAAGGTCGCTGCATCCACACGGGATTTGGCAGGAGAAATTCGAGACCGGATCTTGGCAAGATCGTACTGTCCGGTTGATTGTTCGGAAAGGCGGGTTTCAATGTTTCGGAGGTAGATTTTAGCTTCCTTGTCCTCTGGCGCGAGCTTGAGTGCAGCTTCGAATAGTTTCTGTGCTTCTTCAAATTGGCCAAGAGCGTATGCGGCGCTTCCGGCTCGGAAGTTGGCTTTACTGTCGAGCGACTTAGACTTGTCATCTGTTCGGCCAGTGATGGCTGCTAGACCGTCTGCTTTCGCTTCGTCCCACCGGTTCAAGATAATGTTCACATGGGCGCGATTACGATGGAGATCGTAGTTGAATGCCTCTTCCGCTGCAGCATTCCCTTCGCATAACCGCGCGCCCTCCGCGTAGTGCTCTGCTGCCTCCACAAACTCCTGTCGCTTTAATGCTGCATTTCCTCGAATTTTGCACTTCTCCGCTGTCTTTGCCAATTCTGTACTTGATATTCGCACAATATCAGAAGGATGCTGGACACGGATTGTAGCTTCACCTTGCTCATTGATCGTAAAATAAGGTTCTTTGATCTTCAGGTTCCTCGTCGACTCTAGCATGTTCTCTCCTCGTTTCGCTTTATGCAAATAGACTTCCAGCCTCTCAACGTGACCAGCTTCATCTTCAACAACAGTCCAGGAGTATGCCACAAGCGGCACTTCAGGTCCAGTTCTCTTGACGCTGAGCACACGCCCTTCATGATGTGTGTCGAGTTGTAGTTCGGCAAGCGAGATAGGCTTCAGCTCAGATAGTGGAGTCGTACAGGGAGGATACGGTGACCCTACAGCCAGCGCGACAATGTTCTCCCGACCAGAGTATACCGACATGCCCGGCTGGATTTCGCCAGACATGTCAGCCATGAGCCCAGCCTGCTTTGCTTCGCTGAGTGCGCCCTTGGGCTCTCGAGGGCTCCGAGGTTGGCCATGAAGTTCTTTGCACTTCTTCAGTCGAGTTTGCACTGTTTGTCGCATACGATCAGACTCTTCCTGCGTCATGTGTATCGTATGGCCATGCTTGGCGGAGGCCATATCGGCGGTGATCAATGTCTCAGTCCGATCAATATGTTTGTCCCGCTATATCGTGATTTCCTCCTCTCTTGAAATGTCTTGTAGGCGCGAAGAATCTGCAGTTGGTTACGATTTTGCTTCCGTGATGCTTGAGGCAAGAATTTGGAGCCCTGCAGGTGTGCAAGGTCCGATGGAAGCTACGGCGCGCTCCGCACCTTATTTCACAGCTGCATGAAGCCGAGCCGAGCACGTCGCGGAGTAGAGTCCGTCTGGTATTGACATATGTGGGTCTATATAATCACTACGGAGCAGGGTGATCTCGGCACCTGGTCTCATGAGAATTTACAAATCTCACTCGAGCACTCTGTCGCGAAGCTCGCTCGTGCGCCAGATGAATTTATTCTCGGCACAAGGACTGCCGAAGCTGCCGGACACAAACCATCTTTTTGCTGGCTTTCGCAAGTGGAAGATGTCTCACGAAAGAGGCGGGAGCAATCTGATAATGAGACATCTCAGTCCCAATACAGATCGGTAGCGCTCATGCCATATCTACATCTCAGGGCAATCTCTGAGGTGCTGAGTGCGCAGCTGGCTGATGTGGTCCTCGGCGAAATAATTGAAGAGTCGATGCCTCCATACGGCATGTCATTTCAGCACACATGCTTCCGGTGAGGATCATTGGTATGAGATTATCATCTTGGCAAGATCGGTAGCATACTGTTGCAGCAGAGCGCTAGTGATACACTCCTAGCAGCATTCCGTCTAGCCAGCTTTGTGGCCATCGACACAGGTTCTCCGGATCTGCTCTCATGCGATTCCTGGCTGTGTGGTAATCGGAGCACCAGCCGTTGTCAAGGCGCATGTGTTGGTAAGATTGTGATAGTACGCATCTTCTCACCCGTCTGGCTCTGCTTTTTTGAAGGTGAAAGCAAGGATTCCGGAACTCTGCCCGCCGACAAATAGCTCCGTAGCTGCACTCAGCCTATCGGCACACTCCGTTGCGGCAGTAGGTCCCGACAGTTGCATGACCTTCTGTCCAGCATAAAGTACCATAGATCGTGCCTTGGCTGGAGAGATCTTCCGCGCTGCGAAGACATCGAAGTCGTTCAACGAACCCCATACTGCTACGAGATCGAGAACGACGCAGCTGCGCCCAGCTTCGCCTTTTCCAAGGCCCCATGGCGCACCCATGAGGACATTCGCACCCATGCGTGAGATCTGTGCTTCGACACTCGCCTTCGACCATAGCCCTTTGGCCTGGTACTTGGCTACCAGTAGGCGACTCATTCGCCAGCACAATCGTAGCAGAAACATTCTCATGGACCAGTAATGCATCGCAGCCTCAAACTCTGACATCGTGGAGAACTTCATCAGGTACGACATCGTGTCAACCCCTGCCTCCTCTTCTGCCTTTTGTACAGTGACATTGTGCAGCAGTTCTGTCTCGGCATCATCGTCATGCATCTCGAGAAGCTCTTTCGCGAGGTCGAGCGCGGGCTCGATGTCGGCCGGTTTTGAGCCAGTCTGGATGCCTTTCATGTAGTTGACGAGGCGTGGCAACCGTATGAAAAGCTGGTTGCTGAGCTTCCTCAGCCTTGCAACTACGCTCCATGGGCACGACATTTTGTCCCTCGCGAATGGTACCGGGTCCATGTTCAGGAATCGTGGAGTCTCAAGCGGAGATGGCACTCCCATCACACATGGACCAATGAAGCCGACCGCCCAGAACACATATACAAGTGTGCGGGTCAGCTCGGATGGTGGCTTCTGAGGCTCTTTTGCTTGCGCCATGAAAATTGCCATGATTCCGTGCATATGCGAACGCATTGGTGCAGATGTCCAGCCCGAGAAGAGGCGTTCGAAGTTGACCAAGATCGCTACAGCACATAGCAAATCATCTGCCGAGGAAGACTTGGCCATGCCGTCGCGTACGGATTCGAGAGCGCGACAATAACTGCTGAGGCAGCTTTCTTCAGTAACATCAGTCCTTCGCAAGGAGAAGTCGGACGCCTTGATCAAGGCCTTGGCAGCTGAATCAATGGCATCGCTGTGACCTATCCTGGCTGGCACGAGGTCATACCAGATTTCGCTGCGATGAGTTCGTAACATCATGTCGATAAGCTCGGTCCGCAGTCGCGTCGTGGCCGAGGACGGCTTGTGTAGCAGCAACGTGCCATGACTGCCATCGCTGTCTGGCGTTAGAGGGTTGCGCTGCTTTGGTGCTCTCCGCTGGCGGCGCACAATCTGCCTATCTCTTGTCGTGAGACCTGACGCATGCTTGGAGGATTCAAGGTGGCGCCGATGCTTCCGCCCGCTGCCTACCGCATCGGACAGATCTTCCAATTCCACATCGGCATCCTCCCATCGCGCCTCCGGGTCGCTGTCCGGCGGAGTCTGCATACCGCTTACATCTACTTTTGCGCTTCAACCATGATAATAAGCGCATTGTAAGGAGAAAAGACCTCACGGAGAAATGCGAGAACCTGAACAGTGTCCCACTTACTCAGCTCGGGCTGTGGCGCGCTAGGTCTTTACCGACCGTCATGGCGCTTGCGTTGCAGGTGTGGATATCTTGACCGGTCTAGATATGTATCGGAAATGTACGCTCGGTGTGACTGCGAGATGGCAGATTAAAGCGTGCTGCAGACTTTCAGGCATGTCTGCCAGTTTTGAAGTGTTCTCCATGATCATTACCGAAGGATGAAGTAGATGTTGCGAAGGAGCAACAAGAGGGAGGGACTTTTGCCAAGTTGCTAGCTCGTGCACTATCTTTGGCGTCGGTGGGAAGTGCACCCGATCACGGAGAAGTGTATCCTGATCAGATAACTTCGTCTGCAACTCTGTCTACACTTCACTCTTGAACCTCACATGTTATGGCCTAGCCTGGCGAGCATTTGTGATCAATTTGGACCTGTCAGTCTGGGCCTGCTATATCATGGCTGCAGACTGGTCCGCTCTCTCCGGCCTCTGGTCTGGCCGACCTCCACGACAAGATATCCTTGCAGCGGTCTGTCGGCTTGCTGCCACACTTCGAAACGTGTTTCCAATCGATCTTGCTACAGTACAAGAAACCAAACCCGCAAAGCAATCGGCGGCGATAGTATCAAGACATTCAGCCCATCAATCTTGTGCCATTGTGAGGTACCACATGCCCTGCAAGGTTCATGTATACATTTCGTGCCAGGCTTGATCGGCCTTGGGATGGCAACGGCCGCATCGGACTTGTGCCCGCCGTCCTTTTTTCGACGCAATCTGGGGCCGCGATCTGGATTCAAACAAGGATAGGTACTTCGTTCTGTTTGGTCCGCGACAGACTTGCAACTGGCCCAACATGGTGGTTGAGATGATCTTAGTCCGATGAGCCGCAGCTTGCAAGATCTACCCCGGTGCTGACCTTAGCAATTACTGTTTTACGGCCTTTCACAACTTGTTCCAGACCGCTGGCGAGGCAACATGCGCTGTCTCAGCAAAACGGACATGCGACAAATCTTCTTACTCTAGTTAGCTGCTACTTTGTCTACTTCATCCGCAGGTTGCCCATTTTCACTGCCAACCCACTCTCAACTTTAGCAAAGCACAACATGCTTGCACTAGACACCGCGATGATGCAGCACATCGAGCCTCATATCGCGCCCACTCATAGCGACGTCAGAGAAAGTCCAGAGGTCCTCGAACTTCCTGCCCGAAAGCGCCGGAGGACTACTCACATCTCTAACTCAAGCCAAGCCGATGTTCGTACAAGATGTCCTTCCTTATGTTTCGATTACTCACCTGAATGCGTAGGCACACAAGCTATGCGCTCTGGCTATTGCAGTAGATGTAGATTTGTTCGGGCACCTTGCCAGGAGTGGAGAGCCAGTGATTACCACACATCAGCTCGCTGCAGCAACCGGCGTGGAAGCAAGACTTCTAAGTATGCATAAACCATTGGCCCTTCTGCCCTCGCTGACAAAATACAGGCAGCATAATGCAAACACTGGCCTCCGATGGCTGGTTGACAGAAGTGGGAAGCGAAGACTTTGCAGCGAACAAAGTCACTTTGGCGATGACTGATCCGGACTTCCAGAGCCTTGTGGCACATTGGTATGCAATCATACGTTGCAGCACTTGTCGCTGTCACTGACTCGCATTAGCTTCGAGATGGGCCTGCCAGCGGTGCTTGCCACGCCTCGCTTCCTAAGCAGCATCGATTTCCGTGAACCCCAAGATGCTATCGTGATGGCCTGGCATGTCGCAAAGGCTACACATCTAGGCTTCTTCGATTACCTCAATGAGCCTGGTACTTGAGCTGCATTGTGGTTTGCCGAATGCTTCGATTGACTGGCATTCGCGAATTTCCCGTCGACAATCTACTCGAGCTGGACAGTCGCTGCTGGAGCGAGCATATATTATCAAGCTTCCGAACCCGAAGAGTGGCAAATGAGAGCGTGGTCACCCATGAGATTGCGGCCAAGACCTGTCGTGTCTACACCGCTCCACAGATCCATACGCGACAGTCAGCATTTCGGAAAAAGACGGCATAAGCTTCGATAGTTAGCCAGAGTGTGCCTAGCAGGGCTGTCATGAGTTCCAGGAGATACTGTGCGCGAGGTGTGGCAGACAAACTTGGAGAGTCGTCCAGTGCCACCGCCGCGATTTGTATGAAGGGTCATCGAGACGGCCAGCACGTTCATCTGGAGGTGGGGACTCAAAGACACTAGCTGCATATCAAGGAGTGAGCGTCTCTGGCGCACTGGCATCTGCGTATCGCGACGCGTGGTGGCGTCCGAGCAGTATGACACGTTGTTTGGGATGCGAAAAATCTGAAGACATGCTTCTGATTATGGACCACATCTGCTGTTGCAGGCATCATTCCTTCGTTCCTACTATCTGCACAATATGAGGCTCCGAAGCATCTCCGGACCCTCGTGCCGCTCTAAGCTCTTACGAGCGCAGCCGAGCATTGTTATGCCTCTTGTTTAGCTTAGAGAGGCGGAGAGAGAAGTGCTGCAGAATGCTACTCGAAGAGAGTTATTGCTGTATAGATCTCAAACCCCAGATGAGTCCTACTGCTCGATGCTCCTTTCTCTGCCCTTCCTCGTGCATAGGCAGACATCCTAGAGTCAGATAGCCATGGATCGCACTCAACACTCCAGCAGAGAAAGCTTGGAGATTGAGACAAGATCGCTCACTTGGTCATTTGCGCCTGGTCGTCTCAATACGCGCAAGACTCGCCCCAGATCAAAGCACAACCTACTTCACCGACACTCGCTGGGTTATCGACCAAGTCCCTAGACTCAGCTACGACCTGTCGGCCGCCACCTACCGCATCGCCATTGACGAAATGCCAGAAGTTCAAGTCCAGCCAGATCAGCACGAGCCTGAGCAGCACAGTTCCCCCTTCCACAACACAGAGCTCATCTTCAGGCCGGCTCCGGACTCCACCACTTCCACCAACGCGACCAAGAGGACGTACTGATGAATACTTCGGCATCGCAAAGATTCGGAGTCAATCCCGGAACACTCCAAGCCACCCTTTGCATAGCTCCCACCATCAGCAGGGGGAAATAACAGACTCTGCCAACGGCGTGGCCGACCTCGCAGCTGGAACTTACCCGGCCGATCGCCTATAGTTCTATCGGGATCATGGCGGAGACATCGCTGGTGTCCTTCTAGGCAGTTCGTCGGGATCTTCAAGCGTCTATACAGGTGCCCAAAGCCATCAGCCGAGCGAAAGCATATGTTCGTCAGGACTTCGTTGTCGGCAGCAGAGTCGCACTGCACGAGCACACTTTTGCATAGAGAGAGGGAGCACTTTCTTGGCACAGAGGCAGAGGTTACAGGTATGAAGAGCAAGACATCCATTCCCGTCATCGCTAGGAGATATAGTATTTTATGACTTATGCGCCTAATCAACTACTCTAATAGGATTTATTATGTCACTAGCATATGTAATAAGCTCTCTACTAAAGTAGCGAAGGTCGCCATTAGAGCTATAGTATTTAGTAGCAGCTATACTACGCTCGGGACGTATTATCTATTACTATAGAAGTTGAATCTTGAATATTGTTATTCAATGACCTAGATTCAGATTCAATTCAAATACTAAATTGAATCGCAATATTCACTCTAAATATTCAATGATTGTCTATATACGTAGTAGTAACAACTTATTCTATAGCGCTATCTACTATAATCTTAGTAATACCTAACTTCTACTAACTTTTAGTATATTTAGACTAAGTTATAGTAGTACTATCGAGCTACGAGCGTATCTATAGAATAGTACGCCTAGCGCTACTAAATATACGCTCGGACTTAGCGCTTATTAGTAATATAGATAGTATATTAATAGCTATCTATAAGAGTATAGGCTAAGTTTAGCGCTAAGTAGATTAGTACTACTATTCCTATTAAATCTTAAATATTTATAATATTTAGAGACTAAAGTATTTAAATTTATTTAACGATTAAATAAATTAAATCTTCTAAATAGCTATTTATTATTTAACTTCTATAATTGTTTATTATACTACTAGGAAGTTATATTTTTATAGTAAGAATAGAAAGTAAGAGTAGTATAGATAATAGCGAGCCTATAGGGCCTAGAAGGATTATTAGTATATACTACTAATAGTTCGCGAAGTACTACTATAATATACTCTTAGATACTAGTTACCTCTCTATATAGCTATACTAGCCGATAAACGCTTCGTATTATCTATAGCTACTTCGTTAGCTCCTTACTATCTTCTACCTTAGTCGTCTACTTACGATAAGAAAAGAAATAGAAAAAGATCGTTATAGTAATAGAGACTCTTATAAAAGAAGTAGAACGGATTCGTAATAGTTATATATAATCGACTACCTTCTTAGTCCTAGCTCTATTTATTTTAACCTCTCTAATTAGCTCGTAGCTCTTATACCTATACCTCTTCTAGTATAATAGTCCTTATTAAAAGTAGAGAGCGTATTATATACTATATAATATTAAGGAGGGTATAGTATAGTAAAGAAGAATAGAGGATTAATCTTAAACTAACTTATATATATAGTATAGTAGTAATATACTAGGAACTAAATATAAAGTTAATTAAGTTAGTTATCTAAGAAGAGAAGAAAGAGAAGTAAGATATACCTCTTACTAAGCCTTAGGTAGATACCTTAGGTATCTAGAACTATACTTAAATACCTATATCTAGACTAACTATCTAGGATATATTCTTAATACTCCTACTTATACTATATAGTTAGATCTTTTAATAGATTATCTATAGTACTTAAATACTAGTCTTAATCTTAATTAGTTATTAAGTACTTACTTTTTAGACTAATAACTAGATAGTACTAACTATCTATCTAATAGAACTTTCTATACTACTATCTCCTATAAAAAAGTAAAAGAAATACTTTCTATAAGATCTTCCTCCTCTCTTATATAGGAGTAGATTATTTAGAATATAGACTATCTAGTAAGTTACCTCTATCCTTTCTTATAGCTAATTCTAATAGCTTTCTAGATACCTTATAGTCTAGTCCTATACTTAGTTATATTCTATATAGCTTCTTAGTTCTCTATAGGCTTTTAGAGTATACTATTCTTAGCTATAAGGATCTTATATTAAGCTAGGGAGTAGAGTAACTATATACTAGTACTAGAGATAATAGCTACTATAGAGGAGGTCTTTAATATTAACTAGTACTTAGCCTTAGAGAGTATCTAGTTTAGCTAGGTACTATATAGTAATATTATAGTTAGTAATAGGTCTAATATTAGTAAGAGTATTTAGGACTTTATAAAGTCTAACTAAGGAGGAGTTAAGTAACTAAAATTATTCTTTTAGACTCCTTATTAAAAGTGGAGGGCGTTTATAGATACTATACAATATCAAGGAGGGTATAGCGTAGTAAAGAAGAATAGGGGATCAATCTTGAACTGACTTATACATATAGTGTAGTAGTAATATACTAGGAACCAAATATAAAGTTAATTGAGTTAGTTATCTAAGAAGAGAAGAGAGAGAAGCAAGATGTACCTCTTACTAAGCCTCAGGTGGATGCCTTAGGCATCTAGAACTATGCTCAGAAGTCCATATCCAGACTGACTATCTGGGATACATTCTTAACACTCCTACTTATGCTATATAGTCAGATCTTTTAACAGATCATCTATAGTACTCAAATACTAGTCCTAATCTTGATTAGTCATCAAGTACTTACTTTTTAGACTAATAACTAGATAGCACTAACTATTAATCTAATAAACTTTCTATACTACTATCTCCTATAAAAAGGTAAAAGAAATGCCTTCTATAAGATCTTCCTCCTCTCTTATATAGGAGTGGATTATTTAGGACATAGACTATCTAGTAAGTTGCCCCTATCCTTTCTTATAGCTAATTCTAATAGCTCCCTAGATTCCTTATAGCCTAGTCCCTTACTTAGTTACATTCTATATAGCTTCTTAGTTCCTTAATAGTCTTTAGGGTACACTATTCTTAGCTATAGGGATCTTATATCAAGCTAGGGAGTAGAGTAACTATATACTAGTAAAGGAGATAATAGCTACTATAGAGGAGGTCTTTAACATTAACTAGTACTTAGCCTTAGGGGGTATCTAGTTTAGCTAGGTACTATATAGTAATATTATAGTTAGTAATAGGTCTGACATTAGTAAGGGCATTTAGGACTTTATAAAGTCTAACTAAGGAAGAGTTAAGTAACTAAAATCTTTCTTTTAGACTCCTCTTAGTTTAGCTCTAAGGCTTAGAGTTATCTTTTGTATATCTCTTATATAAGGCAGAGCTGCCTTACAAACTCCTGAAACTATAGTCTATTCTTTAGCTTAGTAAGACTATCTACTACTATCTCTTTTATATTCATATATTCTATAGAGATAAGTCTATTCTACTAGAGCTTTCTTATAGCATTGTATAAGATATTAATATGTTTAGACTTATTATAAATATATGAGTCCTTGACTAGAGTAAGAGTAGCTTGGTTATTACCTTTTAGCTAAATTGGCCTGATTCTAGTAACAGTTTCCTAGTTACTAAGGATCCTTAGTTAGTAAGAACATTCTCCTACTAACTCTAGGCATCTAAGCTCTCTTAAAAGAGCACTAAGGAACTATAACTATTTTGTATATACTCCTATAGCTATATATTTAGCTTCTATTATAGATATAGCTACAGATTTCTACTTCTTACTTATCTAGGAGATTAGTATACTATAAAGGAAGAAGATATATCTAAGGATTAAGACTCTGTTAGTCTTGTCTATTATATAGTTAGAGTCTATATATCTAGTAAGGCAGCCTTAACTATTCCTTAAGTATCTTAGACTAAGGTCTAGGTTTGATCTCAGGTATCTAGTTAGCTTCTTTAGAGCCTTCATATGTCCTACTATTAGATTACTAATATAGGAGCTCAATCTTCTAAGGGCAAATGAAATGTCTAGTCTTATAACAGTTACAAGCTATATCTATGTTCTAACAATAGATTAGTACTCCTATTTATTACACCTTTTATTATTTAGTCTAGTAGGCTTTAGACTTTTATAGCTGTCTATTAGTAAAAGAGTTAGTAATATAGTCTCTTAACCTATTCCTATCTTAGCTAGGTTCTCTTAGATATAGTGCTTCTAGTTAAGTTTTAGCTAGCCTTACTATCTGTTTCTTGTTAGTCTTATTCTAAGAATCTTGTCTGGTTCTCTAAGATCTTTGATCTTGAAGACCTTACTAAGTTAGTCTTTAAACTAGAGGACATCTTCTAGTCTCTCTATAGTAATAGGTATGTTATTAATATAGATTAGGATTATTAGGTCTTTCCTTTTCTTATAGATTAGAAGACATAGGTCTACTTCTAATTGTCTGAATCCTATTCCTTTTAGCTTTAATATATATAGCTAATTCTAGTCTCTTATAGCTTGCTTTAGCCTATAGAGACTCCTTAGAACTTATAAGACTATACTAGTTAGTAGGTTAACACCTAGTAGTAGGATTATATAGATGTCCTTATATAGGGTGCTCTCTATAAATACATTGTTTATATCTACTTAGTATAGAACCAGGTCCTTCTTATAGACTATAGCTATAAATCCTCTTAGAGTATCCTGCCTAACTATAGGGGCAAAAGTTTCTATATAGTCTACTCTATACTTTTAAGAGAACCCTCTTATAACTAGTCTTGCCTTAAACTTTTCAATAGCTCTACTAAGCTTTCTCTTAATATTAAAGACCTATCTTAAGGTGACTAGGTTGGCCCCTTTTAGTAGGACTACTATAGTCTAGGTGTTGTTACTTACAAGTGTATCTAGCTCCTTCTAAATAGCTTCTTACTAGAGATAACCCTACTTAGGATCACTTACTACTTCCTTATAGTTCCTTAGGATTAGAACCTCCTATTTGTGTATTCCTACTTCTTTAGTAGCTAAGAATATAATCTCTTTAACTTCCTCTAAGAATTCTAGGTCCTATAGGATACCTAGGTTAATAGAGCTTATAGCTAAGAAGAAAGCCTAATACTCTAGGAGTATTTCCTTGTCTAGCTAACTATTCTAATCTGGCTTAAGCCTAATTAGCTTCAGCTTCTAGTCAAATCTATTAAGTTCTTAAGATACTTTCCTCTTTCTAAGGGTTTGCCTTAAGGCTATCTACTCCTAATCTACCTCTATAGTTTCTTAAGCAGAATTCTTAGATTCTTTCTTAACTTTCCCTTAGTCTAGGAATTTTCTATACTCTCCTATATCTTCTAGTAGAGGTAGAAGTTGTATAAAGAGTTTCTTTCCTTCCTAAACCTATACTAATAGCTAAGGGGGAGGAGGCTTCTACTAGCCTGGACTAGGAGCACCTAGGGTACTCCTACTAGCTTATAGAGTAGGCTAGCTAATAGTTCTTAGCCTTCTAATAGGTCTTCTTTCTAGAGCTAAACTAGGGAGATTCTTAATCTTGATATTCAAGTCCAATTCTCTATCTAGCTTATCTTTAAAGAAGATTATATTAGTATACTGCTTAACAGCCTTTATATCTAGCTCCTAGAACTTCTATACCTTTGCTATATTATTATAGTATCTAATAAACATAGTATCCTTTCCTCTATTTATTAGTTTGTTACTCCTTGCCTACTAAGGCTATGCTCTTGTATCTATATACACTATAGCTCTATATCCCTATACCTTAAGGTAGGAGACTGTTAGTTTGATCCTATTAAAAGCTTTATTAGGTAAGAGCTTGAATCCCTTAATATTAGGTCTATTTAGAAGCTTGTTCCTTATATATACCTATACTTCAAGGGCTTCTAGCTAAAACTTAATAGGTATCTTACTTTCTTCAAGCATTACTCTAATAGAGGCCTCTAATGTTTAGATAGACCTCTTAACTACTCTATTCTAGAGTGAATTATAGGCCTTAGTTAGCTTAAGGGTAATTCTAAAGTCCTTCTCCTACTATTTAATTAAAGTAGTAATCTCTCTAGCATTATTAGCCCTTATAGACTTAAGGAGTACTACTAACTACCTTTCTGCCTTGATCCTCTAGTTCTAAAGAGTAGTTAGTACATCTAATCTGGCCTTAAGTAGAAATGCCTATTTCTTTCTTAAGAAGTTGTTAACAATCTCAAGCTACTATATAAAACCTTTTACTAATAATAGTAATAGTCTATAGATATCTACTAATATAAGGGCTAGTCTTTTAGGTCTTCTCTTAATAGACTTACCTAGGTGTTTCTTTATCTTACCTATTATATAGATCCTATACTTATACTCTTCCTAGTTAGGGATTAGAATTCTTTCCTTTAGGTTAGTAACTTTATAAAGGTTTAAGAGTAACCCTCTTCTAAAGTATGCAAATCTTCTATACTATAGCTCCTACTGTTTTAGATCCTTCTCTAATAGGGTAGTATAGGCATTGTTAACCTCTATAGGATCATATAGTAAGTAATATAACTTTTCCTATAGGAGAGGTAATATCTCACTAACAAATAGAACACCTCTAACTAGCTTGGTCTTTATAACTGTTTAGCTATCTAGGGAGGTGAGAGTGAAATTAGGCTTCTAGACTCTAAATTGCTTACTAAACTAATCCTATAATATAAGATTTACTCTAAGATTAGGAACAAATAGTACCTTATTAAGTAGAACTTCTCCTCCTAAGATTCCTTTTATCTATACTAGTCTAGAGTAGGTTGTATAGAGGTATCCTCCTCCTACCTTAATCTATACTTTCTTCCTTAGTAGCTTTACTAATCTAAAGAAGGACAGTTAGTTAGTTATATAGGATAAGGTATAGGAATCTAAGAGCTATTCTTAGGGTAACAACTTGCCTTTAGCCTTAATTATAGAATAGGCCAACTTATCTTAGTTATTATCTTCTAATAGGGAATTATTATTGCTTCTAGAACTAGAGTAAGTTCTAGAATTAGAACTAGAACTAGACTCCTAGGCTAAAAATCCTTTCTTTAGAAGCTTTCTAGACTTTTCTATCCTTTAAAGCTACTTACCTATTTTCTAGACAACCTTCTTTAGCTTATTATATAATAATGACTTATAGATAGCTTTCTTAATATATCTAGTATTCCTTAGTAAAGAGGATCTTCTAACTCTCCCTCTAAGGAATAATCCCTAAGGGTCCTTCTAGTTCTTAGTACTGTTTCTCTACTAGGACAGTTTCTTAGTAGTAGGGAGGTTAGGACAATCCTTTAACTAGTGCTTCCCTTTCTTATAGAGCTAGTATATTAGTAGGGACTTTCCTTAGTAAGGCTGCCTAGAATAGAATATAGCTAGACCTATGTCTATCTTGTCTAGATTATCTCTTACCTCTTAGGACTTAAGTAGAAGGAGAACAGTGTCTATATCTAAGGATAGTTAGGTTATAATAGCATCCTTAGCTGCTTAGTATAATGTAGGTAGGGACTATAGGAGATGTTTTAGCCTTTTCTCTTAGCTCTAGTAGTAGGCTTCCTAAGGATTAATCTTAGTAATCCTCTTACTTAGGCCTCTAAGGTGTCTCTATGCTTCCCTGATTGTCTTATTAGGTAATATCCTAAATGTGATAGACTACTTAATTAGACCTATAGTATAGGACTTTAGGACTCTATTATACTTGTTCTAGAGAATTACCTACATCTCAGCTACTAGTATAGTAATATACTATGTCTCTAGCTCTATCTTATTATCTTTACTAATACTGCATCTAATACTAAACCTATATACTATATTGTCTTTTAAGAAGTATTGATTCTAAGTAACATATATCTAAAGACTAGTGTCCTACTAAACTGTATATAGGTTCCCTCTAATAATTAGTTAGCTAATTGCCTAGAACTAGTCCTTTCCTTCTAGCTTGTCTGTCTATAGCTTGAACTATCTCTTCTAGTTAGTTCTGTCTAGGATTGGAATCCTTTAGCTCTTCTTGTCCTCTTAGTCTATTATAGAAATAGGTAAATAGAATAAATAATTAGTAGAATGCTTTAGACCAGCTAAGGATTCTAGAGAAGGGTAATTTCTTATAGTAGGGAGACTAGCTCTAAGGGATAGGGATTCCTCGTATTTAGGAAATTACTAAGACTCAGATCTTTCTCTCTTAGCAGAGTTTCTGTTACTAGGTAGTAGGAAGGCCAAGTAGCCTCTTCTAACTCTAGTAATACTAGGTGTAATAGTAGAGAACTAGGCAGGTATTAATAAAGCAGAAACACACTACTATCTTATAGAGATCTTTACTAACTTGTATACTACTAGGTACAAACTAGCTTCGTTAGTAATATAGTTAGGGAAACTTCTAGGCCCTAAATGTTTTCTATAAACTGTAAGGGATACAAGTAACCTATACTAACATAGGTTACTCCTATTTAGTATACAAACCCGGGCTTATAACCTATTAAAAGTGGAGGGCGTTTGTAGATACTATATAATGTTAAGGAGGGTATAGCGTAGTAAAGAAGAATAGGGGATCAATCTTAAACTAACTTATATACATAGTATAGTAGTAATATACTAGGAACCAAATACAAAGTTGATTAAGTTAGTTATCTAAGAAGAGAAGAGAGAGAAGCAAGATGTACCTCTTACTAAGCCTTAGGTAGATGCCTTAGGCATCCAGAACTATACTTAGAAGTCTATATCTAGACTAACTATCTAGGATACATTCTTAACACTCCTCTTAGTTTAACTCTAAGGCTTAGAGTTATCTTTTATATATCTCTTATATAAGGTAGAGCTACCTTATAAACTCCTAAAACTATAGTCTATTCTTTAGTTTAGTAAGACTATCTACTACTATCTCTTTTATATTTATATATTCTATAGAGATAAGTCTATTCTACTAGAGCTTTCTTATAGTATTATATAAGATATTAATATATTTAGACTTATTATAAATATATAAGTCCTTAACTAGAGTAAGAGTAGCTTAGTTATTACCTTTTAGCTAAATTAGCCTAATTCTAGTAATAGTTTCCTAGTTACTAAGGATCCTTAGTTAGTAAGAGTATTCTCCTACTAACTCTAGATATCTAAGCTCTCTTAGAAGAGTACTAAGGAACTATAAGAGTCTATAACTATTTTATATATACTCCTATAGCTATATATTTAGCTTCTATTATAGATATAGCTATAGATTTCTACTTCTTACTTATCTAGGAGATTAGTATACTATAAAGGAAGAAGATATATCTAAGAATTAAGACTCTATTAGTCTTATCTATTATATAGTTAGAGTCTATATATTTAGTAAGATAGCCTTAACTATTCCTTAAGTATCTTAAACTAAGGTCTAGGTTTAATCTTAGATATCTAGTTAGTTTCTTTAGAGCCTTTATATGTCCTACTATTAGATTACTAATATAGAAGCTTAATCTTCTAAGAGTAAATAAGATATCTAGTCTTATAATAGTTATAAGCTATATTGTTAAAAGTGGAGGGCGTTTATAGATACTACATAATGTCAAGGAGGGTATAGCGTAGTAAAGAAGAATAGGGGATTAATCTTGAACTAACTTATATATACAGTATAGTAGCAATATGCTAGGAACTAAATACAAAGTTAATTAAGTTGGTTATCTAAGAAGAGAAGAGAGAGAAGCAAGATATACCTCTTACTAAGCCTTAGGTAGATGCCTTAGGTATCTAGAACTATGCTTAGAAGTCTATATCTAGACTAACTATCTAGGATACATTCTTAACACTCCTACTTATGCTATATAGTTAGATCTTTTAACAGATCATCTATAGCACTTAAATACTAGTCCTAATCTTAATTAGTTATTAAGTACTTGCTTTTTAGACTAATAACTAGATAGCACTAACTATTAATCTAACAAACTTTCTATATTACTATCTCCTACAAAAAGGCAAAAGAAATGCCTTCTATAAGATCTTCCTCCTCTCTTATATAGGAGTAGATTGTTTAGGACATAGACTATCTAGTAAGTTACCTCTGTCCTTTCTTATAGCTAATTCTAACAGCTCCCTAGATTCCTTATAGCCTAGTCCCTTACTTAGTTATATTCTATATAGCTTCTTAGTTCCCTAATAGTCTTTAGGGTGCACTATTCTTAGCTATAGGGATCTTGTATTAAGCTAGGGAGCAGAGTAACTACATACTAGTGGAGGAGATAATAGCTACTATAGAGGAGGTCTTTAATATTAACTAGTACTTAGCCTTAGGGGGTATCTAGTTCAGCTAGGTGCTATATAGTAATATTGCAGTTAGTAATAGGTCTAATATTAGTAAGGGCATTTAGGACTTTGTAAAGTCTAACTAAGGAGGAGTTAAGTAACTAAAATCTTTCTTTTAGACTCCTCTTAGTTCAGCTCTAAGGCTTAGAGTTATCTTTTGTATATCTCTTATATAAGGTAGAGCTGCCTTATAAACTCCTGAAACTATAGTCTATTCTTTAGCTTAGTAAGACTATCTACTACTATCTCTTTTATATTTATATATTCTATAGAGATAAGTCTATTCTACTAGAGCTTTCTTATAGCATTATATAAGATATTAATATATTTGGACTTATTATAAATATATAAGTCCTTAACTAGAGTAAGGGCAGCTTAGTTATTACCTTTTAGCTAAATTAGCCTAATTCTAGTAATAGTTTCCTAGTTACTAAGGATCCTTAGTTAGTAAGAACATTCTCCTACTAACTCTAGGTATCCAAGCTCTCTTAAAAGAGCACTAAGGAACTATAACTGTTTTATATATGCTCCTATAGCTATATATTCAGCTTCTATTATAGATATAGCTATAGATTTCTGCTTCTTACTTATCTAGGAGATTAGTATACTATAAAGGAAGAAGATATATCTAAGGATTGAGACTCTATTAGTCTTGTCTATTGCATAGTTAGAGTCTATATATCTAGTAAGGCAGCCTTAACTATTCCTTAAGTATCTTAGACTAAGGTCTAGGTTTGATCTTAGGTATCTAGTCAGCTTCTTTAGAGCCTTTATATATCCTACTATTAGATTACTAATATAGGAGCTTAATCTTTTAAGGGCAAATAAAATGTCTAGTCTTATAACAGTTGTAAGCTATATCTATATTCCAATAATAGATTAGTACTCCTATTTGTTACACCTTTCATTATTTGGTCTAGTAGGCTTCAGACTTTTATAGCTATCTATTAGTAAAAGAGTTAGTAATATAGTCTCTTAACCTATTCCTATCTTAGCTAGGTTCTCTTAGATATAGTGCTTCTAGTCAAGTTTTAGCTAGCCTTACTGTCTATTTCTTATTAGTCTTATTCTAAGAATCTTGTCTAGTTCTCTAAGATCTTTGATCTTAAAGACCTTACTAAGTTAGTCTTTGAACTAGAGGATATCTTCTAGTCTCTCTATAGTAATAGGTATATTATTAACATAGATTAGGATTATTAGGTCTTTCCTTTTCTTATAGATTAGAAGATATAGGTCTACTTCTAATTGTCTGAATCCTATTCCTTTTAGCTTTAATATATATAGCTGATTCTAGTCTCTTGCAGCTTGCTTTAGCCTATAGAGACTCCTTAGAACTTGTAAGACTATGCTAGTTAGCAGGTTAATACCTAGTAGTAGGATTATATAGATGTCCTTATATAGGGTGCTCTCTATAAATACATTATTTATATCTACTTAGTATAGAACTAGGTCCTTCTTATAGACTACAGCCATAAATCCTCTTAGAGTATCCTACCTAACTATAGGGGCAAAAGTTTCTATATAGTCTACTCTATACTTTTAGGAGAACCCTCTTATAACTAGTCTTGCCTTGAACTTTTTAATAGCTCTACTAAGCTTTCTCTTAATATTAAAGACCTATCTTAAGGTAACTAGGTTAGCCCCTTTTAGTAGGACTACTATAGTCTAGGTATTATTACTTGTAAGTATATCTAGCTCCTTCTAAATAGCTTCTTACTAGAGATAACCCTACTTAGGATTACTTACTACTTCCTTATAGTTCCTTAGGATTGGAACCTCCTATTTGTGCATTCCTGCTTCTTTAGTAGCTAAGAATACAATCTCTTTAACTTCCTCTAAGAATTCTAGGTCCTATAGGATACCTAGGTTAATAGAGCTTATAGCTAAGAAGAAAGCCTAATACTCTAGGAGCATTTCCTTATCTAGCTAACTATTCTAATCTAGCTTAAGCCTAATTAGCTTTAGCTTCTAGTTAAATCTATTAAGTTCTTAGGATACTTTCCTCTTTCTAAGGGTTTGCCTTAGAGCTGTCTACTCCTAATCTACCTCTATAGTTTCTTAGGTAGAATTCTTAGATTCTTTCTTAACTTTCCCTTAGTCTAGGAATTTTCTATACTCTCCTATATCTTCTAGTAGAGGTAGAAGTTGTATAAAGAGTTTCTTTCCTTCCTAAACCTATACTAATAGCTAAGAGGGAGGAGGCTTCTACTAGCCTAGACTAGGAGCACCTAGGGTACTCCTACTAGCTTATAGAGCAGGCTAGCTAATAGTTCTTAGCCTTCTAATAGGTCTTCTTTCTAGAGCTGAACTAGGGAGATTCTTAATCTTAATGTTTAAGTCTAATTCTCTACCTAGCTTATCTTTAAAGAAGATTATATTAGTATACTACTTGACAGCCTTTATGTCTAGCTCCTAGAACTTCTATACCTTTACTATATTGTTATAGTATCTAACAAACATAGTATCCTTTCCTCTGTTTATTAGTTTGTTACTCCTTACCTACTAAGGCTATACTCTTGTATCTATATACACTATAGCTCTATATCCTTATACCTTAAGGTAGGAGACTATTAGTTTGATCCTATTAAAAGCTTTATTAGGTAAGAGCTTAAATCCCTTAATATTAGGTCTATTTAGAAGCTTGTTCCTTATATACACCTATACTTCAAGGGCTTCTAGCTAAAACTTAATAGGCATCTTACTTTCTTTAAGTATTGCTCTAATAGAGGCCTCTAATGTTTAGATGAACCTCTTAACTACTCTATTCTAGAGTGAATTATAGGCCTTAGTTAGCTTAAGGGTAATTCTAAAGTCCTTCTCCTACTATTTAATCAAAGTAGTAATCTCTCTAGCATTATTAGCCCTTATAGACTTGAGGAGTGCTACTAACTGCCTTTCTGCCTTAATCCTCTAGTTCTGAAGAGCAGTTAGTGTATCTGATCTAGCCTTAAGTAGAAATACCTATTTCTTTCTTAAGAAGTTGTTAACAATCTTAAGCTACTATATAAAACCTTTTACTAATAATGGTAATAGTCTATAGATATCTACTAATATAAGGGCTAATCTTTCAGGTCTTCTCTTAATAGACTTACCTAGGTGTTTCTTTATCTTGCCTATTATATAGATCCTATACTTATACTCTTCCTAGTTAGGAATTAGAATTCTTTCCTTTAGGTTAGTAACTTTATAAAGGTTTAAGAGTAACCCTCTTCTAAAGTATGCAAATCTTCTATACTATAGCTCCTACTGTTTTAGATCCTTCTCTAATAGGGCAGTATAGGCATTGTTAACCTCTATAGGATTATATAGTAAGTAATATAACTTTTCCTATAGGAGAGGTAATATCTTACTAATAAATAGAACACCTCTAACTAGCTTAGTCTTTATAACTGTTTGGCTATCTAGGGAGGTAAGAGTGAAATCAGGCTTCTAGACTCTAAATTACTTACTAAACTAATCCTATAATATAAGATTTACTCTAAGATTAGGAACAAACAGTACCCTATTAAGTAGAACTTCTCCTCCTAAGATTCCCTTTATCTATACTAGTCTAGAGTAGGTTACATAGAGGTATCCTCCTCCTACCTTAATCTATACTTTCTTCCTTAGTAGCTTTACTAATCTAAAGAAGGACAGTTAGTTAGTTATATAGGATAAGGTATAGAAATCTAAGAGCTATTCTTAGGGTAACAACTTGCCTTTAGCCTTAATTGTAGAATAGGCTAACTTATCTTAGTTATTATCTTCTAATAGGGAATTATTATTGCTTCTAGAACTAGAGTAAGTTCTAGAATCAGAACTAGAACTAGACTCCTAGGCTGAAAATCCTTTCTTTAGAAGCTTTCTAGACTTTTCTATCCTTTGAAGCTGCTTGCCTATTTTCTAGACAACCTTCTTTAGCTTATTATATAATAATAACTTATAGACAGCTTTCTTAATATATCTAGCATTCCTTAGTAAAGAGGATCTTCTAACCCTCCCTCTAAGGAATAATCCCTAAGGGTCCTTCTAGTTCTTAGTACTATTTCTCTACTAGGATAGTTTCTTAGTAGTAGGGAGGTTAGGACAATCCTTTAACTAGTGCTTCCCTTTCTTATAGAGCTAGTATATTAGTAGGGACTTTCCTTAGTAGGGCTACCTAGAATAGAATACAGCCAGACCTATATCTATCTTGTCTAGATTATCTCTTACCTCTTAGGACTTAAGTAGAAGGAGAATAGTATCTATATCTAAGGATAGTTAGGTTATAATAGCATCCTTAGCTACTTAGTATAATACAGGTAGGGACTATAAGAGATGTTTTAGCCTTTTCTCTTAGCTCTAGTAGTAGGCTTCCTAAGGATCAATCTTAGTAATCCTCTTACCTAGGCCTCTAAGGTGTCTCTATACTTCCCTGATTGTCTTATTAGGTAACATCCTAAATGTAACAAACTACTTAATCAGACCTATAGCATAGGACTTCAGGACTCTGTTATACTTGTTCTAGAGAATCACCTATATCTTAGCTACTAGTATAGTAATATACTATATCTCTAGCTCTATCTTATTATCTTTACTAATACTGTATCTAATACTAAACCTGCATACTATATTGTCTTTTAAGAAGTGTTGATTCTAAGTGACATGTATCTAAAGACTAGTGTCCTACTAAACTATGTATAGGTTCCCTCTAACAATTAGTTAGCTAATTGCCTAGAACTAGTCCTTTCCTTCTAGCTTATCTATCTATAGCTTAAACTATCTCTTCTAGTTAGTTCTATCTAGGATTGGAATCCTTTAGCTCTTCTTGTCCTCTTAGTCTATTATAGAAATAGGTAAATAGAATAAATAATTAGTAGAATGCTTTAGACTAGCTAAGGATTCTAGAGAAGGGTAATTTCTTGTAGTAGGGAGACTAGCTCTAAGGGACAGGGATTCCTCGTATTTAGGAAATTACTAAGACTTAGATCTTTCTCTCTTAGTAGAGTTTCTATTACTAGGTAGTAGGAAGGCTAAGTAGCCTCTTCTAACTCTAGTAATGCTAGGTGTAATAGTAGAGAACTAGGCAGGTATTAATAAAGCAGAAACACACTACTGTCTTATAGAGATCTTTACTAACTTATATACTACTAGGTACAAACTAGCTTCGTTAGTAATATAGTTAGGGAAACTTCTAGGCCCTAAATGTTTTCTGTAAACTATAAGGGATACAAGTAACCTATACTAATATAGGTTGCTCCTATTTAGTATATAAACCCGGGCTTATAACCTATTAAAAGTGGAGGGCGTTTGTAGATACTATATAATGTTAAGGAGGGTATAGCGTAGTAAAGAAGAATAGGGGATTAATCTTGAACTGACTTATATATATAGTATAGCAGCAATATGCTAGGAACCAAATACAAAGTTAATTAAGTTAGTTATCTAAGAAGAGAAGAGAGAGAAGCAAGATGTACCTCTTACTAAGCCTTAGGTAGATGCCTTAGGTATCTAGAACTATACTTAGAAGTCTATATCTAGACTAACTATCTAGGATGCATTCTCAACATATATCTATATTCTAATAATAGATTAGTACTATTAAGAATGTATCCTAGATAGTTAGTCTAGATATAGACTTCTAAGTATAGTTCTAGATACCTAAGGCATCTACCTAAGGCTTAGTAAGAGGTATATCTTGCTTCTCTTTCTTCTCTTCTTAGATAACTAACTTAATTAACTTTGTATTTAGTTCCTAGCATATTACTACTACACTATATATATAAGTCAGTTCAAGATTAATCCCCTATTCTTCTTTACTACGCTATACTCTCCTTAATATTATATAGTATCTACAAACGCCCTCTACTTTTAATAGGTTATAAGCCCGGGTTTGTGCACTAAATAGGAGTAACCTATGTTAGTATAGGTTACTTGTATCCCTTATAGTTTATAGAAAACATTTAGGGCCTAGAAGTTTCCCTAACTATATTACTAACGAAGCTAGTTTATACCTAGTAGTATACAAGTTAGTAAAGATCTCTATAAGACAGTAGTATGTTTCTACTTTATTAATACCTACCTAGTTCTCTACTATTGCACCTAGTATTACTAGAGTTAGAAGAGGCTACTTGGCCTTCCTACTACCTAGTAACAGAAACTCTACTAAGAGAGAAAGATCTAAGTCTTAGTAATTTCCTAAATACGAGGAATCCCTATCCCTTAGAGCTAGTCTCCCTACTATAAGAAATTACCCTTCTCTAGAATCCTTAGCTAGTCTAAAGCATTCTACTAATTATTTATTCTATTCACCTATTTCTATAATAGACTAAGAGGACAAGAAGAGCTAAAGGATTCTAATCCTAGACAGAACTAACTAGAAGAGATAGTTCAAGCTATAGACAGACAAGCTAGAAGGAAAAGACTAGTTCTAGGCAATTAGCTAACTAATTATTAGAGGGAACCTATATATAGTTTAGTAGGACACTAGTCTTCAGATATATATTACTTAGAATTAACACTTCTTAAAAGACAATATAGTATATAGGTTTAGTATTAGATATAGTATTAGTGAAGATAATAAGATAGAGCTAGAGACATAGTATGTTACTATACTAGTAGCTAAGATAT
Organism: Septoria linicola; assembly: GCA_024114885.1. Classification (NCBI taxonomy): domain Eukaryota; kingdom Fungi; phylum Ascomycota; class Dothideomycetes; order Mycosphaerellales; family Mycosphaerellaceae; genus Septoria; species Septoria linicola. The sequence continues at coordinate 2,209,770 of CP099427.1, read as the reverse complement.
AGGTAATTCTCTAGAACAAGTATAATAGAGTCCTGAAGTCCTATACTATAGGTCTGATTAAGCAGTTTATTATATTTAGGATATTACCTAATAAGACAATTAGGGAAGTATAGAGACACCTTAGAGGCCTAGGTAAGAGGATTACTAAGATTAATCCTTAGGAAGCCTACTACTAGAGCTAAGAGAAAAGGCTAAAACATCTCCTATAGTCCCTACCTATATTATACTAAGTAGCTAAGGATACTATTATGACCTAACTATCCTTGGATATAGACACTATTCTCCTTCTACTTAAGTCCTAAGAGGTAAGAGACAATCTAGACAAGATAGACATAGGTCTAGCTGTATTCTATTCTAGGTAGCCCTACTAAGGAAAGTCTCTACTAATATACTAGCTCTATAAGAAAGGGAAGCACTAGTTGAAGGATTGTCCTAACCTCCCTACTACTAAGAAACTGTCCTAGTAGAGAAATAGTACTAAGAACTAGAAGGACCCTTAGAGATTATTCCTTAGAGAGAGGGTTAGAAGATCCTCTTTACTAAGGAATACTAGATATATTAAGAAAGCTGTCTATAAGTTATTATTATATAATAAGCTGAAGAAGGTTGTCTAGAAAATAGGCAAGTAGCTTTAAAGGATAGAAAAGTCTAGAAAGCTTCTAAAGAAAGGATTTTCAGCCTAGGAGTCTAGTTCTAGTTCTGATTCTAGAACTTACTCTAGTTCTAGAAGTAATAATGATTCTCTATTAGAAGATAATAACTAAGATAAGTTAGCCTATTCTATAATTAAGGCTAAAGGCAAGTTGTTACCCTAAGAATAGCTCTTAGATTCCTATACCTTATCCTATATAACTAACTAACTATCCTTCTTTAGATTAGTAAAGCTACTAAGGAAGAAAGTATAGATTAAGGTAGGAGGAGGATACCTCTATATAACCTACTCTAGACTAGTATAGATAAAGGGAATCTTAGGAGGAGAAGTTCTACTTAATAGGGTACTATTTGTTCCTAATCTTAGAGTAAATCTTATATTATAGGATTAGTTTAGTAAGCAATTTAGAGTCTAGAAGCCTAATTTCACTCTTACCTCCCTAGATAGCTAAACAGTTATAAAGACCAAGCTAGTTAGAGGTATTCTATTTGTTAGTAAGATATTACCTCTCCTATAGGAAAAGTTATATTACTTACTATATAATCCTATAGAGGTTAATAATGCCTATGCTGCCCTATTAGAGAAGGATCTAAAATAGTAGGAGCTATAGTATAGAAGATTTGTATACTTTAGAAGAGGGTTACTCTCAAACCTTTATAAAGTTACTAACCTAAAGGAAAGAATTCTAATTCCTAACTAGGAAGAGTATAAGTATAGGATCTATATAATAGGTAAGATAAAGAAACACCTAGGTAAGTCTATTAAGAGAAGACCTAAAAGATTAGCCCTTATGTTAGTAGATATCTATAGACTATTACTATTATTAGTAAAAGGTTTTATATAGTAGCTTGAGATTATTAATAACTTCTTAAGAAAGAAATAGGCATTTCTACTTAAGGCTAGATCAGATATACTAACTACTCTTCAGAACTAGAGGATTAAGGCAGAAAGGCAGTTAGTAGTACTCCTCAAGTCTATAAGGGCTAACAATGCTAGAGAGATTACTACTTTAATTAAATAGTAGGAGAAGGACTTTAGAATTACTCTTAAGCTAACTAAGGCCTATAATTCACTCTAGAATAGAGTAGTTAAGAGGTCCATCTAAATATTAGAGGCCTCTATTAGAGCAATGCTTGAAGAAAGTAAGATACCTATTAAGTTTTAGCTAGAAGCCCTTAAAGCATAGGTATATATAAGGAACAAGCTTCTAAATAGACCTAATGTTAAGAGATTCAAGCTCTTACCTAATAAAGCTTTTAATAGGATTAAACTAATAGTCTCCTACCTTAAGGTATAGGGATATAGAGCTATAGTATATATAGATATAAGAGTATAGCCTTAGTAGGCAAGGAGTAATAAACTAATAAACAGAGGAAAGGATGCTATGTTTGTTAGATACTATAACAACATAGTAAAGGTATAGAAGTTCTAGGAGCCAGATATAAAGGCTATTAAGTAGCATACTAATATAATCTTCTTTAAAGATAAGCTAGGTAGAGAATTAGACTTAAATATTAAGATTAAGAATCTCCCTAGTTCAGCTCTAGAAAGAAGACCTATTAGAAGGCTAAGAACTATTAGCTAGCCTACTCTATAAGCTAGTAGGAGTACCCTAGGTGCTCCTAGTCTAGGCTAGTAGAAGCCTCCTCCCCCTTAGCTATTAGTATAGGTTTAGGAAGGAAAGAAACTCTTTATATAACTTCCACCTCTATTAGAAGATATAGGAGAGTATAGAAAATTCCTAGACTAAGGGAAAGTTAAGAAAGAATCTAAGAATTCTGCCTAAGAAACTATAGAGGTAGATTAGGAGTAGATAGCCCTAAGGCAAATCCTTAGAAAGAGGAAAGTATCCTAAGAACTTAATAGATTTAACTAGAAGCTAAAGCTAATTAGGCTTAAGCTAGATTAGAATAGTTAGCTAGACAAGGAAATGCTCCTAGAGTATTAGGCTTTCTTCTTAGCTATAAGCTCTATTAACCTAGGCATCCTATAGGACCTAGAATTCTTAGAGGAAGTTAAAGAGATTATATTCTTAGCTACTAAAGAAGTAGGAATATACAAATAGGAGGTTCTAATTCTAAGGAACTATAAGGAAGTAGTAAGTGATCCTAAGTAGGGTTATCTCTAGTAAGAAGCTATTTAGAAGGAGCTAGATATACTTGTAAGTAACAATACCTAGACTATAGTAGTCCTACTAAAAGGGGCTAACCTAGTTACCTTAAGATAGGTCTTTAATATTAAGAGAAAGCTTAGTAGAGCTATTAAAAAGTTTAAGGCAAGACTAGTTATAAGAGGGTTCTCCTAAAAGTATAGAGTAGACTATATAGAGACTTTTGCCTCTATAGTTAGGTAGGATACTCTAAGAGGATTCATGGCTATAGTCTACAAGAAGGACCTAGTTCTGCACTAAGTAGATATAAACAATGCATTTATAGAGAGTACCCTATATAAGGATATCTATATAATCCTACTACTAGGTGTTAACCTACTAACTAGTATAGTCTTATAAGTTCTAAGGAGTCTCTATAGGCTGAAGTAAGCTATAAGAGACTAGAATTAGCTATATATATTAAAGCTAAAAGGAATAGGATTCAGACAATTAGAAGTAGACCTATATCTTCTAATCTATAAGAAAAGGAAAGACCTAATAATCCTAATCTATGTTAATAACATACCTATTACTATAGAGAGACTAGAAGATGTCCTCTAGTTTAAAGACTAACTTAGTAAGGTCTTTAAGATCAAAGATCTTAGAGAACTAGACAAGATTCTTAGAATGAGACTAACAAGAAACAGATAGTAAGGCTAGCTGAAACTTGACTAGAAGTACTATATCTAAGAGAACCTAGCTAAGATAGGAATAGGTTAAGAGACTATATTACTAACTCTTTTACTAATAGACAGCTATGAAAGTCTAAAGCCTACTAGACTAAATAATAAAAGGTATAACAAATAGGAGTACTAATCTATTATTAGAACATAGATATAGCTTACAACTATTATAAGACTAGACATTTCATTTACCCTTAGAAGATTAAGCTCCTATGTTAGTAATCTAATAGTAGGATATATAAAGGCTCTAAAGAAGCTAACTAGATACCTAAGATCAAACCTAGACCTTAGTCTAAGATACTTAAGGAATAGTTAAGGCTTTCTTACTAGATATATAGACTCTAACTATATAATAGACAAGACTAACAGAGTCTTAATCCTTGGATATATCTTCTTCCTTTATAGTGCACTAATCTCCTAGATAAGTAAGAAGTAGAAATCTATAGCTACATCTATAATAGAAGCTGAATATATAGCTATAGGTATATATACAAAACAGTTACAGTTCCTTAGTGCTCTTTTAAGAGAGCTTAGATACCTAGAGTTAGTAGGAGAATATTCTTACTAACTAAGGATCCTTAGTAACTAGGAAACTGTTACTAGAATTAGGCTAATTTAGCTAAAAGGTAATAACTAAGCTACCCTTACTCTAGTTAAGGACTTATATGTTTATAACAAGTCTAAACATATTAATATCTTATATAATACTATAAGAAAGCTCTAGTAGAATAGACTTATCTCTATAGAATATATAAATATAAAAGAGATAGTAGCAGATAGTCTTACTAAGCTAAAGAATAGACTATAGTTTCAAGAGTTTGTAAGGCAGCTCTACCTTATATAAGAGATATACAAAAGATAACTCTAAGCCTTAGAGTTGAACTAAGAGGAGTCTAAAAGAAAGATTTTAGTTACTTGACTCCTCCTTAGTTAGACTTTACAAAGTCCTAAATACCCTTACTAATATTAGACCTGTTACTAACTATAATATTACTATATAGCACCTAGCTAAACTAGACACCCCCTAAGGCTAAGTACTAGTTAATATTAAAGACCTCCTCTATAGTAGCTATTATCTCCTCTACTAGTATATAGTTACTCTACTCCCTAGCTTAATATAAGATCCCTATAGCTAAGAATAGTATACCCTAAAGACTATTAGGGAACTAAGAAGCTATATAGAATATAACTAAGTAGGAGACTAGGCTATAAGGAATCTAGGGAGCTGTTAGAATTAGCTATAAGAAAGGATAAGGGCAACTTACTAGATAGTCTATGTCCTGAATAATCTACTCCTATATAAGAGAAGAGGAAGATCTTATAGAAGGTATTTCTTTTGCCTTTTTGTAGGAGATAGTAGTATAGAAAGTTTATTAGATTAATAGTTAGTACTATCTAGTTATTAGTCTAAAAAGTAAGTACTTGATAACTAATCAAGATTAGGACTAGCATTTGAGTACTATAGATAATCTATTAAAAGATCTGACTATATAGTATAAGTAGGAGTGTTAAGAATGTATCCTAGATAGTTAGTCTAGATATAGACTTCTGAGCATAGTTCTAGATGCCTGAGGCATCTACCTAAGGCTTAGTAAGAGGTATATCTTACTTCTCTTTCTTCTCTTCTTAGATAACTAACTTAATTAACTTTGTATTTGGTTCCTAGTATATTGCTACTATACTATATATATAAGTCAGTTCAAGATTGATCCTCTATTCTTCTTTACTACGCTATACCCTCCTTGACATTATATAGTATCTATAAACGCCCTCTACTTTTAATAAGTACTTCTATTTATTATACCTTTTATTATTTAGTCTAGTAGGCTTTAGACTTTTATAGCTGTCTATTAGTAAAAGAGTTAGTAATATAGTTTCTTAGCCTATTTCTATCTTAGCTAGGTTCTCTTAGATATAGTACTTCTAGTTAAGTTTTAGCTAGCCTTACTATCTATTTCTTATTAGTCTTATTCTAAGAATCTTATCTAGTTCTCTAAGATCTTTAATCTTAAAGACCTTACTAAGTTAGTCTTTAAACTAGAGAATATCTTCTAGTCTCTCTATAGTAATAGGTATATTATTAATATAGATTAGGATTATTAGATCTTTCCTTTTCTTATAGATTAGAAGATATAGGTCTACTTCTAATTATCTAAATCCTATTTCTTTTAGCTTTAATATATATAGCTAATTCTAGTCTCTTATAGCTTACTTTAGCCTATAGAGACTTTTTAGAACTTATAAGACTATACTAGTTAGTAGGTTAATATCTAGTAGTAGGATTATATAGATATTCTTATATAGAGTACTCTCTATAAATATATTATTTATATCTATTTAGTATAGAACTAGGTTCTTCTTATAGACTATAGCTGTTAAAAGTAGAGAGCGTTTGTAGATACTATATAATGTTAAGGAGGGTATAGCGTAGTAAAGAAGAATAGGGGATTAATCTTGAACTAACTTATACACATAGTGTAGTAGTAATATACTAGGAACTAAATATAAAGTTAATTGAGTTAGTTATCTAAGAAGAGAAGAAAGAGAAGCAAGATATACCTCTTACTAAGCCTTAGGTAGATGCCTTAGGCATCTAGAACCATACTTAGAAGTCTATATCTAGACTAACTATCTAGGATACATTCTTAACACTCCTACTTATGCTATATAGTTAGATCTTTCAATAGATCATCTATAGTACTCAAATGCTAGTCCTAATCTTGATTAGTTATTAAGTACTTACTTTTCAGACTAATAACTAGATAGTACTAACTATTAATCTAACAAACTTTCTATATTACTATCTCTTATAAAAAGGCAAAAGAAATGCCTTCTATAAGATCTTCCTCCTCTCTTATATAGGAGTGGATTGTTTAGGACATAGACTATCTAGTAAGTTGCCCCTATCCTTTCTTATAGCTAATTCTAACAGCTCCCTAGATTCCTTATAGCCTAGTCCCCTACTTAGTTATATTCTATATAGCTTCTTAGTTCCCTAATAGTCTTTAGGGTGCACTATTCTTAGCTATAGGGATCTTATATTAAGCTAGGGAGTAGAGTAACTATATACTAGTAGAGGAGATAATAGCTACTATAGAGGAGGTCTTTAATATTAACTAGTACTTAGCCTTAGGGGGTGTCTAGTTTAGCTAGGTGCTATATAGTAATATTATAGTTAGTAATAGGTCTAATATTAGTAAGAGTATTTAGGACTTTATAAAGTCTAACTAAGGAGGAGTCAAGTAACTAAAATCTTTCTTTTAGACTCCTCTTAGTTTAACTCTAAGGCTTGGAGTTATCTTTTGTATATCTCTTATATAAGGTAGAGCTGCCTTATAAACTCCTAAAACTGTAGTCTATTCTTTAGCTTAGTAAGACTATCTACTACTATCTCTTTTGTGTTTATATATTCTATAGAGATAAGTCTGTTCTACTAGAGCTTTCTTATAGCATTGTATAAGATATTAATGTGTTTAGACTTATTATAAACATGTAAGTCCTTAACTAGAGTAAGGGCAGCTTAGTTATTACCTTTTAGCTAAATTGGCCTAATTCTAGTAACAGTTTCCTAGTTACTAAGGATCCTTAGTTAGTAAGAACATTCTCCTACTAACTCTAGGTATCTAAGCTCTCTTAAAAGAGCACTAAGGAACTATAACTGTTTTGCACATATACCTATAGCTATGTATTTAGCTTCTATTATAGATATAGCTATAGATTTCTGCTTCTTACTTATCTAGGAGATTAGTGTACTATAAAGGAAGAAGACATATCTAAGGATTAAGACTCTGTTAGTCTTGTCTATTATATAGTTAGAGTCTATATATCTAGTAAGAAAGCCTTAACTATTCCTTAAGTATCTTAGACTAAGGTCTAGGTTTGATCTCAGGTATCTAGTTAGCTTCTTTAGAGCCTTTATATATCCTACTATTAGATTACTAACATAGGAGCTTAATCTTCTAAGGGCAAATAAAATGTCTAGTCTTATAACAGTTGTAAGCTATATCTATGTTCTAATAATAGATTAGTACTCCTATTTGTTATACCTTTTATTATTTAGTCTAGTAGGCTTTAGACTTTTATAGCTGTCTATTAGTAAAAGAGTTAGTAATACAGTCTCTTAACCTATTCCTATCTTAGCTAGGTTCTCTTAGATATAGTGCTTCTAGTTAAGTTTCAGCTAGCCTTACTGTCTATTTCTTATTAGTCTCATTCTAAGAATCTTGTCTAGTTCTCTAAGATCTTTGATCTTAAAGACCTTACTAAGTTGGTCTTTAACCTAGAGGACATCTTCTAGTCTCTCTATAGTAATAGGTATATTATTAATATAGATTAGGATTATTAGGTCTTTCCTTTTCTTATAGATTAGAAGACATAGGTCTACTTCTAATTGTCTAAATCCTATTCTTTTTAGCTTTAATATATATAGCTAATTCTAGTCTCTTATAGCTTGCTTTAGCCTATAGAGACTCCTTAGAACTTGTAAGACTATACTAGTTAGTAGGTTAATACCTAGTAGTAGGATTATATAGATGTCCTTATATAGGGTACTCTCTATAAATACATTATTTATATCTACTTAGTGCAGAACTAGGTCCTTCTTACAGACTATAGCCATGAATCCTCTTAGAGTATCCTACCTAACTATAGGGGCAAAAGTCTCTATATAGTCTACTCTATACTTTTGAGAGAACCCTCTTATAACTAGTCTTACCTTGAACTTTTTAATAGCTCTACTAAGCTTTCTCTTGACATTAAAGACCTATCTTAAGGTAACTAGGTTAGCCCCTTTTAGTGGGACTACTATAGTCTAGGTGTTGTTACTTATAAGTACATCTAGCTCCTTCTAAATAGCTTCTTACTAGAGATAACCCTACTTAGGATTACTTACTACTTCCTTATAGTTCTTTAGGATTAGAACCTCCTATTTATATATTCCTACTTCTTTAGTAGCTAAGAATATAATCTCTTTAACTTCCTCTAAGAATTCTAGGTCTTATAGGATACCTAGGTTAATAGAGCTTATAGCTAAGAAGAAAGCCTAATACTCTAGGAGCATTTCCTTGTCTAGCTAACTATTCTAATCTAGCTTAAGCCTAATTAGCTTCAGCTTCTAGTTAAATCTATTAAGTTCTTAGGATACTTTCCTCTTTCTAAGGGTTTGCCTTAGGGCTGTCTACTCCTAATCTACCTCTATAGTTTCTTAGGTAGAATTCTTAGATTCTTTCTTAACTTTCCCTTAGTCTAGGAATTTTCTATACTCTCCTATATCTTCTAGTAGAGGTAGAAGTTATATAAAGAGTTTCTTTCCTTCCTAAACCTATACTAATAGCTAAGGGGGAGGAGGCTTCTACTAGCCTAGACTAGGAGCACCTAGGGTACTCCTACTAGCTTGTAGAGTAGGCTAGCTAATAGTTCTTAGCCTTCTAATAGGTCTTCTTTCTAGAGCTAAACTAGGGAGATTCTTAATCTTAATATTTAAGTCTAATTCTCTACCTAGCTTATCTTTAAAGAAGATTATATTAGTATACTACTTAATAGCCTTCATGTCTAGCTCCTAGAACTTCTATACCTTTACTATATTGTTATAGTATCTAATAAACATAGTATCCTTTCCTCTGTTTATTAGTTTGTTACTCCTTGCCTACTAAGGCTATACTCTTGTATCTATATACACTATAGCTCTATATCCTTATACCTTAAGGTAGGAGACTATTAGTTTGATCCTATTAAAAGCTTTATTAGGTAAGAGCTTAAATCCCTTAATATTAGGTCTATTTAGAAGCTTGTTCCTTATATATACCTATGCTTTAAGAGCTTCTAGCTAAAACTTAATAGGTATCTTGCTTTCTTTAAGTATTGCTCTAATAGAGGCTTCTAATGTTTAGATAGACCTCTTAACTACTCTATTCTAGAGTAAATTATAGGCCTTAGTTAGCTTAAGGGTAATTCTAAAGTCCTTCTCCTACTATTTAATTAAAGTAGTAATCTCTCTAGCATTATTAGCCCTTATAGACTTGAGGAGTGCTACTAACTACCTTTCTACCTTAATCCTCTAGTTCTAAAGAGCAGTTAGTATATCTGATCTAGCCTTAAGTAGAAATGCCTATTTCTTTCTTAAGAAGTTATTAATAATCTTAAGCTACTATATAAAACCTTTTACTAATAATAGTAATAGTCTACAGATATCTACTAATATAAGGGCTAATCTTTTAGGTCTTCTCTTAATAGACTTGCCTAGGTATTTCTTTATCTTGCCTATTATATAGATCCTATACTTATACTCTTCCTAGTTAGGAATTAGAATTCTTTCCTTTAGGTTAGTAACTTTATAAAGGTTTAAGAGTAACCCTCTTCTAAAGTATGCAAATCTTCTATACTATAGCTCCTACTGTTTTAGATCCTTCTCTAATAGGGCAGTATAGGCATTATTAACCTCTATAGGATTATATAGTAAGTAATATAACTTTTCCTATAGGAGAGGTAATATCTTACTAATAAATAGAACACCTCTAACTAGCTTGGTCTTTATAACTATTTAGCTATCTAGGGAGGTAAGAGTGAAATTAGGCTTCTAGACTCTAAATTGCTTACTAAACTAATCCTATAATATAAGATTTACTCTAAGATTAGGAACAAATAGTACCCTATTAAGTAGAACTTCTCCTCCTAAGATTCCCTTTATCTATACTAGTCTAGAGTAGGTTATATAGAGGTATCCTCCTCCTACCTTAATCTATACTTTCTTCCTTAGTAGCTTTACTAATCTAAAGAAGGATAGTTAGTTAGTTATATAGGATAAGGTATAGGAATCTAAGAGCTATTCTTAGGGTAACAACTTGCCTTTAGCCTTAATTATAGAATAGGCTAACTTATCTTAGTTATTATCTTCTAATAGGGAATTATTATTGCTTCTAGAACTAGAGTAAGTTCCAGAATCAGAACTAGAACTAGACTCCTAGGCTAAAAATCCTTTCTTTAGAAGCTTTCTAGACTTTTCTATCCTTTAAAGCTACTTGCCTATTTTCTAGACAACCTTCTTTAGCTTATTATATAATAATGACTTATAGATAGCTTTCTTAATATGTCTAGCATTCCTTAGTAAAGAGGATCTTCTAACCCTCCCTCTAAGGAATAATCTCTAAGGGTCCTTCTAGTTCTTAGTACTATTTCTCTACTAGGACAGTTTCTTAGTAGTAGGGAGGTTAGGACAATCCTTTAACTAGTGCTTCCCTTTCTTATAGAGCTAGCATATTAGTAGGGACTTTCCTTAGTAGGGCTACCTAGAATAGAATATAGCTAGACCTGTGTCTATCTTGTCTAGATTGTCTCTTGCCTCTTAGGACTTAAGTAGAAGGAGAACAGTGTCTATATCTAAGGATAGTTAGGTTATAATAGTATCCTTAGCTGCTTAGTATAATATAGGTAGGGACTATAGGAGATGTTTCAGCCTTTTCTCTTAGCTCTAGTAGTAGGCTTCCTAAGGATCAATCTTAGTAATCCTCTTACCTAGGCCTCTAAGATATCTCTATACTTCCCTAATTGTTTTATTAGGTAATATCCTGAATATAACAAACTGCTCAATTAGACCTATAGTATAGGACTTTAGGACTCTATTATACTTGTTCTAGAGAATTACCTACATCTTAGCTACTAGTATAGTAATATACTATGTCTCTAGCTCTATCTTATTATCTTTACTAATACTATATCTAATACTAAACCTACATACTATATTGTCTTTTAAGAAGTATTGATTCTAAGTGACATATATCTAAAGACTAGTGTCCTACTAAACTATATATAGGTTCCCTCTAACAATTAGTTAGCTGATTGCCTAGAACTAGTCCTTTCCTTCTAGCTTGTCTATCTGTAGCTTGAACTATCTCTTCTAGTTAGTTCTGTCTAGGATTAGAATCCTTTAGCTCTTCTTGTCCTCTTAGTCTATTATAGAAATAGGTGAATAGAATAAATAATTAGTAGAATACTTCAGACTAGCTAAGGATTCTAGAGAAGGGTAATTTCTTATAGTAGGGAGACTAGCTCTAAGGGACAGGGATTCCTCGTATTTAGGAAATTACTAAGACTTAGATCTTTCTCTCTTAGTAGAGTTTCTATTACTAGGTAGTAGGAAGGCTAAGTGGCCTCTTCTAACTCTAGTAATGCTAGGTGTAATAGTAGAGAACTAGGCAGGTATTAATAAAGTAGAAACACACTACTGTCTTATAGAGATCTTTACTAACTTGTATACTACTAGGTATAAACTAGCTTCGTTAGTAATATAGTTAGGGAAACTTCTAGGCCCTAAATGTTTTCTATAAACTGTAAGGGATATAAGTAACCTATACTAACATAGGTTGCTCCTATTTAGTATATAAACCCAGGCTTATAACCTGTTAAAAGTGGAGGGCGTTTATAGATACTATATAATGTTAAGGAGGGTATAGCGTAGTAAAGAAGAATAGAGGATTAATCTTGAACTAACTTATATATATAGTGTAGTAGCAATATGCTAGGAACTAAATATAAAGTTAATTAAGTTAGTTATCTAAGAAGAGAAGAAAGAGAAGTAAGATATACCTCTTACTAAGCCTTAGGTGGATGCCTTAGGTATCTAGAACCATGCTTAGAAGTCTATATCTAGACTAACTATCTAGGATACATTCTCAACAATAGCTATAAATCCTCTTAGAGTATCCTACCTAACTATAGAGGTAAAAGTTTCTATATAGTCTACTCTATACTTTTAGGAGAAATTTCTTATAACTAGTCTTACTTAAAACTTTTTAATAGTACTACTAAGTTTTCTCTTAATATTAAAGACCTATCTTAAGGTAACTAAGTTAGTCTCTTCTAGTAGAACTACTATAGTCTAGGAATTATTACTTATAAGTATATCTAGCTTCTTCTAAATAGCTTCTTACTAGAGATAACCCTATTTAGGATTACTTACTACTTTCTTATAGTTTTTTAGGATTAGAACCTTCTATTTATATATTCCTACTTCTTTAGTAGTAGAGAATATAATCTCTTTAACTTTCTCTAAGAATTCTAAGTCCTATAGGATATTTAGGTTAATAGAGCTTATAGCTAAGAAAAAAGCCTAATACTCTAAGAGTATTCCTTTATCTAGCTAACTATTCTAATCTAACTTAAGCCTAATTAGCTTTAGCTTCTAGTTAAATCTATTAAGTTCTTAGGATACTTTCCTCTTTCTAAGAGTTTACTTTAAAACTATCTATTTCTAATCTATCTCTATAGTTTCTTAGATAGAATTCTTAGATTCTTTTTTAACTTTCTTTTAGTCTAGGAATTTTCTATACTCTTCTATATCTTCTAGTAGAAGAAGAAGTTATATAAAGAGTTTCTTTTTTTCTTAAACCTATACTAATAGCTAAGAAGAAGAAGGCTTCTACTAGCTTAGACTAAGAGTACTTAGAGTACTTCTACTAGCCTATAGAGTAGGCTAGCTAATAGTTCTTAGCCTTCTAATAGGTCTTTTTTCTAGAGCTAAATTAGGAAGATTCTTAATTTTAATATTTAAGTCTAATTCTCTACCTAGTTTATCTTTAAAGAAGATTATATTAGTATACTACTTAATAGCCTTTATATCTAGCTTCTAGAACTTCTATACTTTTACTATATTATTATAGTATCTAATAAATATAGTATTCTTTTCTCTATTTATTAGTTTATTACTCCTTACCTACTAAGGCTATACTTTTATATCTATATATACTATAGCTCTATATTCTTATACTTTAAGGTAGGAGACTATTAGTTTAATCCTATTAAAAGCTTTATTAGGTAAGAGCTTAAATCTCTTAATATTAGATCTATTTAGAAGCTTGTTTTTTATATATATTTATACTTTAAAGGCTTCTAGCTAAAACTTAATAGATATCTTACTCTCTTTAAGTATTACTCTAATAGAGGCCTCTAATATTTAGATAGACCTCTTAACTACTCTATTCTAGAGTAAATTATAGGCTTTAGTTAGCTTAAGAGTAATTCTAAAGTCCTTCTTCTACTATTTAATTAAAGTAGTAATTTCTCTAGTATTATTAGCTCTTATAGACTTAAGGAGTGCTACTAACTACCTTTCTACCTTAATCCTCTAGTTCTAAAGAGTAGTTAGTATATCTAATCTAGCTTTAAATAGAAATACCTATTTCTTTCTTAAGAAGTTATTAATAATCTTAAGCTACTATATAAAACCTTTTACTAATAATAGTAATAGTCTATAGATATCTACTAATATAAAGGCTAATCTTTTAGGTCTTCTCTTAATAGACTTACCTAGGTATTTCTTTATCTTACCTATTATATAGATTCTATACTTATACTCTTTCTAGCTAGGATTCCTAGGAATTAGAATTCTCTTCTTTAGATTAGTAACTTTATAAAGGTTTAAGAGTAACTCTTTTCTAAAGTATATAAATCTTCTATACTATAGCTCCTACTATTTTAGATCCTTCTCTAATAGAGTAGTATAGGTATTATTAACTTTTATAGGATTATATAGTAAGTAATATAACTTTTCCTATAAAAGAGGTAATATCTTACTAATAAATAGAATACCTTTAACTAGCTTAGTCTTTATAACTATTTAGCTATCTAGAGAGGTAAGAGTAAAATTAGGCTTTTAGACTCTAAATTACTTACTAAACTAATTCTATAATATAAGATTTACTCTAAGATTAGGAATAAATAGTATCTTATTAAGTAGAACTTCTCTTTCTAAGATTCTCTTTATCTATATTAGTCTAGAGTAGGTTATATAGAGGTATCCTCCTTCTACCTTAATCTATACTTTCTTCTTTAGTAGCTTTACTAATCTAAAGAAGGATAGTTAGTTAGTTATATAAGATAAGGTATAGGAATCTAAGAGCTATTCTTAGGGTAATAACTTGCCTTTAGCCTTAATTATAGAATAGGCTAACTTATCTTAATTATTATCTTCTAATAGGGAATTATTATTACTTCTAGAACTAGAATAAGTTCTAGAATTAGAACTAGAACTAGACTCCTAGGCTAAAAATCTTTTCTTTAGAAGCTTTCTAGACTTTTCTATTCTCTAAAGCTACTTACCTATTCTCTAGATAGCCTTCTTTAGCTTATTATATAATAATAACTTATAGATAGCTTTCTTAATATATCTAGTATTTTTTAGTAAAAAGGATCTTCTAACTCTCTTTCTAAGGAATAATCTCTAAGAGTCTTTCTAGTTTTTAGTACTATTTCTCTACTAGGATAGTTTTTTAGTAGTAGAAAGGTTAGGATAATCTTTTAACTAGTACTTCTCTTTCTTATAGAGCTCGTATATTAGTAGAGACTTTCCTTAGTAGAGCTACTTAGGATAGAATATAGCTAAACCTATATTTATCTTATCTAGATTATCTCTTACCTCTTAGGACTTAAGTAGAAGGAGAATAGTATCTATATCTAAAGATAGTTAAGTTATAATAGTATCCTTAGCTACTTAGTATAATATAGGTAGAGACTATAGGAGATATTTTAGCCTTTTCTCTTAGCTCTAGTAGTAAGTTTCCTAAGGATTAATCTTAGTAATCCTCTTACCTAGGCCTCTAAGGTATCTCTATACTTCCCTAATTAGATTATTAGGTAATATCCTATATATAATAAACTACTTAATTAGACCTATTATATAAGACTTTAGGACTCTATTATACTTATTCTAGAGAACTACCTATATTTTAGCTACTAATATAGTAATATACTATATCTCTAGTTCTATCTTATTATCTTTACTAATACTATATCTAATACTAAACCTATATACTATATTATCTTTTAAGAAGTATTAATTCTAAGTAATATATATCTAGAGACTAGTATCCTACTAAACTATATATAGGTTCTCTCTAATAATTAGTTAGCTAATTATCTAGAACTAGTCCTTTCCTTCTAGCTTATCTATCTATAGTTTAAACTATTTCTTCTAGTTAGTTATATCTAGGATTAGAATCCTTTAGCTCTTCTTATCCTCTTAGTCTATTATAGAAATAGGTAAATAGAATAAATAATTAGTAGAATACTTTAGACTAGCTAAGGATTCTAGAGAAGAGTAAATTAGTAATTTCTTATAGTAAGGAGACTAGCTCTAAGAGATAGAGATTCCTCGTATTTAGGAAATTACTAAGACTTAGATCTTTCTCTCTTAGTAGAGTTTCTACTACTAGGTAGTAGGAAGGCTAGGTAGCCTCTTCTAACTCGAGTAATACTAGGTATAATAGTAGAGAACTAGGTAGGTATTAATAAAGTAGGAATATACTACTATCTTATAGAGATCTTTACTAACTTATATACTACTAGGTATAAACTAGCTTCGTTAGTAATATAGTTAGAGAAACTTCTAGGCTCTAAATGTTTTCTATAAACTATAAGGGATATAAGTAACCTATACTAATATAGGTTACTCTTATTTAGTATATAAACCTAGGCTTATAACCTATTAAAAGTAGAGAGCGTATTATATACTATATTAAAAGTAGAGAGCGTGTTATATGCTATATAATGTTAAGGAGGGTATAGCGTAGTAAAGAAGAATAGGGGATTAATCTTAAACTAACTTATATATATAGTATAGTAGTAATATGCTAGGAACCAAATATAAAGTTAATTAAGTTAGTTATCTAAGAAGAGAAGAAAGAGAAGCAAAATATACCTCTTACTAAGCCTTAGGTAGATGCCTTAGGCATCTAGAACTATACTTAGATGTCTATGTCTAGACTAACTATCTAGGATATATTCTTAATACTCCTACTTATGCTATATAGTCAGATCTTTTAACAGATTATCTATAGTACTTAAATGCTAGTCCTAATCTTAATTAGTTATTAAGTACTTGCTTTTTAGACTAATAACTAGACAGTACTAACTATTAATCTAATAAACTTTCTATACTACTATCTCCTATAAAAGGGTAAAAGAAATGCCTTCTATAAGATCTTCCTCCTCTCTTATATAGGAGTAGATTGTTTAGGACATAGACTATCTAGTAAGTTGCCCCTATCCTTTCTTATAGCTAATTCTAATAGCTCCCTAGATTCCTTATAGCCTAGTCCCCTACTTAGTTATATTCTATATAGCTTCTTAGTTCCCTAATAGCCTTTAGGGTATACTATTCTTAGCTATAGAGATCTTATATTAATCTAGAGAGTAGAGTAACTATATACTAGTAGTAGAGATAATAGCTACTATAGAGGAGGTCTTTAATATTAACTAGTACTTAGCCTTAGGGGGTGTCTAGTTTAGCTAGGTACTATATAGTAATATTATAGTTAGTAATAGGTCTAATATTAGTAAGGGAATTTAGGACTTTGTAAAGTCTAACTAAGGAGGAGTTAAGTAACTAAAATCTTTCTTTTAGACTCCTCTTAGTCTAACTCTAAGGCTTGGAGTTATCTTTTGTATATCTCTTATATAAGGTAGAGCTGCCTTACAAACTCCTGAAACTATAGTCTATTCTTTAGCTTAGTAAGACTATCTACTACTATCTCTTTTATATTTATATATTCTATAGAGATAAGTCTGTTCTACTAGAGCTTTCTTATAGCATTATATAAGATATTAATATGTTTAGACTTATTATAAACATATAAGTCCTTAACTAGAGTAAGGGTAGCTTAGTTATTACCTTTTAGCTAAATTAGCCTAATTCTAGTAATAGTTTCCTAGTTACTAAGGATCCTTAGTTAGTAAGAACATTCTCCTACTAACTCTAGGTATCTAAGCTCTCTTAAAAGAGTACTAAGGAACTATAACTGTTTTATATATACTCCTATAGCTATATATTTAGCTTCTATTATAGATGTAGCTACAGATTTCTACTTCTTACTTATCTAGGAGATTAGTATACTATAGAGGAAGAAAACATATCTAAGGATTAAGACTCTGTTAGTCTTGTCTATTATATAGTTAGAGTCTATATATCTAGTAAGACAGCCTTAACTATTCCTTAAGTATCTTAAACTAAGGTCTAGGTTTGATCTTAGGTATCTAGTTAGCTTCTTTAGAGCCTTTATATGTCCTACTATTAGATTACTAATATAGGAGCTTAACCTTCTAAGGGCAAATAAGATGTCTAGTCTTATAATAGTTATAAGCTATATCTATGTTCTAATAATAGATTAGTACTCCTATTTATTATACCTTTTATTATTTAGTCTAGTAGGCTTTAGACTTTTATAGCTATCTATTAGTAAAAGAGTTAGTAATATAGTTTCTTAGCCTATTCCTATCTTAGCTAGGTTCTCTTAGATATAGTGCTTCTAGTTAAGTTTTAGCTAGCCTTACTATCTACTTCTTATTAGTCTTATTCTAAGAATCTTGTCTAGTTCTCTAAGATCTTTGATCTTAAAGACCTTACTAAGTTAGTCTTTAAACTAGAGGATATCTTCTAGTCTCTCTATAGTAATAGGTATATTATTAATATAGATTAGGATTATTAGGTCTTTCCTTTTCTTATAGATTAGAAAACATAGGTCTACTTCTAATTGTCTAAATCCTATTCCTTTTAGCTTTAACATATATAGCTAATTCCAGTCTCTTATAGCTTGCTTTAGCCTATAGAGACTCCTTAGAACTTATAAGACTATATTAGTTAGTAGGTTAATACCTAGTAGTAGGATTATATAGATGTCCTTATATAGGGTGCTCTCTATAAATATATTGTTTATATCTACTTAGTGTAGAACTAGGTCCTTCTTATAGACTATAGCTATAAATTCTCTTAGAGTATCCTACCTAACTATAGAGGCAAAAGTTTCTATATAGTCTACTCTATACTTTTAGGAGAACCTCCTTATAACTAGTCTTGCCTTGAACCTTTTAATAGCACTACTAAGTTTTCTCTTAATATTAAAGACCTATTTTAAGGTAACTAAGTTAGCCCCTTTTAGTAGGACTACTATAGTCTAGGTATTATTGCTTATAAGTATATCTAGCTCCTTCTAAATAGCTTCTTACTAGAGATAACCCTACTTAGGATTACTTACTACTTCCTTATAGTTCTTTAAGATTAGAACCTCCTATTTATACATTCCTACTTCTTTAGTAGTAGAGAATATAATCTCTTTAACTTCCTCTAAGAATTCTAGGTCCTATAGGATGTCTAGGTTAATAGAGCTTATAGCTAAGAAGAAAGCCTAATACTCTAAGAGCATTTCCTTATCTAGCTAACTATTCTAATCTAACTTAAGCCTAATTAGCTTTAGCTTCTAGTTAAATCTATTAAGTTCTTAGGATACTTTCCTCTTTCTAAGGGTTTGCCTTAGGACTATCTGCTCCTAATCTATCTCTATAGTTTCTTAAGTAGAATTCTTAGATTCTTTCTTAACTTTCTCTTAGTCTAGGAATTTTCTATACTCTCCTATATCTTCTAGTAGAGGTAGAAGTTGTATAAAGAGTTTCTTTCTTTCTTAAACCTATACTAATAGCTAAGGAGGAGGAGGCTCCTACTAGCTTAGACTAGGAGTACCTAGGGTACCTCTACTAGCTTATAGAGTAGGCTAGCTAATAGCTCTTAGCCTTCTAATAGGTCTTCTTTCTAGAGCTGAACTAGGGAGATTCTTAATCTTAATATTTAAGTCTAATTCTCTACCTAGCTTATCTTTAAAGAAGATTATATTAGTATACTACTTAATAGCCTTTATATCTAGCTCCTAGAACTTCTATACCTTTACTATATTATTATAGTATCTAACAAATATAGTATCCTTTCCTCTATTTATTAGTTTATTACTCCTTGCCTACTAAGGCTATACTCTTGTATCTATATACACTATAGCTCTATATCCCTATACCTTAAGGTAGGAGACTATTAGTTTAATCCTATTAAAAGCTTTATTAGGTAAGAGCTTGAATTTTTTAATATTAGGTCTATTTAGGAGCTTATTCCTTATATATATCTATGCTTTAAAGGCTTCTAGCTAAAACTTAATAGGTATCTTGCTCTCTTTAAGCATTGCTCTAATAGAGGCCTCTAATGTTTAGATAGACCTCTTAACTACTCTATTCTAGAGTAAATTATAGGCCTTAGTTAGCTTAAGAGTAATTCTAAAGTCCTTCTCCTACTATTTAATTAAAGTAGTAATTTCTCTAGCATTATTAGCTCTTATAGACTTAAGGAGTGCTACTAACTACCTTTCTACCTTAATCCTCTAGTTCTAAAGAGTAGTTAGTATATCTAACCTAGCTTTAAGTAGAAATGCCTATTTCTTTCTTAAGAAGTTATTAATAATCTTAAGCTACTATATAAAACCTTTTACTAATAATAGTAATAGTCTATAGATATCTACTAATATAAGGGCTAACCTTTTAGGTCTTCTCTTAATAGACTTACCTAGGTATTTCTTTATCTTACCTATTATATAGATCCTATACTTATACTCTTCCTAGTTAGGAATTAGAATTCTTTCCTTTAGGTTAGTAACTTTATAAAGGTTTAAGAGTAACCCTCTTCTAAAGTATATAAATCTTCTATACTATAGCTCCTACTATTTTAGATCCTTCTCTAATAGGGCAGTATAGGCATTATTAACCTCTATAGGATTATATAGTAAGTAATATAACTTTTCCTATAAGAGAGGTAATATCTTACTAACAAATAGAACACCTCTAACTAGCTTAGTCTTTATAACTATTTGACTATCTAGGGAGGTAAGAGTAAAATTAGGCTTTTAGACTCTAAATTACTTACTAAACTAATCCTATAATATAAGATTTACTTTAAGATTAGGAACAAATAGTACCCTATTAAGTAGAACTTCTCCTCCTAAGATTCCTTTTATCTATACTAGTCTAGAGTAGGTTATATAGAGGTATCCTCCTCCTACCTTAATCTATACTTTCTTCCTTAGTAGCTTTACTAATCTAAAGAAGGATAGTTAGTTAGTTATATAGGATAAGGTATAGGAATCTAAGAGCTATTCTTAGGGTAACAACTTGCCTTTAGCCTTAATTATAGAATAGGCCAATTTATCTTAATTATTATCTTCTAATAGGGAATTATTATTACTTCTAGAACTAGAATAAGTTCTAGAATTAGAACTAGAACTAGACTCCTAGGCTAAAAATCCTTTCTTTAGAAGCTTTCTAGATTTTTCTATCCTCTAAAGCTACTTACCTATTCTCTAGATAGCCTTCTTTAGCTTATTATATAATAATAACTTATAGATAGCTTTCTTAATATATCTAGCATTCCTTAGTAAAGGGAATCTTCTAACCCTTCCTCTAAGGAATAATCTCTAAGGGTCCTTCTAGTTCTTAGTACTGTTTCTTTACTAGGACAGTTTCTTAGTAGTAGAGAGGTTAGGACAATCTTTTAACTAGTGCTTCCCTTTTTTATAGAGCTAGTATATTAGTAGAGACTTTCCTTAGTAGGGCTACCTAGGATAGAATATAGCTAAACCTATATCTATTTTGTCTAGATTGTCTCTTACCTCTTAGGACTTAAGTAGAAGGAGGATAGTATCTATATCTAAGGATAGTTAGGTTATAATAGTATCCTTAGCTACTTAGTATAATATAGGTAGGGACTATAGAAGATACTTTAGTCTTTTCTCTTAGCTCTAGTAGTAAGTTTCCTAAGGATTAATCTTAGTAATCCTCTTACCTAGGACTCTAAGGTATCTCTATACTTCCCTAATTGTCTTATTAGGTAACATCCTATATATAATAAACTACTTAATCAGACCTATAGTATAGGACTTTAGGACTCTATTATACTTGTTCTAGAGAATTACCTATATCTTAGCTACTAATATAGTAATATACTATATCTCTAGCTCTATCTTATTATCTTTACTAATACTACATCTAATACTAAACCTATATACTATATTGTCTTTTAAGAAGTATTGATTCTAAGTAATATGTATCTAGAGACTAGTGTCCTACTAAACTATATATAGGTTCCCTCTAATAATTAGTTAGCTAATTACCTAGAACTAGTCCTTTCCTTCTAGCTTGTCTATCTATAGCTTGAACTATTTCTTCTAGTTAGTTCTATCTAGGATTAGAATCCTTTAGCTCTTCTTATCCTCTTAGTCTATTATAGAAATAGGTAAATAGAATAAATAATTAGTAGAATGCTTTAGGCTAGCTAAGGATTCTAGAGAAGAGTAATTTCTTATAGTAGAGAGACTAGCTCTAAGGGATAGGGATTCCTCGTATTTAGGAAATTACTAAGACTTAGATCTTTCTCTCTTAGCAGAGTTTCTGCTACTA
Organism: Septoria linicola; assembly: GCA_024114885.1. Taxonomy (NCBI): domain Eukaryota; kingdom Fungi; phylum Ascomycota; class Dothideomycetes; order Mycosphaerellales; family Mycosphaerellaceae; genus Septoria; species Septoria linicola. The sequence goes on along the minus strand of CP099427.1, from coordinate 2,188,034 downwards.
GGTAGTAGGAAGGCTAGGTAGCCTCTTCTAACTCTAGTAATACTAGGTATAATAGTAGAGACTAGGCAGGTATTAATAAAGTAGAAACATACTACTGTCTTATAGAGATCTTTACTAACTTGTATACTACTAGGTATAAACTAGCTTTATTAGTAATATAGTTAGGGAAACTTCTAGGCCCTAAATGTTTTCTATAAACTATAAGGGATACAAGTAACCTATACTAATATAGGTTGCTCCTATTTAGTATATAAACCCGGGCTTATAACCTATTAAAAGTAGAGGGCGTATTATATACTATATAATGTCAAGGAGGGTATAGCGTAGTAAAGAAGAATAGGGGATTAATCTTGAACTAACTTATATATATAGTATAGTAGTAATATGCTAGGAACTAAATACAAAGTTAATTGAGTTAGTTGTCTAAGAAGAGAAGAAAGAGAAGCAAGATATACCTCTTACTAAGCCTTAGGTAGATGCCTTAGGCATCTAGAACTATGCTTAGATGTCTATATCTAGACTAACTATCTAGGATACATTCTTAATATACTATATAATATTAAGGAGGGTATAGTATAGTAAAGAAGAATAGAAGATTAATCTTAAACTAACTTATATATATAGTATAGTAGTAATATACTAGGAACTAAATATAAAGTTAATTAAGTTAGTTATCTAAGAAGAGAAGAAAGAGAAGTAAGATATACCTCTTATTAAGCCTTAGGTAGATACCTTAGATATCTAGAACTATACTTAAATACCTATATCTAGACTAACTATCTAGGATATATTCTTAATAGTCCTCTTATAAGAGCTAGCTTATCCTTTCTTAACTCCTTCTCTCTTAATAACTTAGCCTTCTCTTATATCTACTAGAATAGCTATCTATATTATAGAAGTTAAATCTTAAATATTATTATTTAATAATCTAGATTTAGATTTAATTTAATTACTTAATTTAATCGTAATATTTACTCTAAATATTTAATAATTATCTATATACGTAGTAGTAATAACTTATTCTATAGCGCTATCTACTATAATCTTAGTAATACCTAACTTCTACTAACTTTTAGTATATTTAGACTAAGTTATAGTAGTACTATTAAGCTACGAGCGTGTCTATAGAATAATAGTACGCCTAGCGCTACTAAACGTACGCGTAGACTTAGCGCTTATTAGTAATACGGATAGTATATTAATAGCTATCTATAAGAGTATTAGCTAAGCTTGGCGCTAAGTAGATTAGTACTACTATTCCTATTGAATCTTGAATATTTATAATATTTAGGGGCTGAAGCATTCAAATTCATTCAACGATTGAATGAATTAAATCCCCTGAATAGCTATTCATTATTCAACTTCTATGTCCATTACAAAGGTCTCCTATAAACGAGGTCTCAACTCTTCTCGGGCTCTGATCACTGTTGTGGTCGAAGTCTTAGGCCGTCAAAATACGGAAACCGGATTTGTATACAGTTCGGGTTCTTAGGCCTGGCCAGATCGCAGACGATCTGGCAGGCGATCACGACCGTCGAGACTGGAAGTCGTGGAATTGTCCGAGTACAATCTCTGCATGATCATGAGCTGAAGCTGCACTGGTCGATCGGGTCGAGCACAGTATCGGTGCACTGCGGGCTATATCGCAGAGAGTCATGCAATACCTGACAGCAATGGAAGGAAGGAAATGTAGGAGACACAAGTGCATTGGCCGTCTTAGGCATGGGCAGAGTTATCAAGCTATCAATTGTGCCCTTGAGCCTGGAAAAGTTCGAGATTGCAAATAAGTCGGTTAGGATGAGCTTGGGATTCGGTGCACACCCTGCCCACTCGGTACGATAGAATAAGCGGAAGTGTCGGCTTCTCTGAATGAACAAGTAGGACGAACAACAACTGGCTGAGCTACTGGCAGCCTGCTCATGCTGACAGCATTTGGAGAGAGCTAGCAGGTGGTCATTGATCACCCCATACAGCGACATACACTTGAGAAGAATACATCCTTGCAAGTGCTACACACGGCCAAGGACTCTGAGGTGGGCCATGTGCAATTACCAGAAGGACAAAGAGCCGGCAGCTGTTGCATCACATTCTCCATCGAATGTGATAGGCCGTAAAGAACTGAAGATTGTATTGAGAAGTCTGTGTCAACATACAGACCACTTGGCTCGCCCGATCCTCGTGCTGCACTCGATTAGCCGGCGCTCAGAGACTCGAGGTGTTTGAACATACTGAGATTGCCAGTATCGATAGCCACATGCGCGGTCTGAACACGATTGCCGGCACTAAATCTCTGAGCACGTGGCAGAGCGGCTGCAGAGCTATTGGCCCATTCCATGTCTTGATCAAACTGCACGATCTGCTGTGCAAAAGGGTCGAATGCCAGAGACAGCAAGATGGCAATTGCGCCAACCGTAGCCCTGATTCGTTAGTGGTGGAGTCCTCAGATCGTGGTTGGTTATGTTGTCTTACACTTTCCGGGTGGTGACAAGCAGCTTCGCAGCGCCAAAGGCACCGCGGCCTGCTTGCTCAACAGCCTCGAACTCCAGTAGCGATCGCGGACTACGCGAGAAAATTGCCCATTTCGACTGCGCGATTGCAGCACCAAGCACGAACATTGCACAGAGCTTGCTTGCCGTGCCAAGTATGGAGATGATAGTGTTGAGTGTCAGGCCATGCCAGCTCAGCACAATTTGTTCGTCAGCATGTCCAAGCACACCTGCCATTGCGGCAAGAAAGCCGATGCTGAGCACGCATGCCACGACCTCAAGGATCCAGGTAGCAGATAGTTGTAGTTCCATGATTGGTGGTACTGAAGGCGAGTCAATCAAGAGTAAGACGCATGAAGAGAGACCTTGCCTTTGCGAAGTGCTGCTACACATATACTTCAGCAGACATCGCTACACCGTCAGACCATGACTTGCGCAGGCGCATGGGCTGCAGTATGTGGTGAACGGACTCGCCGTCGAGGCTGTCTTGGTATACCATCCGCATGCAGTTTTGGGATGATGCTGTCCTTTCGACACGCGACTTTCATGCGGACAGTGTGATTGTGGAACCTAGACTGTGGTCCAGAAAGTCAATGCGATGCAGAAGTCAGCCCACAGTGCCAGATACACTCTAGCCTCTGTGACCACGTGAGAGATGCTGGGCATTTCTCGCTTGCTTTGACCAGCCTTGTGAAGCAGAGACGCCGCCGGCCTTGATCCTACCGAGGGCGAAGGAGATGGCAAGTCTTGGGCAGGATTGACCGGCTGTGATATGTCTGCTCTAGTGAGCAAACTTTGTCATTCTAGGATCACAGTGTAAGCATATCAGTCCTGTAAGACACGCGCAGAAGCCCTGATACTCGGTGAAGATGAAGTCCCTGTCGCGTAAACGCAAAGATCTGACCGTAGCGCTCGGTCAATCCTACCTACTCAAAAAGGATTAGTAAGCTGGCCAATATTGGACGTTTTTCGTAGAAGTTCTTTCGACTCTACCTACCTATTAGGCGTAGTAAGCGACTTTATAGTCCGTAACCTTTCCTATACCGTCGCTTACTACGCCTAATAGGTAGGTAGAGTCGAAAGAACTTCTACGAAAAACGTCGAGTCTAGGGCCTTAGGCACAGTTCACGTGATAACGCATTTTCGTTGCACACTCACAGCCAATCATTTTTGGACCCTGTTTTTTTCGTAGAGTAAGATAGACCTCGTAAACTCGGTCAATGAAAAGCAGAGGATGAAGGAGAAAGAGTGAGATTCGTGGCCGCTGTGGCTCTTGTGGCTTCCAGACATGCCAAGAGTTTTGTTTTATGACACGAAATTGACACGTCGGTCGAAAGTTCTGCCGTCGGGCTGTTGTCTCGGCCGCGTTCGCGTACCACGTTCACTCATCATCAGCCTCGACTGTTCAGGCAGCCATGAAATATAGCTTAGGGGACGACGCCATGTCCGACGCAAACCCTCTTCATCCTCCTTAGGCAGCTCGCATTGGTGAAACGAGACTGTTGGTAGGCTTGCCAGACAAGAATGCCGAACCCATCATGGAGATTCGGCTGAAAAGATTTTACTGTATCGAACTCATGCCCTGGCACGCAGCGGTCAGACACAAGACGACGCTCCTCGCAGTGCTACGATTTCTCAGCTAGCTAGACGGACCTTTTTCTCCTCGCGCAGAAGTCATCTTTACAAGTTGCACAAATCACCGAACCCAACGGTGTAAAAGTGTTTGGCACAGACAATACTCAGAAGCTCTACTGGATGGCTTCTTCATTTGGCCAAAGCGAATTTCTGTCTCAACTCACGAGTTCGCGCTTGCTGGGAAAAGACCCGAGTTCACGTTGGATTGCACGAAGAGTGTCTGCCGTAGCCATTAGCTGACGATCTTCGACGTTCAACTACCTTTGGAGGTGGACTCAGTATTTCATCGGTCCAGGACTCCGGCTGTACAGTGGACGTCTCAAACCTATGCCGCCGATCGACGGTACCATCCCAGATCAGGCGGCTTTACCTGGAGACTTGCAGCGCCTGGAGGTCTGGAAGGTCAGCGCAAAGCATGTCAGTGTTGCGATCGACGAGGCAGATCTCACAAGCTTTACACGTGCTGTCGCGATGAAAGAATCGACGCACTTGGCAAAGTCGCAGCAATGATCCTCTTCTCACAGACCAGGCAGCCAGAGAAGCATTTGGTGCTTGGATTCGCTCTCTCTTCAGCCCACGATAATCTCCATGAACACGTTGTATACGAGGTTCTGAATCAGATGATTTTCTCTGGAGATGGAAGCGAGCCTTCCTAGAGAATTCCCTCGCCATGTCTTCGTGGCTTTATCAAGACGACGACAAAGTCCTGAGACCATCAATTTGCGGAACGACGAGCTACTTCGGCAACTGTGCGATGTCCGGACCAAGAGAAGCAAACCGACAGCACGGTTTGTTACAAACAGCTCTGTACTAGGTGCGCGCCAGATAGTCTACCAGATGTGTGATCTAGTGAGTGCTCCACGATCTCGACGTTGGCGGCGTTCAATATGTAACGTGCCAGCAGGTAGGTGAGTCGACATCGCCCATGAACCCCCACAATTGACCTTGCATCACCCCTCATGTTCAAATACTCCACTTAGTTCAGTGGTGCACTCGAAGGAGGCTTTGAATGACAGCGCGCAACAGGGTGTTGCTGCAGGAAGAGACGGTGGAGGACTTCTCTGTATTCCTTGACTGGCTGAACCTCCATAGGCTATTTCCACTGACTGTCGACGAGCACAGAGACTATGCTGGCTATCAAGCTCGTCTCAGCGATAGATCGCCGACCATGACAGGACTTTCCAGGGCAGACGCAGCGGAAGAGCTCCCTGTTAGCCTTGAATGGACTACGCTCAGTGAAGACTCCGCCACCCATCGGCAGCCCTGGGAGAGGTTGAGAACCAGTGCTGGGGCAGATGCAGACGACCCATTTGGATATACTTTTCCCAACCTCGAACTGCTCGTAAACCTCCTCTCGCCTTCACAAACTGCAGAGGGATTGGCAAGCTCCACAACGACATCGTCACGCTCCTGGTGAAGAAGCGCGAGAACGGGCAGCCTTTATTGTCCTCGACATACACCTTCATCGAGAAGAGCAATGACTCTCTGCTTCCGGACTTCGACCCTACCGCTACGTGGTCGACCAAAGCCGCGTGGTGGTGAAACAAAGGACATCGATAGGTGGCCGAGCTTCTTCACTTTCCCAATGACTTTGATGCGGACTTTTTCAAGCCGCCATCGATCCATGATAGGAACTTTGCAGCTGCGCGACCATCTTGGCGCTACAACATCTACCGTCACCACGCCTGAGGACTGTGACGAGCAGACCGAGCATCGTGAAGCCTTAAGGAATGGTACAGCGACATGAGTAGGAAGAGGACCTTGAAGCCGATTCGCGAGATCAAGGACTGAGCGATGGTGATTGCAGTCGTGTGCTTACATGTCGATCTGTCTATCAACATTAGCACCACTTTCCTCGTTGTTCCGATCCTCACCCGCAAGGTCACTCTAGGTATTGATGGGCTGTGCCAGGCGAAGTCCTACAAGAGCACGAGATGCCACGGCTCTCACCAAACACGTCGAGTGGTTCTACATACGGGCATGGCCAGAAGCAGCGTAACAATCGCCACATTCAGCACCATCATCGCTATGTATTGTATACTTTGTGAAGCTGTAAAGCGATCACATGCCCGGTTGACGCGACACTAGTTCCTGCCACCAACTTGTGTCCGAGGCACAAACACGTCTCCAGAATTCCGAGGAGCCCAGCGTACAGCCACAACGGATGGTGTGTACATGAGAGGCATCTGGACCGGAGACTGCCGTACTGCGAAATCCCGTCCTCACACGTCGCAACTGTACGACGCAGTTCGCAACAGCTCGTAGCTGATCTCCAATGATCGCACACGCTGCTTCGCGTCAGATGTCTTATACGACGCCGGATTCATCGGAGACAAGCATGACCCAGATGCCGCAAACTCAATTGTAAGTCTGATGCACACTGCGATAATTGCGACACTTCTGAGACGACGCGAGCGCACTCGTATAAGACGATCTTCACATGTTGCGTCGCTACTGCACGTGTGGCCATGCGACAGATTGCCTGAGCAAGCGACATTTTTGACGATGTTTGCCGGGCATGGCATGTTTGCATCGAACGAAAGATCCAATCAGAGCTTAGCAGCTGCCAATTCATACCAAGAGTTCGCCGCCAATGATTGTCCTTCAAATAGTGAGGGGAGTCCCGAAGAAGAGTCAGCCAGACCCAATCGATCGGCCTTAGTCGAAGCCTCGCACGCGGCGATGGATCCAGATTGAGAGACAAAGCAGATGATGAGGGCTGTGATTCGCTGTATGTCACGTGTGAGGGTGAAGCACTGGCCGAGGCCTGGCTCGATCAATGCTTTTCCGGGACAAGCCCACCTTAGAGTTCGATTTCGTGGGGACTCCAGCGAGACCAAGAAGCCACAATTCTGGAGACAGCTGCATCACAACGCCGCCGCAAGCACCGAGGCACAATCTGGTGTACCACTGTTTGCTATATGATGGCCAGATCGCCTCCTCGTCCTACTACTTCTTTGATGCTTGTCGCGCTTTAAGCAGGATTGTCCTCTCTTCGCACCACCTAACCCGGCGACGACAATGGCGACCTACGACAAGCACGCAGAGTCCGGCCTACACACGGCGTCCAGCAGCAATGGCTCGCAGGATCGCGTGGAGGACATCACTCATGCTAAGATAGGCTACGGCGAGGAGCGAGATGCACAGAACCGTGCAGACGTGCACGATGAAGACAACCCAAATGTCTACCAACACGTATGTGCGGCAACGGTATTGTGCGACGTGCGGCGTAATCTGACATTGTGACTCTAGATGTGCTTCCCATTGTTCACTGCTCTCACGGCCATGTCCTTCCTCTGGGTCGGCTCCCAGATTCCTCTCTACCTTTACGGATCTGTTCTACCTGACATCTACGCCGAAATTGGCGGTGCCGATGGCCAATATCTATGGATGGTTGTTGGATACCTGATCCCTAACTCTGCTCTCTGCCCATTCGTCGGCGCGCTTTCTGACATCTTCGGTCGACGATGGGTCGCTGCTTTCGGACAACTTTGCCTTCTTATCGGACCAGTCATCGTGTCAACAGCACACACGATGAACACAGCCATCGGCGGTATGGTGATTTGCGGTCTTGGTGCTGGTTTCAACGAGCTCATCGCCCTTGCCGGAACTTCCGAGTTGGTTCCTGTCGCCAAGCGTGGTATGTACGTCGGATTGGTTGTCTTCACCATTCTGCCATTCTGCCCATCGCCCTTGTGGGCACAGCTCATCACGCAAGCTGCTGGTAACTGGCGATACGTCGGTGTCCTTGTCGGTGTTTGGAACTTCATCGGCTTGGTTCTGGTCGTCTTCTTCTACAAGGACCCAGTACGCCTCGAGGCTGCCCGCCCAGCCAAGGAGATCCTCCGCGAGATCGACTACGTTGGTGGTATTCTCAGCACCTTCGGGGTCACGCTCTTCATGATGGGTCTGCAGTGGGGCGCACGACAGGTAAGACTCGCAATTCTGTGACAATCGATCTGAAAACTAAATTCGTATCGCAGTACTCATGGGGATCCGTTCACGTTCTCGTGCCATTCATCCTCGGAATCATCGTCATCATCGCCTTCTTCGTCTGGGAGATGAAGTTTGCTCCATACCCTATGGTTCCAGCTGGTGTCTTCTCCAAGGACAAGCGCACCATGATCTGTGCTCTGCTGATCACCTTCTTCAGCGGTGGTAACTTCTTCGCTCTCCTGCTGTTCTGGCCAACTCAGGTCTACAACATGTACGGCAACGACCCTCTGCAGATCGGTATCAGGACTCTGCCAATTGGTTTCGGTATCATTCTGGGAGCCGCCTTCAGTTTGGTCCTCTTCGGCGTGTGCAAGGGTCGCACCACAATCCTGATGATCATTTGGACCGCTGTCATGACCGCCTTCACTGGTGCCATGTCTGTCGCTACCACCACCAACCTCAACCCCACCGTCTACGCCATCTTGACCCTGTCCGCCATCGGTGTTGGAGCAGTCATCATTCCCATCTCGATTATCGCACAAGTCGTGTGCCCGACCGAGTACATCGGCACCGTCACCGCCGTCACCCTCTCCGTTCGATACATTGGTGGTGCCATCGGTTTCACTGCCTACTACAACGTCTTCTTCCACAAGTTCGAGACCGAATACGTCTTGCCAGCTGGATTCAACGTCGCTGTTGCAGGCATTACCTCCGACTACCCAACCCTGTTCCGACTTCTCACACTCGGAGCCCAGGCACAGTACGCTGACCTCCGCGCATTCATCGAGCAAAGCCCGCTCGTTGCACGCAAGGATGTCGCATACGACATTATCATTGGCAGTCTGCAAGAAGCTTTCGTGCTCGCATACAGGTGGCCATACTGGATCTCTATTGCATTCGGTGGCATTTCGCTGGTCTGCGCATGCTTCATGAGAGATATCCGACACTACATGTAAGAAACAGAAGAAGGAAAGATGTGAATAGTGTACGGGATAAAACATCATCATATCGACGACGAAGCAAGGAGACCCAAAGACAGGGCTCCGAGGTGAAAAGAAGACCTCGACGCTGTGTCTCACATGGCATGTGTAGCATTTATAGCGAATGCATTTACGAGTTGAATGACACCTTGCGCCTCATTTTCCATCCTGTACTAATCTGCTCGTTCTGCGTCCACGCTTCCTCCGCCTTATTCGGACTTGCTGTCCTACTTGTACCAACTTCCAATATGCATACGCTGCTGCAGTGTAAACTACGGAAGACGACCCATCGATGTTCACCGCAGACTCACTGTTCAACTCAGCCTACCTTGATCTTCAAGCACGACGCCATCGCTGAAGGAAACTCACTATCAATTCACACAGCGTTTCTTCTGCAGCGTCTCCTCTGCAGCGTCTCCTCTGCAGCGTCAGAATGGTGGGAGGCCTAGAAGTCAAAAGCCCGAGGCTTAGTCTCCTCAACGAATGATTAGGGTTCACATGCAGAAAGTCATGGGACAGCTCGACAGTGACATTACCTCTGCCCGTACACAGCTGATGTGTCCAGAGTGCACTGAAAGGGGCTTTGAAAGGGTTTGCACAGATTATCTGAGTGATTCCGTGGAATGTGAAGGGTTGTAGTGAACGTGGAGAGAAAGATGGCTCCAAGACTGCTAAGCTTCAGTCTGATGTGCGGCGTACCTGCACCACATGATCTCGACCTCGATAGCCTGCAACACTTCGCACGGCCAAGTTCAACATCGAGCTGGTTGACACGAAGCCCGAACTCACGTCAGCCTTTCTGATTATTGGAATTATAGATCAGCCAAGGCTGGGCGCAGTATCAACTCAAGCGACTCGGGTATAAGCATGAATGTGGAAAGGAGTCTCCCAAAAATACGTGTGCACATTCTTATCTCCTATCGGTAGTTTCAGCTTCGTGCTCAATTTCTCAGTACGTGATCTGCATGCTGTTCCTCCGTGTATGTGTGACGATGACCGATCTGAAAGCACTCTCATAGATTGCAGTGGCTGATGAGATGCGAGACCGGACGAAGCCACCCACAGTGCAGCTGCTAGTTTCTTGCAGATACCCATCATCGTGCTCACATCCATTAAGGTGTCGCTAGACCTCCAAGTCCCCAACCAGCGGTGACACCGCAAATATGTCAATGAGCTGTAAATTGAACCCGCTGTCCTCACTAGACAGTGACCACAACTCCAAGAAGGCACTGAATGGGAAGTCTGCAGCCGTGCAGACCACGGGGCAGGTACCATCTGGACCAGAAGTGATGCGACACGTCGCGACTTCTTGGGGAAATTCCGGAGCATCTAGCGAGTCGAAGACTACGCCCACCGTTCCGGGGAGGGAATTAGCACCGATACCTGCTACAAGATCGGTGAGAGGGGCATCCACGCCCGTGAGGGTTGTGCCATCGAATCTGATCCGAGGGCTCAATGCTTGGGGCGTGTCGAAGGCGACGCCTTGTCTGACGCCGGCGCCGGACTGCAGTGGTCGTAAGTATTGGTTGGGGCCGTTTCCGTCGTCGTTGTTCTTGTTCAGAGCGAACAGGTTGAGGGGAGCAGTCGGTACTGCGAACACAGGAGCTGCAGCTGTTTCCGTGCTTGTCACAGTACTCTGCTGGCCTGCTTTCTTTGTAGTCGTGGTAGTTTGGGTGATGGTTTTCACGAATTTGGTGGTTCGTACTGTAGTCGTGGAAGTCTTGATGGGCAGGTACTTGCACGCAGAGCTTAGAGACTTGCCACTGTACGACTTCAGGCAATTTGGCTTGTATTGTGGAGGTGCATTGCGTTTGTTCTTATCCGCAGGAGTGCTTGGGATAGCCGGCTGCCTGCAAGTGGTTATAGTAGGGATCTAGAGTGAATAGCATGATGAGCTGGAAGCATGATGAGCTGGAAGTTGGAACGAACCTCGGTAACGGTAACAGTAGTCGCAGGAGTCGGATCTTGAATGGCAGTCGACGTCTTCACGATCGTGGTCGTCTTGCATATCGTCGTGGTCTTGGTCTTGACCGGTATCCTCAGGTATGATGAACAGTATCTCGTGGCAGGTTGGTCACACTTCTTTACATTAAAGCAGATCTTGTTCCCAGACTGATAGCTGGGTGAAGCATTGACGTTGTCAGCTACTGCGGCCAAGAGCAACACTGGAGTGGTGTGGGAGAGTAGCATTGTTGCAAGTGCGTGTGCTGCCAGACTGGGTCGAGGACAGGAGCTAGGGAAACTCCAGCCATCACTTGTACATGCACGTAGCATGCCTAGCGTCTAGACCGTGCTATGTGGCGTTTTGAGGCTGGCTGAGGCCAAGAAGTCATCCTGCACGAACCATCCATCTGTAGTTGCGACCTTGGCGGCGGAAGCAGCACCGTCGAGCAGAATTCTGATCTGGCGAGAGACAACTTCATATCAATCGCTGGAGTCTCTTCGAGCGTTCAGCAAAGTACGAAGCTGTCTTACCGGCAACTTGATACGGCATCCCATGCTTTTCGTAAGCGAGGGCACGTGTTGGCTGCATGATCCCGCTGCCACGCACGAGCCTGGGCTATTGGGAGGCTTCGTGGCGGTGACGCATCTGGATCGCAGTGCAAGGCCCAGTGGTAGGGGAAGCGTGTATGCTGTGGGCAGGACTGCTGCTGCAATGGTTACACAAGTGTGAGACAGAGTGGAGAAGCATGGTGTAACATCCAACGTAGAGGTGAATGGAATGTGGCCATGAGCTAGCGTCCGAGAAGGTGTGCCAATCAAGGGAGGCGCCAAGGCTTATGTAACCTGGCAGTGAACTTGCCTTGCATGCTCGCATGCTTCTCTCTCACGCAAACATCTTCCTCTACTTGCAAAGGACCAGGTATTGAGGCTCGCTGAGCGCGATCCGGGAGAAATCAAGATGACAGCGGCAGTGGCAGTGATGCTCGGCAATGTTCGACTTTTCATGCCGGCGGCTCGAAGCCAAGCCGCTGCATGGTATGATTTGCTTCTGCAACTGCTATGAACGATTCAAGCCACGACCTCGGCATACAAAGGATCGGTATACACATCTAGCACGAGGCCTGCGCAGGCTCAAATCATCGTTGCGAGAAAACAGCTTTTCGGCACTGTGCTTCCCTAGATGTGATATACTCCGTGCCCTTACTGGGAGCTCGCCTCGAGCTGGGCGCAGAGTGCTACCGAGGAGGGAGTCCTTATCAGATCTGCTTCGTTTGTTGTGCGATATCACCAGTGCGAGCTTCATGGGTCATATCCATGTTCCCCTGCTCATGTCGAGCCTGACCGGAGTGCACGCCGGAGACCAATATCGAACCATCACGCGCAGGAAGACCTCCCCAGATCGGCGCATGCTCTCAATACTGTTGTACACAGAGCGGAAGCGGGTGTCAGCACAATAGTTGCATTTCACCTGGGGTAAACATCACTGGCAGCAACTGCCTATGCACCTGTTTTATGCTCGGAGGTCTGTCCTTATGATCAACGACTCGTGGTAACAGCAGCCGTTACTATTCCAACAGCATAGCGTTTGACTTTCTAGCTATTTGTTTCAGAAGCCGCACTCGCTGTGCGCTACGCTTGTGCGGTCTTTCGCAAAGCAATCGCTGTCCAATGGCGACTGGAATGCATGACACAAGCATACTTGATCTCGTGCTGAGCTGTGTACACTCTGCATTGGCAAATTTGACGACGTTGGCACAGCAAATTCGGCAGAGCAGTTTTTTGCGCGGTCGTTTCCAGTTTTCGGCGCAGATCAGAATGTCTCGGATTGCGCAAACGGCCGTCATGTACCGGATCATATCACACATGCTGATGACTGCTCTCTTTTGAGCACGATGAGAGAGCAAGTTGATGAGCTGTGCTGAGATCGCACGATCAAGTGCTTCGAAGGTTCTTCCCTGCGTGGTAGTCCGTCCACGGCAATGCGGGCGGACCTTGCTGTGCAGGTCCGAAGTGGATCTCTCTCCTGCTCGGCAAGATTTGAATCCTGGTGAATTTCGTCACGCATCTGCCCGACATCCTGGACAGCGAACAGACGTGACCTCATGTTCTCTCTCTCAAGCTGTATCTCCCAGGATGCGATCGTCTCAGATTCTGCAGCTTCGCGCCATCCGAGGACGTCGGTCACTAGACCACACCCCAGAAGAGGGGGCCATATCTCACTCGCGTACCTCTGCCACTGCGAGAAGCATGTCCGAACGGGAGGCGGCTGCGACGTTTGGTGGAGCAGTCGAGATCTATCTGGACCAGCCGTTTTGGCGCGCTGCATCACCACTGCACATCCTCAGAAAAAGCCTCTTTTCTCCGTGCCTGTGTGACACGGCACGCGCATGCCCAAAGCCGTGCAAGAAAGTTTTACCCGCCGAGTTTATCGCTGGCGTCGCACCGCATGGCCTGTTTCTGGAACATGGACAGCTCCAAAGCATCACAAAGTTGTAAGGCTGTCACACCATTTCTCTGCTTCTGTCATTTGCCGCGTGGCTGTCCAACTCTTTCGTTCTCGTCACACGACTGATCCATACCATCCCATTCTACCTTGTCTGCTACGTATGTGTCTACACATCAGCTGAATCCGTGAACGAGTTGCCGAAACAGGAACAAAGCAAGAAAGATGGGCAGCACACTTCGAGATGTGTCTCCAGTGGGAGCATCTCGCTTCGAGAGGCCATTCAATCCTCCTCGAGAAGTGCGAATCGCAAGGAGCAACACCACCTCGGCTGCAGCTAGCCCAACGACACCCATCAGTGCTGCAACCAACTTCAGCAAGTTCTCACGCCATACTGCCGCAGACTCTGTCTTCTCCAACCAGACCATGGAAACCGAAGCAACCTCTGCTCCATCTGTAGCTTCAGACGATGCAGCAGTTTCAATCACAGCACGAAGCGTCTCCAAAGCCGACGACCACCATGTCACACCCGAAGACTGGTTCGCACGCTTCCACTCCGACGACGACATTGGCATCACAGTCTCAGACGAATGTCCCGATCGTGCAACTCTCGCCGCAGTGCACGACATTCCCATCTACAACGCCGAAAACAGAGCCATGCCCTTTGGCTCCCTCTACGATCCTTCCACCGCAACTCACCAACGCCAACTCATCATCTTCGTCCGCCATTTCTACTGCGGAGCATGTCAAGCATACCTCCAAGCTCTCACGCAGAGCATCTCCATGCGAGAGTACTTCTCCATTCCGATCCCTACGAGCATAATAGTCATTGGTTGCGGTCAAGCAGATCTGATTCCACACTACAAAACATTTACCAACTGCCCCTTCCCCATGTTCGCCGATCCTTCACGACAACTCTTTAAGAGGCTCGGCATGAATGTATCTTTTAACATCGGCCGAGACCGACCCGAATACATGAAAGACATCTCCCCTGCAGCATGGGCTGGCGGACAAGTCAAGACGATTAAAGGGTCCTTGACCGACCCAGACGGAATCCGCAAAAGAGACGTGATTCGCGGCGGCAACCCCTTCCAGATCGGAGGCGAGTTTCTGTTCGAAGACGGAAAAGCGGTGTGGTGCCACCGGATGAAGAACTACCGCAATCATGCGGAGATCAAGGTCTTGAGGAGGTTGTTAGAATTGGATGAAGAGTGACAATCAACGAGTCCGACGAGTCCTAGCGGCGGGAGTGTCGTGGGAGGTGCGGATGCTGATGATGCTGGAATGAGAAAGGGTGGATGGGAGGACCTTGGGGAAGGGGATTATAGTCGAGTTGCTTCGGTGATTTCGGGATATGGTGGCAGAGAGGCTGTATATGATGGCCGCGTCCGAATTGAGGATGATGGTTCAGATGATGATGATGATGACGATGCGAGATCGGAGAGGACGGTCAGAGGGAGGACGTGTGAGAGGCCTGGATGAGAGAGGAAGCTGTTCCGGCCAGCATTCCCTCAGACGCGCTTTCCAGGTCATAATCGACGACCTCCAAGCCATGAGTCGCACGATCAATCCGAGGACAATTGACGCTCCTGGGAACAGTGTATAAGTCGACAACAGCACACGACTCGACTCCATGTCTGGTCCGCTCCATCAGCACGATTGGGTCCCATCTCAGCGGCCTCGACAGCCACGAAAGATCGCCAACGTCTTCCCGCTGGAAGCGTGTTGGATGAATGGACTAGCAGCGGCATCACACCGACCCATAGCATCGGAGTCAGCCAGACCAACGCACTAGTAGAAACGAGGAGAACAGCACTCGAAACGCGTAAGACGGAGCAGCGCCCACATCAGGACTTTTGCTCCTCCACTTCCTGGCTCGCCACATACAGCCAAGCACAGCGCACGACGGATCAACAGCCTGGTCCACCAGAATCAAGCCATTGAAGAATGCGACGCGAATGCAGCGAACACGCCAGATTTTCCTCTTCTCATCTCCGCACCACGATGTAGCAGCCAAGTCATCAGCACACACGCACATGTGCCCACTTTCACCTGACGAGGCGCAAGCCACGAAACAAAGAAAAAGTCGGACATTATTTGACCTCACAGAAAATCTGCACATCAAGCATTCAACAACAAACATGGCAAAAATGGGACAGCGAAAGAACCCAGGACAAAGAAAAAAACCCTCAGAGTCAAGGAAACGAAGAAACGAGAGAGTAAAAAGTGATATCCCCCCCCAAAGACAGACAGAAAACCATATTCTTCTTACTTACTCCTTACGACCACCAGACACGAATTAGAAATGCAAGCACAGCATCGCATCGCATCGCATCGCGAAACAGAGCACAACAGAACAGAACAGAACAGAGCAGAATAGAAAAGGATAGTACATATATATATATACAGCACAAAAATCCTTCAAAAACATTCTTGCGGCGCAAGACTCACAGTATATTATTTCCTATTTTCCTATTTTCCTCAGCTAACTAGCTAGCTAGCTAACTAGCTATATATATATATATTCATATTCATTTCATATCGAGGAGACAAGAAGGGGCAAAGAAAGGGAGCGGGGGGGGGATGATTGACTGATCTGACTTAGAGCTGCTTCTTCGCATGTAGCTTCTCTTCTCTTCTCTCTTCCTCCTGTGCGTATTGAGCTCTCTGTCTCTCTCTCTCTCTCTCTCTCTCTCTCTCTCTCTCTCTCTCTTTCGGAGGGTGGGAGATATATCGTGCATCAATAGTAGCTGTGGATGAGCGGCAAAGTAGACTGTGGGAACGAGTGAGGTCCACTTGCTGATGACAGAAAACGTGTCATGGTGTTGAAATCGCACTTTTCGTCTCATTTTTTGCAAAACGGCAGCGACTTTGCATCTGCTAATATCTACTGTCTTTCTGTATTTCTCAGCCTCCGCAGAGTCGCATGTCTACGGCTCTACATCTCAGTCCCAGCCCCAGCCAGGATCCGAGCATCCCATATTGCCATCCCGAGAACGCCTCGCTATGCCATGCTCAAGCAATCATCATATCATCGTTACCATTCCTTTCCCTTGCCCGCCTCAATACGCGTTTCCTCTCATCTCATTCCACCCGCCCTTGGCCTTGGGAATTTCCAGTCCGGCCAGAGTCATGTTCACCTTGTGCAGCCGCAGGAGTAGCGTCCGCTCAAC
This sequence comes from Septoria linicola, assembly GCA_024114885.1. Taxonomy (NCBI): domain Eukaryota; kingdom Fungi; phylum Ascomycota; class Dothideomycetes; order Mycosphaerellales; family Mycosphaerellaceae; genus Septoria; species Septoria linicola. Next base: position 2,171,437 of record CP099427.1, on the reverse strand, counting down.
TTCTTCTGCAGCTTTCTTCGCTTCCAGATGAGTGCTGGTGCGAAGGTCCTTCTTGGGTGCGATGAGAACGCCGTTGACCACGTCGATCCTCGCATCAAGAACGCCACTCTGGATCATGGTCAGGATCTCGCACTCCATTGCGTCGGGAGCGGGTGAGATGGGGGGGAAAGTGGCTGCCAGTGCGGCCAGACTGACTTCGGAGAAGGAGGAGAAGTAGGCTGTGATGCTGCGTTCGCGGATGCGGGAGAGGAGGCGGTCGACGTGGGAGCCAGAGAATTGATTCAGTTTGGCGCCGAGGAAGATGTCCAGACTCCAGTCGCTGTAGTAGCGGCGGAGAGTGTCGATGCAAGCTTGATACTTGGCCGTGGTGTAGAGGCCGATTGCCTTGCGCATGTGTGGCTCGAGTTCCAGGAAGGCACGGAAAGGACCTCCGAGGACATGTTCGACCAGCTCGTCGCGGGTCATGGTGGCGAGTGCACAGAGACCGCCGTAGATGGCGACATCGTTCCCGTTGGCCACATTGCGTTCAAAGTTCTGGCCCAGAACAGCGCCCGAGTTGTGGAAGTCGAAAGGCGTGTGGAGGAAAGACGAGGCAGCAGCGCGGTAATCTCCCAGCCCGAGATGGGCAATGCCGGTGCTGACGTGGTGGATGGGCATCAACAGCTTCATTTCTTCGTCTTTGCCGCCGCTGTTTTTGAGTCTGTTGGCGTTGGAGAGAAGAGCGCCCAAAAGCGAACTGGCCGATGCGCCGTTGAGTTGTGCTTGAACGGCTTGCAGGACCGAAGTGTGGATGAGGCGCAGGAACATGGAGTTCATGTGGGTGGGCGTGGTGCAGTAGTCGCGCATCTTGCCAAACGCCTGATATGCAGCATTGTAGCCAGCAGAAGTGACGGACTGCGGGTTGGTCGGGTCTGGAATGGGCCCGCCCGTGTCGAGCAAGTGAGTGGCCAAGTCTTCCTGTCCCATGCGGATGCTCTCGCGGATCAAATTGTTCTTGTATCCTCGCAGCTCACTCTCCAGCCGACTCTGCTCACGGCGATTCTCCTCATCTTTGCGCGACGCCCAGTCCATGTCGACGTCGGACAGGTCGGAAAGGCCAATGTTGCCAGCCAGCTCGGTGAGGCGGCTGTAGAGTTGGACATCCTTGCCTGATTTGGCAGTGGCGAGGGCGAGAGCGGTGGCCTGGCGGGAGAGTGAAGGGCAGCGGAGTGCGATGTGGGCGAGGCGGTAGGGGAGGAGGGTGCCTGTGAAGCATTTCTGGTCAGCGTGTGGTGTGTAATGGGTCATGGACACTGCGTCTGACCTTCGTAGTTGTTGGCCCAGTTCTCGAGGTCGAATGTCGGTGGTGGCAAGTCGCCGACCTGTACTGTAGCTGGCTCGCTGAGAGGACCACTGCCTTTGCGCGCCATCATGAGCACAAAGATGTGGTCGATGGTTTCGTGGAGAGGAAAGTGTTTGGCCTTTGGAGCTTCACTACTTGCTGGTCATCGGCTTCCTCATGTGGGCTAGCCCGAAAGATCCCTGTCTAGCGCCCGCCTTATCTAAGCGAAACTCACGGAGGCCGACCCAGGAGAAGCCGATCGGGTGTGACAAGCATCTTGCACAACATTGTTGGCGAAGCAGCACGTGGAAGCACAAGCACGGAGCAAAGATTCTCAGGCGCGGTAGGCGGTAGGCTAGGCCGGGCTTCAGCATGTATCGCCGCTACGCCGCTATTCCTGAGAGCATCTTCTCGTCGATAGCTTCTACCATGCTCTTACAACATCTTCCGTTCAACACAAGCGGCCTTCTGCAAGGAAGATTCGTACGAAGCGTTTGCTTTAGCACAGCTCGACTTCATAGCATCCGATGTCACACTCTGCTCTTCCGTATGTATCAATGCCCCGTCCCATAAGGAAGAAAGTCGACAGCCAGTCGAAGCCTCACTGGAGGGTACACTTTCCCGGCAAGCACTGCGACTCTTCGGTATTTCGCTCGTCACGCGCAGGTGAGAAGTGCTTCACACAGTCGACTTGCCAGAACTGCGCTGGGGCCAATCGACTTTGCCTTAGCGTCCATCCAGTCAGCGCTGTGCCAACTATTTGTTCCTCTCCAGCCGAGGATTTCGACTACCTGCTGTAGATGTCCATCAGACTTCCGCTAAGCGCGCGCTTCAGCCAGTCCACGATGATGGTGTCAGACTGCGCCGATGGTGTCCTTCTAGGCAATGCACTCGCGCTGCATGCGTGTGGCCTCGTAGGAGACACGGATCGCAGTATGCCAAGCTGGAAATCTAACACAGCTCCGCACATCCTGACTTCCGGGTGCCGCTCCGGCTTTTGAGCCTCCAGTGCTATCAAGTCTTCTCTTCGTATGGTGAGCGTGATCCACGATCGATCATCACCACTTGACATCCAGGTCATGTGATCAAAAGTATCGCGTCCTGCCAGCCTACATTGTGTCGCCCTCGGCGACGAATGTGCTCATCCTTTCCGAGGACTGTCGTCAGATGGCACGCTTTCTTCTATCGAGCGTGCCAGGCATTCCGCCTCCAGTTGCGACACATATCGCTTCAATAGAGCCACCTGCTCTCTTAGCAGATCTCGCTCTCGCTCCACCGAGGCAAGTCGTGCTGCAAGAGAAATTTGTCGTTTCTGGCGCTCTAGCTGGGCGCACTGCTCGAGCTCACGAATGCGTTGCGCGCTCAGGGTCGCTGTTTCTTGAAGGTCCTGCATGGTGGTGGTGGTGGTGGTAGCCTCAAGCGTGCATGGCACCAGGGTATGCTGCTGCCGTTGTTGCTAGTTTGTCGTGTCTTAGACGAAAAATCGGGGTGTGTTTGAGGCGAGCTTGAATCGTCCTGGTGGTGTTGACTATGTGTGCTTGATGGAAACCATGAGACGATCTCCAACGAAGGCTAACTAATGTAATTGTGTGATTCTGTAAAGTGCTACAGCACCTATGATACATAAGAACCAGCTGAAAGTATTAACAAAATGATGAGACGCAAGGACGCCACTTTGTAGCCGAGTATCACTTGAAGCATGGTGTCGTTCCTGTGTGACGCATTTGCGGCTGGATGCAATGTAGCACTGGCCGCTGAGCTACACGCCTCTGACACTGCCGTAGCCGATTACTCTTTTAGAATCTGCGCTCATCGGTCTAGCCAGCTGATCTTAGATCGCTACGTTTGAGGTGGGAGAGGATTGTACAGTAGTGAGCTGTCCCTTGACAGCGAGCGGGAAGTTTCAGCGCAAGTAAATAGCTCTGATGGGGCATCGCAATACGGCATGATCTCTTAGCGATGTCATGTCATCTTGCTAGCGTGACTTAGCGTAATGCACGCTCCGGCGGTACCACTGGCTCGGGACCACTGCAGATGCGGCAAAGTGGTCGGCGTATGTTACGCGGAGTGTCTGCCAATCACACTACTACAGTCTCATTCCCGGCTGCAGACCGCCGTGGTTTGCGTTCTGAGTCCTGACATCCAAGCAGTACTGTGAAGCTGTTGACACGGAGAGACTGTTCTCAACAGGGAGTCACAATGGAGGGTGACAGGCATGTGAAATTGCAACGCTGGCGCTGCTAACCTAACGTGGAACGCTATACTATCACCGCCAAGACATGGCGCTTACTTATTAAAACATAGCCTGTTCCCCTATCCAGGCTGCCGTTAGTAGTCCAAGACAAGTATATTACACGATATAGTAAAATTATTATCGCGCTTATAGAAAGAGAGATATACTACTTAATCTTTTCCTTCTATCTTAGTATAAAAATGGTTTCAAGACGAATCCTCGTGTCGTGTCCATACACACCAGCAGTCTTACTCTATCAAAATAATCCTCAAATACACCCTTCAACATCATATTGAAAGCCAGAGTGGAAGGCTCAGAGTCAATCACAATCGACAGTACCCACAACATTCTCTCTCTCTCCTCGTTCCCTAGGCCTCGACTACCAAGGTCTCACATTACTCGCCTGCTGATGCTCTGCCAGCTACCTACCTTTGCGACATCCGATCTCTCTGTTGTCATCGCAAGTCACTTCCGGAGAGCGGCTCGCGGTCTTGCAGTGTTGGCAACGTCATGATGGAACGGTAGCGCAGGCAAATTACTCATTCCTCGCCGAAGTACTTTGCAAGAGTCGCCTCCAGCTGCTGCGCGTATATTCTCAACAAACTGACCTGCTCCCCCAGCGATTCTCGCTCGCGCTCCGTAGATCGAAGTCGTGCGCTCATGGATCTCCGTAGTTTCTGGCGCTCCGTTTGCACTTTTAGTTCCAACTTCTAGCATTCGCTGTTCGTCTGTTGCCGTGTCTTTGATGTCCTGTGCGCCTGACTGGTCATTCATGTGTGGCTGCACGTGAAGCTGGTCCATTAGGGAACAGGAAACGCTCGGCTGTAGCGAGCTGAGATACTACTGTCTGTGCTGATGTGCTGTAGTCCGATTGCGTTGTTGATGGATCTGATAGTCGCGTGTCAAATTGACCGCTAGATCGGCCGCATATAAACATATTGTCAGAGCTAGTGCATGATGTCTCGAGACGCGTGGCCTGTTGGGAAGGTCTATAGCAGAGCCACGTGTAAGTCTATTGCGGAACTAGCTTTGACTTAAAGTGCAATCAGCGTAGCTCACAAGCGGTGCTTCTATCGCTGAACATGAGCTAGGACAACGCAAGCTTCAAGCCCATCGAGCAGTGTTCATGACGGTCTCGCTCGCTGTTAGGGTGCAAGCTGGCACATCCTGGGCTCGTGGGTACGAATGCGATCCTGTCCACTGAAAGTCAGCCGACCCCGGTCACTGTGCAGCGAATACGCGTGGCTGAGCCTGCCCAATACAGTCAAGCCGCCACTGTGCGATCGAAGAGAGTGGGGACAGACTGAGGCTGAGTATATCTTCTACGAGTGTCTATCCTCCACTTCTGGAATTGAGCGCTACCAAGAAGGTTCTTTGTCAAGACCTCGTAGATCAGATCATGACATGTTCCGAGCAATGCGAGGCGGAGCCCGCTATGCTTCGGGTTGGACATCACCTGTTCAGGCAGGAGAGGAAGAATAGCCACGGTCCGCGCATTGATCTCCCTCTGGTGACTGCGTACCACTTGCGAAGATTAAGCAGCGTTTACTCGTATATGTTGCGGTTGGTGTCAAAAAGTCCAGATTGAGCGAAGCCGGCGATAGTGCTCATCTCCAGGCAAGGCAGGTCTGTCAGCATCCAAAGCATCCCAGTTCGCGTTATTGAGCACAGGTGCCAGTGGCCCATGTTGGACACGAACGAAGATGTCCTTCAACACAGCTTGCACGCCCCGAATCATTCGCATCCATGTGACACCAAGGACACGCTGTGACGCTGCTAACGAGCAACTGGGACTTCGTCGGTATCGCTCCCGCCTCTAAAGCGGACCTACATGCATGGGACGATGACGATATTGATTGACGCGTAGGCAAATAGTGCTTCGCAGACTCCGTCCGGAACAGGTGAAAGAGCACGTATGCCTTCGCGAGGGCCTCTGACTGCGTCGCCATGACGTTCAACGGCGTGGCAAAGATGTCTGGTAGACTTGCTCTTCGAATCCTGCTCGGCTAAGTGCAGTGCAGAAAGACTGAGAATGGCTCGGAGGACGAAGTCATGCTTGAAGCCGATCCTGGAAAGATGTCTTGCTGGCCACCAGGTGTCAAAACTTGGGTGCGGCTGGCCACACGGGTCCAGTGGTGCAGGAGAGACAGGTCCTTGAAGCTGAAAGTAATCTTGGCCACGGGCTCAGATGCTGAGAGGGAGCATGATGAGGGTGACGATAGTGCGATGTCTATCGGCGGTTTCTGTATCGATAGCTGCTAGTCGCTGAACACGCACGTATGACCATTGTCGCACACATGCGGCGCAGCTTGGTCTTGTTTCCTCGCACTGCAGTTCAACGTCAGCACGTATGACGCAGAGCACAACAAGCACACCGCTTGTATTAGAGGCTCGTAATGCTCAGTCGCCTGCAATCTTGTGGCTAAAGAGACATATCTTGAAGAAAGTCGTAAATGGATTGACATGTTTGTAAGGCTGGCGCAGATCATATATTGGACGTCTCGAGCTTCTGTTGAAGCAAAGGCGGACGATTACCAGGAGTTGGGACTGGGGACATTGCGTACTTGCCTTGGTTCGTCGCCTTTTGCATTCGCTGCAGCCGACCCTCGATTTCCGATGTGCTCGTCGCTGACCCTGATCGGAAGTGCCGGCCATGACCCCCAAGTCTAGTTAGACCTAAACGTCGTTCGATCGTTAGACAAGGAACCCGTGCGTCGTCGCGAAGTACGAGACTGCGTCCATCTAGCATGCATGGTTCTTCCACTTGGCGAATCGCAGGCTCGGCCGTGGATATCGGTATATCCCTGGAAGAGCGGCTCGTCTACATGATGACTAACATCTTTCATTCCCCTGCTTCCTGAACAGCGGTGGCGACGTTCACTTCGGGATATTATAGCGGGCATCAGTCAGCATCCTGAGTGATGCTTGTTACGCTAGGAGTGCGTCATATCGCTCAGGCTCTGCATACGAGGAACGAAGAATGGAGTACGGCAAACATACAAACATCCGACTGTACGTTCGCGGGCCGCTAGCGAGCCGCTCCAACAGCCGTGATCAGATTCTACTCCGTCTGGGGCACGATTAGTTAGTGTGCTATTGATCCTCGTGCAAACGCACATCGAAGCCCGGCTTCGTGGAACTTAGCGTAATTACACTATAGAGCTCGTACAGCACTTGGAAAGACCAGGATTAGGGATATGATTGTCGATCCTGTGCTGCGTGCCGTCCTATATTATCCCGCCTGAGGTTGACTAAAATCAATAATTCGATGCATAGAGGCTTCTTGATTATGCTCGCGTGCGTGTTGTCATATCGAGCCGGACACGCCTCTATCAGCGTGAGGTGCAGCACAGTTTGTGGGCCAGTATCTTCACGGGTGAGAGAAGATGGTGCTTGTATACCATACCCAAATGACTCCCCAGGGCGGCATATAATGAGCACAAATAGCTTAGCTTGACCTTACATAACACATCGACAACGACGTAGAGCCTTGTCACTCTCGGCGTACTGGCAAGGTCGCTCCAGCGATGAACGACGTCCCAATGTTGCCATCTGTTTGGTAGGGGCCTGCTCGAGGAGACAAATTCGGTGAATGAAAAAGACTGCCACGGATAGATGCTGCTCAAGACAGCTGTGCGTCTACCAAGAAGTGAACGGCTTGCTCCGCGGCGAGAGAGCGGCGGAACAGCTACCTCGCAGTCCACTGCTGTGGTGGTATGATGTCTCTATATCTACCGTGATTGTCAGCGCTTAATGGCTTCTACGCATCTCGGCTTATAATTCTAATGCGGTAGCATTTCCGACATGCCAGCCGGAGGCGGGTCTACGGTTTGTCTCTGCATCTGGCTAATTGTTGAAGCGAAGGCGCGACGCCCTATAACATTACGCAACTAGCGTCGAAGTCATAGCACAGTCTTCCAGAACTTCTGTCTCAGCATAGCAGCTTGAGACGGACATGTGAAGCTCGAAAGAGCCGACCATCAGGAAATTGGCTGTAGGGCTGTTCCTGAGTGACGACGAGTAACCAGGAAAGTATGATGCCCATGCAAAGGCATGCAATCGAGCAAGCGTCCGTCAAAACACATGAAGTACTCACTTCCCGACCCCGCGTTCCGGAACCAGGATACCCCGCGTGACACTAACTTCGCTTCTGGGCTACTTGGCGCGATCTGCTTGGCGAGAATCTCGTGTCGGCACGTGGCAACATCAGTCAGTACATGCGAACACAAGATGGAGCGATTCTGGCTAACAGTCATCATGAGCAGACAGCAAATCTGGCGACCATCATGTCACATGCACTCAAACACCGGTATCAGAGGCGCTGATGTTCGAAAGCAAGCAGAGGTCTGAGTCGCCTCCGAAATCAACCATGAAAACCTCTTCACGTGGTGCACGGTACGCCGAGGCGCGGACTTCACTGAGACGTGGTTCATTGGACGTATTCATGTTCCAGCGTGGCCACCACGCCGAATGCACACGTGGAGCGACATTTCCTCAGTGCCAATGGTGTTGGCAATACCCAGTATCTTGGCTCAAGATGGCCAAGCCTGGAGCACAGGTCGGTACCACTGCAAGAACAATTTATATGCAGTGGGGAAGTACTCCCTGTCGACAGATTGATCCTTGTCCATCTGTCTTCCTCTAGATTTGCAGCGGCTGTCAACCAAGCAAGCTCAGGCCATCGAGCACAATGGCGACGACGATCAACGATGACCCCACGAAGAGGCCAGTGATGTACGACGATTACGAGCCGGAAGCCTCCCAGCAGCAAGCTCTTGGGATTGAGAAGGTCGGCTCGCCGTCTTCACACAACAGCGACGCCGAAGATGCCTTTCACTGGTTCACGCCCGAGGAGGGTCGTAAGATCAAGCACAAGATCGATAGACGTCTGGTGCTCATGTTAGGAGTGATGTACTGTAAGTAAAACGATGTCCCGTATGTACTGCAGCACGGCTAAAGCTCTCCTCATAGGTGTATCGCTCATGGACCGCACGAACTTGTCCAATGCCGCCATTGCCGGCATGAGAACAGAACTGGCGCTGGTTGGGAACAACCGCTACTCGATCATCACACTCGTCTTTTTCATCACCTACACGCTCTTGCAGCCACTTGCCACACCGCTCACCAGGAAGATTGGACCAAGAATGTTCTTGTCCACTATCTGCACCCTATGGGGGATCGTCATGATCGGTATGGGCGTGGTTAACAATTGGCAATCACTCGTTGGTCTTCGCGTTGTGTTGGGTATCTTCGAAGCTGGCTACTTTCCAGGAGCTGTGTACCTGCTGTCGACATGGTTTGTGCGTTACGACGTCGGCAAGCGATATGCTGTGTTCTACATGATTGGTTCCTTGGCCTCTGCGGCTGCGGGTATTCTCGCATATGGCCTAATGCAGATGGAAGGCGTGGCTGGGTATGGAGGATGGAGATGGTATGTGGTGCAGAACCTTCTAGCTTTCCCAACGACCTCTGACATTTGAACAGGATCTTCATCATGGAAGGTATCATCACTGTCTTGATCGGCATTGCAGGCTACATCTTCCTCGTCGGCTTTCCTGATCAACAAGCATGGAAGTCCTGGGGCTTCTTGAACGAGCGCGAGGTGCGCTATGTCATGGCCTGCGTCGATCGCGATCGTGGTGATGCTACGGTCGAACCTTTCTCGATGAAACGATTCCTTACACCTGCACTGGACATCAAAGTCTGGGGATTCGCGATGATCTTCCTTTGCACCACGACCATCGCATATGCACTGGCTTTCTTCTTGCCAATCATTCTGCGCCTGGGAATGGGATTCTCCATCGCTGAGTCGCAATGCTTGGTCGCGCCTCCGTACGCGTTTGCCGCCGTGATCATGTACGTCGAGTCCTGGTTCGGCGACCGCTACCATGTGCGTGGACCTCAGCTCACCTTCAACGCCATCGTCGCAATCATTGGCCTGGCACTCATGGGCTGGACAACTGCCCCCGGTGTACGCTACTTCGGTGTCTTCGTCTGCTGCGCTGGTGTACAGGCCAACGTTGTCATGGCTATGTCTTTCCAGGCCAACAACATCCGTGGACAATGGAAGCGCGCTTTCTGCTCGGCCTCTCTCGTGGGCTTCGGCGGTATCGGTGGCATTGCTGGCTCGCTAGTGTTCCGTGAGCAGGATCTCCCAACCTACCGCCCAGGTCTCTGGGCTTGCATGACTGCTTGCATCATCACAGTCGTCATTACATCGACTCTGCAGTTCTTCTTCTGGAGAGCTAACAAGGCTGCTGATCGAGGCGAGAAAGAGATCGAAGGTGGTGGTCCAACTTTCCGATATACCTTGTAGATGTTGTATATGTCGACTGGCAGCACGGATGAGGCATTGTCGTCGTTGACATAGTGGCTACATAGTTGCAAAAGAGGAACCAGGCCTCGCCACGTATCAGTTTATTAGAAGAATGCATCAACATTTTGGCATCCTTATCACGTAGCAGAGTATCATTTGGACTCAAGACATACCCTACACGTGTACCTACAACGAGTGTCACTAGTCATATTCTGATCACATGTCAGCACGACCAGTAGAGAGCACAATACTATGGTTGCAACCGAGATCTCGCCGCCATGAGCCAATCTTGAATCTGTAGATTAGCGTGCTGTTGGCGAGAAGCACGTGTCGGCGGGGTCATGCTCTCTGGGCTAGGGACAGGATCTGGTATCGAGCTGATATCGATGATGAGCTCCGCCCGGTGAAGGATTCCGGTGACAGCGCCGACCCACGTTTCGATCGCAACGTACTCTCGCCGAAACCCCGTACGCATTCGGCACGTAGGCATATATAGAGTCGCAGCAAAGCTACAGGTCAGTTATCGAGTGCGTTAATTCGAGTCTTTGTATTCTCTGACTACCGCGCTGCTCAGCTTCAGTCTGGATCATATAACTCCTACTAAGAATGGCACTTACAGGAAACCTTGTAATCAGCAGTTTACTAGCAGCTTTCCTTATAGTACAACTGCTCAAAGTGATTATCCTCTGCATCAGATGAACACCTCGGCCCCTTCACTGATTCAGATCTAGATCCTACACAGCATCTTCCTCTCTCCACTTCGCCACATTCCTGGCCCATGGACTGCAGCAGTGACCTCCCTGCCGACCACATATCAAACATTCGTCCTCAATCGTCAAACTCAGTACTTCCACGACCTCCATCTCCAATATGGCCCATTTGTGCGCGTCTCACCGAATGGAATCATCATCATGGACTCCACGGGATCGAAACAGCTCCCCAGAGTTGGCAGCCGATTCTGTAAAACAGATTTTTACAGGTGGTTGAACCCCACGACCCCGGGTGAAGGTCCGCTGGGATTATTTCAACAAACAGATCCGGTGGTGCATGCTGCACATCGTAAGCTACTCGCGCGAGGATTTTCGCGGCGCTCCCTCAGGGAGAATTGGGAAGGGACTGTGCATGAGTATGTCGGGCTTTGGTTGTCGCAGATGAAAAGCGAGGCGAAGGTAGCAGGAGGCGAGATGGATCTAGTGAAATGGCTGCCGCTTATGGCTGGAAATGTCGTTGCAAAGCTGATGTTTGGGGAGACTTTTGGCATGACCCAAGATGGGAAGGTAAGTCAGCTGCCCAGCTGTACCACATCGCGTAGCTCTCCGACGCTTGTTGGCGGAGTCTATGAACAGGCCTCGTTTTGCTTGCGAGATGTATGTCCATGTGACACTCACTAACTTTGAATATCCTAGCCCGTACAACTATTCAAGTCTCTCCAATATACCACGTTCGCCGGCCTCTTTGCCTGCAAGTTTCGCACTCTCTACCACATTCTCAAACAAGTCCCAGCTATCAAACGAAGGTTCTTCTCCGGCAACAAAGACCTTCTCTCCTACGGCCAAGCAGCGATCCAGAACAGCTCGACAAAGTCCACTTCGAAAAATATCTTCTCTCAGATCACTGCCGAAGCCGAAGACGACAAGACATCTCTCACGAAGGAGGAGATTGTCTTGCATGCGGGGACTTTCCTGTTTGCGGGAATGGATACGACTGCTACGACGATGACTTTTCTTATCTGGGCTGTGCTCTCGGATCCTATCTTGCAGGAGGAAGCTCGAAGACGAAGTCGCCAGGTTGGACGAGCCCTTTACAGATGAGCAGCTCGAAGGTTTGCCCATCTTGACGGCGGTGATTAGGGAGACATTTGAGACTCTATGGTGCTGCACCTGCTGCACTACCGAGAGTTACGCCTCCAGAAGGTGGTGCGACTCTGGGTGGATATCAGATAGCAGCTGAAACAGTAGTAAACACACAAGCATGGTCGGCGCATCGCGACCCTAGCGTCTGGCCAGAGCCGGAGAAGTTCGATCAGAAAAGGTGGTTGGTAGAGAGCTTTGAAAAGAGAGAGGACATCAAAGCAGTCTGGAGTCCGTTTGGACCTGGGACAAGAGTTTGTATCGGGCTGAATCTGGCGTATATGGTATGTGACTATGCCGATAGTCTTCCGATACTGCCTAATGTTGCGCTGAGCTTGTGATACCAGGAACTTCGCATAGCGACAGCGACGTTTTTTCGGGAATGTAGAGGCGCGAAGCTGGCTGCTTCGACGACAGTGGAGAGTATGCAAGTTGGAGAACACTTTTCTCATCGCGCCGAAGGGCCATGCCATGCGTGCAAGGTCATACTGCCAGTCGATAGATAGATAGATTCGCGACATCTTCGAAGGACTGCCGTCGCGGTGTCGCTTTCAGCTTCGGCATATTCACCACAAAATCTTAACTAACTAGTCTTACGATCTTTGCGCCGAGCCCTACGTAGACCCTTGTCGTCCTTGGCATGCTGACAAGATGCAACCCGATCCACAGCCCGACAAACGCGCAAGCAACCAATTCCGCCGCGTGATTGAGCTAGTCTGCTGGCACTTGGTAAGCAGTAGTTCTCACACCCTGGTCAATCCCCACTGCCGGTTCTTCAGTCCAGTCTTGGCCCTTCGAACATCACTTGCTGACTCCCGGTGTCTCAGTCTGAAGCGTGTTGATTAGCGATACAGTATTCGCGATCGCTATGGTGTTTGACTAGCAATACTGTGTGATCCGTAGTGCTGACTTTCTTATATCCGGTGCATCGTAAGTATATGTTGGCACTCTCCCATCCGGAGTACCACGCAAGCACCACAATCTTCTCGACCTCGATTGCCAAAACGCGACAATGCACTTCCTCACCACCATCTCGCTCGGCGCTTTAGCCCTCCTCCAGCCCATCGCAGCAACATACACAATACCATTCAACGGCCCCTACTGCCCAAGCCAGCCCGTCTCTAGCACTCAACAACGTGCCATCTTCAATCAATTCATCCAGAAATTCTACATCGAGAAGAACGCAACTGCTGCGTTCTCCGAGCACGTTGCGGAATCCTACATCCAGCACAATCCAAATGTGCTCAGCGGTCGTGAGAACGCCATTGCTGCGTTTGAAAGTTTCGATTTGTCGGGAGTGAACTTCACGCTCTTGAATGTAGGATTGGATGGAGATCGAGGCTGGGTGCATTATCGCTCGGAAGGAGCGGGGATGGAGCCTTCGGCGATTGTGGATGTGTTTCGATTCAATGAAAGCTGCATCGAGCAACACTGGGATGTGTTTCAGACAAAGCCGGCGAACGCGACGAATCCTTTGGCGTTGTGGTGAAAGGAAAGAAAAAAAGATTCGGGCTTTCAAACGGCTGGTCGCAGCCAATTTCGCAGAGCAGCCAAAGCAGCAACAGTCAGCTCTTACAGCGTATCGTCAGGCTGATCAATATCACTCTGCCCAACCTCATGAGTAGTTCCTTCGAGGCTTGAGCTTTGCGTCGTCTCGTGCTTCATCTACTACAGAGTAGGCGGCATATCCAGAGTCAGCGTCAGGTCGCACATCTCATAAGCGTATCACGACGTCCCTAAGCACTCGGGATCGTGCTGCAACATCTTCCAGCGAACTCTGACTTGGTACATCGACGAACTTGTTGTCTTTGAGAATCGTATCAAAGCAGTCTAGGAGATCTGGTCCACGTTGGAGCCAAGTTCAGGCCAAGTGATGCAATGGCCAAAAGGAGGAGTAAGGTAGAAGTCGCCAACATTGCCGCAAGCCATAGCAAGTTACACTTTAGAGCAGTGTAAGGCACTGATATTGTGCCCATGATAGAGTCGAGGTTGCTAGACTCTTGCCCTTTACCGCTAGGATTACCCGTGATAGCATATGGAGCAATGCTGAGCAGCCAGTATGTGTTGATCAGCCGTGTCATCCTTCTGGAGAAGAGCACTTCGTCCACTTCCCCCATATAGGGATTGTATAATTTCCTGGATGGACTGAGTGGATCAGCAAAGTGCGCTTCGATCAGGCTCGTACCACAATGCATTGTTGCGCAAGCAGATCCCGCATTCGTAGACCTCGCGAGGTTGATGAAGAAACTTTGTAGACCGCCACTACCCGTATACATACTCAGTGCTGTAGTGTTGACATATTCCTTTGTCACATTGCGAGCGAATCCAGGAAAATCCGCATGCAGCAGGTGAAACACCCACGTAGAGAACGTGCTCTTGTAGTGGTGTATCGCGTTCGGCGCAGCGTGTTTCGATCTGTACATACGACATCTCAATGAGATACTGCGCCCGGCTTGTGATTTCTCTGGCCTGTACTCAGCTGACTCTGTTACCATAGAAGAAAAGTCGACCGAAAGTGCACCTCACTGAGTTATTGCAAGTTGGTCCGCAATTGCTACCAGGGCAAGTGAAGTTGTAATTCGCGCCGCATCACCCTCTCGCAAAGCCTGTTCGATGATCGCTCCCCATGGGGAATCTTTCCCAATCAGGCCGCTTTCGATGCCGAGTGTGCACTCCAAGTGTCGTTACTGTCGTACGCCGTGAGCTGCTACACAGCCGATGTGCGCCACGTCGGCACAACAAAGCGTCAAGCAAAGAGTCCAAGTAAGAATCCAATCAGAAGCATCAATAAAGTTCTTTCGTCTAGAGGGCTCCTGGCTCGACTTTCTCGATGTGGCTTTCCGTTTCGATTTTGATGCCACGACCTTCTAATTTGTGGAGGGCATATTCGCCGAGACGTTTGTCAAAGCTGCCGAGGATCAGGAGAGCGGGAGCGATGTCGTGGATCTCGATGCTGAGCTTGCCGTCGAGGTGAGGATAGAGATGGCGAAGATCGTGGTGCCATAGGTCGAAGAGCTCGGCGGTTGCTTCGATGCCGATCGCGCCTCCGCCCGCGATGATGATACGGAGAATGTCTCTTTGTTGGGCGTCGTCAAGTCCTGGCATGGAGGCTGCGTCTAGCATTTCGAGAACCCTTTGCTGAATCTTGCGAGCGTTATCGGTGGTTCGGAGAAAGGTGGTATGCTCCAAAGCTCCCAGTGTGCCAAAGGTCTGGACATTACAGCCTGGAGCCAAGACTAGCTTGTCGTATTGTAGAGTGAAATCGTGTCCGGCCTGGAGGTGCTGTCCTGCCATGTCTGTGACTGAGGGCTTGCAGTTTAGCTGTCTGTTGTCGAAGTCGATCGTATCTACTGTAGCTTTGTGATAATTCAGACCAGGGAGTCGATTCCGTCTTCGGACAGGCTCTTCTGCGAGGCTGATTCTGTCAGTCTGGTGCTGTCATGCTCATGAGAAGGTACTCACCGGAAGTTGAACATGCCAGCAGCAGCGCTTGCTAGCAGTGGCGTGTACTGAATCGTTCGCGTGGGAGAGATGACTGCAACATCATACTTGGCCAGCGACAGAGCATGGGCGAGGGTAAAGCCAGCCCAGCCGCTGCCAACGATGGCGATGCTCTGTTTCGATGCTATAATCGTCGCTGTCTGTCAGTTGCTACTAAAGTGCAAGTCTTGCAAGGTAAGAAGGGATGTCAGTCAATCACTTCTATTCAGTAACTACCCACAACCTTACGAATCGCCCTTATCATGGTGTCGTTGTAAGCGAGCATGCGAGCATGTTTGACGTCACTTAGCACGACCAGGATGTTTAACCGTGCTTCAGCCGTAGGCATTACGGATGAGGAACGGAGTTAGAAGCGCTTGCCAGTCACAGTGGCGATCTGGTCGTAGAGTTGTGCAACTGTGTTGGCCGTGGTATGCAGTGCCATGTTGTCTACCGGAACACGATTAGAAGCTTGTAAACTCAGGACGCTTAGCTAGGCGGGAAACCTTAAAGCTCTGCGAGCCTTCGGCGGTTTACTGTTGCGCTACACTCGTTTCGTGGAAAAGCATGTGGCGTAGTTTGCGTTCACCTTGCCTGCCGCTTGCGTCCTTATATACAGCCAGAAGATGGCTCGTCCTCCTGCACGTCTTCAGATAGCTCGTTCCTCGCAGCTTTAGAAAGCACATACACCGGCGGCAAGTGCCCGGTCCAGCCTCTGTCCGCGACAGATGGGTCACGATCCTGCCAACAGATTAGCAATCTAGCCATGTTTCGTCAACTGGGCAATTCTCGCCACCCACCTTGATAACATATTTCACACCATCCAACTGATAGCTCCAATCCAAAACGACCTTGTAAATGTCGTTTCCCACAGCATTCTCAACCGAGTTGACCCACGCTCCAACTTCGCCGAAGCTGAACGAATATTTGGCAGGATTGCTGTAGGTAGCGTAGATGCTCTGCAGCTGACCGTACGCTCGTGCCAGTTGTTCGAGAAGGACTTCTTTGTCTCGGGTAATGTTGCGTTCGTCTTTCAGCAGGCGGATATGTGCTTCTGCTGCTTCGAGGCTCTTCCGCAGCTGGGCGATATGGGTATTGGTTGAGTGGGCCATGGTTGATGGATCGGATGATAGCGAGTTCCCAGATTCATCTTTGAGAACATGAATCCATGGAGGACAGCAAGCAGATGTGCCCACTCTTTCATGCACCCACCCATCTGCCCCTTCCATCACACGTCAATCACCCCTTACTCTCAATCCTCCCTCCCCTCCCTCCTCTTCCTCGCGACCGCATTCCT
This sequence comes from Septoria linicola, assembly GCA_024114885.1. Lineage (NCBI taxonomy): Eukaryota > Fungi > Ascomycota > Dothideomycetes > Mycosphaerellales > Mycosphaerellaceae > Septoria > Septoria linicola. The sequence goes on along the minus strand of CP099427.1, from coordinate 2,154,940 downwards.
CCGCCGCACCTTATTCCTCCTCGCCAACTTCGTCTTCTTCTCCTCCATCCCTCCATCCCTCTTCACACTCGCACCTCCAGACCCCTTCTCCACTCCTCGAAACAAATTCACGCGATGTTGCAGCAACTTCTGCTTCCCGCTCAACATCACAGCAGCAGCAGATGGAATTTTGCGACGCGCAATCCGCACCTTCGGCCGTTGTTGATTCTGTTGCTTGGCGAGGGATTTGAGGCGCCGCTGGAGAGCCTTGGAGGGGATGGGATCGCCGAGGTTGGTGGATGTTGACATTGTGGTGAGGGTGTGGGATTGGTGGTGGTGGTGGGAAGAGGAAGGGGCCATGGTTGTGTAGGAAGGAACAGGAAAGGAAAGGAAAGGAGGAAGATAGAATGCGATGAGATGAGTGTGACGGATATAGCTGTCAGCTGTCAGATGGCTTCACTTCGGCGCGCCAAGGAGATATGACGTGGAGCTCGGAGGAGAGAGCTGTCGACCAGATTATCACCCCACGTGGTTGTTATGTGTTGTCTATCTCGCCGGATGGGAGTGTGAACTAGACAATGCATGATACCAACTTACCAAGCATGAAACTTGAGTCCAGGAAGAGATGGATCTCGGGTCGTGTGACATCTCGATGCAAGAATATCATAAGCTTAATTCAGGGTATCTACGACTGTTCAACTCAAGCAGCATATCATTACAATCATGCCTCATCAAATGCTCATCGCTGAAGGGCGTATGCTCCGCTGTCGATATGTTTCCTTCTCCTCGTCTGGTTATCCCGGGTTCTGTTTTCTGGCAAAATCCGGCCTGTCGCCAGTTATATCACATGGACTTTCTTGCTTGCCCGAGCTCTCCATTCTTCCCACTCTCTCTCTACTTCCTGCGAGCGAAGAACACCAACGGCACAAGGACGACCGTAATGATCAAGCCCAGAAAACTGAACGCAATGGTCGTGGTCCACTTGGTGCAGAATGGACCGCAGCGGTAGTCGTCGTTGCTTCGCAGGACCGCGAGGTTCTATCACAAAATCACCCATGTCAGTCCACCATTCCAATCACATCGACTCAGCAAGAGGCAAGAGAAGAAACTCACAATTCCAGCAGCAATGTAGAAAATGGCAGCCAGTGCATCAAACGCAATCACCACAAACCACGGGATGGCAGTGATGAAAGCTCCGACGAGTCCTACCAGCGCATCGAGCAGTCCCCATGCGCCGGTGAAAGCTGCAAAGTAGGCAGATGATGGGATTCGGCCAAGGTTGTAGCGTAGGTCGTAGAAGTCGGCTGTACGTCTGAACGCGTTGATGTCTTGGACAAAGCTGATTGACACGCCGAGGAGGACGATCGCGAAGATGAGCTGTAGGGAGCAATGTCAGTGTGAGACCTGCACAATATCCGCCAGCACTTCTGTGGTCCTTCTTGCTACGGGATGGCGACTGCAAGATTCTCTCGTGGAAGCGCATGTCGTCCAGCGAAGCTTTGCAGGGTAGTGCTGCAGCTGCAGGAAAGACTTACCTGGAAGGCTCTCGCGACGAGCAGACCAATTCGACTGCCCTGCATTTTTGCTGTGCTGTGATGAATAGGTTCGTCGCGTGTTTCCTGCGAGAGACGTAGTCAATGTCGCGTTACAAACCAGAACACAAGTCCAAGCAAAAGCAGTAGTGCAGACGTGTCACGCGAGGCGGTCAAGTGCTCCTTCTTATGCCTTGATTTTTCTGCCGCTATTGTGCATACCACATGGCAGCAGCGGCACAGCGCAGCAAAGAGTCAAAGGTTCAGAAAATCCTACAGTGAGGTCATGCTATACCGTTCCGTCATCGTCTGGCGGCTCGGCGCATATCTATTGGCTGTACTCGACCAAATACGGACATGTTTGGTCTTGACCGGTGACAGTTGAGTTTCAGACTTTCAGGCAGTGTTTGTGCTACTTGCATCCTTCAAGAGGCAGCCGCGCAGGCACAGCCTCGAGATGTGCTGGTGATTGGACGAAATGCATCGGTGTGTAGTCATACCAGAAGTTGAGCTAGGAGGAGCCAAGCTGGGGGGTCGGTGCGCGTGACCGCATGCTGCAGCTACAACGTCTTGGAGGAGAGCTTGAGTTTTGGAAGGAGGGAGAAGAAGATAAGATCCTCAGGCAGACTCGATGTTTTGTGGTGAGGTGAGGAGGTGGAAAACGGTGAGAGCAGAAAGGCTTGGCCGCCGGCGAGATGCGACCGTAGTTGGCGGATCAGCAGCGATGTGATTGGTGCGTCTGTTCAATGCTCCTCCATTGGCGCGAGGAGATAGACGGTTGACTTTTCTTTCTGCGTCACAAAACTGCTGAGAGCAGATTGAAGAGGTCGAGTCGCGTGTACAGAGAGCGATATCAGAAAAGAGGAGGAAAAGACAGTCTCATATCGGCAACACAACATCAACTGCACAGCTCTCCAAGAAAGAGAGCAATCATGTCTCCCATAGCACTGACATGGAACGAAGCCTTGAGTGGGATATTTGGCAGCATTTCCCTCGCAGCCTGGATCTTTTTGCTTGTTCCTCAATTGATTGAGAACTACACCAACGGCCACGCAGACGGCATCTCTCTCACCTTCCTCTTCATCTGGTTTGTGGGCGACATCACCAATTTCGCGGGCGCAATCTGGGCAGGTCTCGTGCCCACCGTAATTGCTTTGGCCGTATACTTCTGCTTCGCGGATCTGGTCTTGATCGCGCAATGTCTCTACTACTTGGGCATCAAGAAGAGGTCGGCAGGTGGGAAGAAGGAGAGCGTGCCAGTCGGCAATGCAGTCATGCAGAGGAGTGAGAGCAGCGAGGTGACTCCGCTGCTGAATGGAAGTGCTTCTCCCAACCAGTCTGCGAAGAGGAGATTGACAGACGTGACCGAGGACAATTTGGGCCTGCCGGGTTCTCGGAGGGCAAGCAGTGCTTTGCAGAGGCAGCGCAGCGGGACAAATGAGCGCAGAGACAGCTTGTCCAAGATCCTCGAGGAGCCCAACAAGGGCAGAACATGGCTGAAGAACAGCGTGTCAATCTTTCTAGTCATGGGTGTGGGAGCAGCAGGCTGGGCCATCGCGTGGAAGACTGGAGCGTGGAGACCTTCACCTGTTGGAGGGGGAGAAAGCAGTTCCGAGGAGACACCCATCGGCGCCGAAATTCTGGGCTACATCAGTGCAGTCTGCTATCTCGGCGCGCGTATCCCTCAGATCATCAAGAACCAGCGAGAGCGCAGCTGTGATGGTCTCAGTCTGCTGTTCTTCCTGCTGAGTCTGCTGGGCAATCTGACTTATGGAGCTGGCGTGAGTTCTGCCCTTCCTCTACCACAACTTAAGCTTCATACTGACCTCAGCAGATCCTCTTCCACTCCATCGAACGCCAATATGTCATCACCAATCTCCCCTGGCTCATCGGCTCGCTCGGCACCATGGTCGAGGACGCCGTCATCTTTGTGCAATTCCACGCTTTTGGCGAGAAGAAAGAGTCCGAAGCCATCGTATGAGACGTGCAGCACGTATCGACCGAGAGTTTGAACGACGAGGAGAACGATGATGGGCGCACAGGACTGTAAGATAATGTTTATATGATGATATGAGAGAGCGGATTTCCTCGGAGCTGCATTGGGCAAGGAGCCACGACTTTGCACGCTATGCGACAGAAATGGCGAAAGACACCGCGACAGGCTTTTCCAGACGACGCATAACAGTCTTTCGCCCCCTGCTCCGCGGGGACCGGAGTCTTCAAAATCCATCGCTCCGGCTACTCTTCACCCGCCGCGCAGCCTCATGCGCCTTCAGTGAAGATCGCATCGCGCGCCAAAACGGAAGCAACAGAAGTGGATGAAGATTCGCACACGGACACCACAAGATCAGGATCACGGGAAACGTGACTCGACTGGAAACGGTACGCTCTCAGGCTGCAACAGACCTGCGAGGAACGAATTACCCAGCGTGAAGATTCTCCACGCAACCAGTACAGTGAAGGGAGGCCAGAAGTCACGTCGCGTGTCTCGCCGACACCAAAGCACCATGGCAACAGTCAGCAGTCACGTTTGCCTGCGAAGGTGACATAAAAGCCGGAGCTGACTGCATCTTGTACCAATGATCCCACCATGATCCGACTGAAGCACCTCGACGAGATGTCGTCTCCAGTGGTCGAGCCAATGACGCCGGAGGAGCAAGAGGCTCTATGGGCTGCACAAGACGAGAACGACGTCGCGCGAAAGAGACTTGACGAACACTATGCAAAGCTGAAACCTTCCGTCGAATCAACCAAGCGTGCAGCAGCATGCACTCGCGGAGGTCGCGATGCGTCCAGATATGAGGATGACGTTCAAAAGCTGCTGGACTTTCTCGAAGACGTGGAGATGTTCCCAGCTCTCAAGCATGCCTTGAAACTTGGCTCTGTGCTGCAACTCATCTTCGCAGTAGCAGAAATTCCGTTTCCTAAGCGCTTTCAGCAGAAGGCTGAGGAACTCTTCAGCAATTTCGAGAGCGAGTTCTGGGGCGGTATGCAGCCTGCAGAGGAAGAGGATCCCGACGAACCAGCTGTGGCGACTTCATCGACAGTGAACGTCATCGCGGTGCTTCTCCCTCTAGCTGAGCACGCCATCTGGGGCTGTGCGGGCATCATGAGAGGCATTGCATTCAGAAAGTGGTCCAACGGCAAGCTCACCAAGATTCTCAGCAATGTCGTGCCAAGACGTTCGTGCAAAGTTCCTGGCGCCAACGGCCTGCATCTCGGCCAATGGTATCCATCTCGACTCGCCGCGCTTGTCGGTGGTGCTCACGGTCAGTCAGTAGCCGGCATCGACGCAGGCCCCAGTGGCGCCTTCTCCGTGGTCATCAGCGCTAGCAAGAAGCATCTCGACATCGACGACTTTGATACCATTGAATACAGCGGCGGCAAAGTCGATGAAGACACTCAGGGCAAGAGGCCTCTCCAGAAGTCCATCGAGACCGGAACGTCTGTCCGAGTTCTGCGCACTTCTTACGCCGGCGAGCACGCACCAGAAGCTGGAGTGCGCTACGATGGCTTGTACAAGGTGGTCAGCAAGGCTCCGTATCTGCACCCTGAGGAGAAGGTCGAGTACGAACGTTTCCGTCTGGAGCGCTTACCAGATCAGCCTCCTAAGCTCGCCTGCACTTGGCGTCCCAGCAAGGAGGAGCTCGACGCCTATGGCAAGATTGACAAGGGCTACGAGAGTGGTGGTGTGCAGTATAGCGGTTTGACTTGGATGTGAGCATGGCCCTCATAGATCGGCCATCACGGCACGCTTGTCAGGTGCTGGATGGGACGAATGAGGCTCAGACCACAAAGTCGAGCAGTGAAATGACTGAGGTACAAGCATGAACTTTCTTGGCATGAGAACAGGCTGCTCATAGAACGCGCCTAGAATGCATGCACACAGAGCATAGCCTGCAAAGCTCGAACACGAGCATTTCCGGCACAGCTCGAGACTTTCATGCCTCCGTCAGTGCGGCGCAAAACATAAAGGACACAAAAACGACCTGCATGCTTCTGTTCCCTTCCCGCCCCTTCCTTACTCAAGTCAAGACCTAACATCGACCTGTCTTGACACTTCCTCCCATCGTCATACCCTCTACCAGTCCTTTTGTGGAATATCCTGTACACTGACATCCCTCAGACTCTCGAGTATCATCTGCGTCATCTGCACATGAACAGGAAATCCTCCGACTGGATGCGGTGAACAGTCCAGACAACCCAAGACCCTTCTCCGCCGGCATCGACTCTTTCTGGACAAGGTGCGGCTTGCGGAAAGAACGGCTCTGCTACCAAAGCCACAATGTGCGGAGGTGGCGAAACAGACCTGAGATGGGTGTCCCAGTTCGCCGAACAGCTTCACGAGTGATTGAGACGCCTCAAGACACAAGAAGCGTCTTCATGTGCACCATAGAGAACAATAGCAGGAGGAAATGGTAAGGGAAAAAGAGAACAAATAATCTTGAACCAAATCGTCACTTGATTTTGGTATTCGCTGTGCAAAAACAATATCCTGAAGCTGATCGTCCCTCCACTTCAGCCGTTTCCTGTTCTTCTGTCTGTCTAAGAGAAATACTCTATTTCAGGATGCCCTCACGCTTTGATCGCGCGTATCCTTGGAATTGCATCAAAAGCTGATCATCGATCTTCTGGAGCTGTGGGCAAGCAAGAGGACCAAGAGCGTTCGACAGAGCACCAGTCAAACCACCCAGAGCACCGAGCAAATCTGGCTTAGCCTGTGCGGCGAATTGATATGCGAAGCAAGCAAAGTTGTTCCCTTGCAGGAAGTTCTGCGAGTTCATTGCGCCGCCGGTCAAGTTGTTGATGTCGACGCCAGTGAACGTGTTGCGGCCGTTGGTGTTGCCACCGACGTTGGCGAACTTGGGGTACAGCGCAATGGCAGCAGCGGCATCGCCGAGGAAGTAGGTGCTCTCGTATGGGTACGATCGCGAGCGTCTGTACCAGTTGAGAGGAATCTTTTCTTGGCCCGGGTTGACCTTGAACGAGCCCGAGTTGCCGGTGATACCAAACCAGGACTTCAGCACGTCGTGGGAAAGCTCACCGACTGGCGCGGCGGCGGAGTGGTTGCTCATGAAGCGGTAGATGAACGTGTACGCAGCAGGTTGCACGAGAACGCCGGTGAATGGGCCGTTGAAGAAGTATGGATTGTTGGCAATTTGGGCATCGAAGCGCTTGCTGCGAAATGATGTGAGGCTGTTGAGGTCGACGAAGCCGCTTGGAGTCTCGTCGATGAGTTGCTGGAATTGCGAAACCACGAGCTTATAGTTGTTGCCGGCCTCGTAGAGATCTGGTCGGGTTGGCGATGCGTCAGACTCGTACTTGTTGTGCGAGCCGCTCAGGCCGTTGCCAAAGCGAGCCAGTGGGCCTCCGACACCGAGAGGTGGTGTGCCGTGGACGGACCATGAAGTTCCATCGCCGTCAATGGTTGCGCCTAACACTGCAAGGAAGGCTGCGAGGATTGGACCCATACCGACGACTTCCATTGTGACGTCGATGAATTGTTGAATGGTGGCGTATCCGTTGTGTGGGAGGAAACCACTGTGAAGAGTCAGTGATAAACTCCTGTGCTATCGATCTTCGTTAATAGGAAGACTTACTGGTTGGCAAAGGCGTTCAAGCCTGGGCATGGCCCTCGCAAATCGTTTGGACCAGGAGCCTTGTACTCGTGCCCGCTTCCTGGACCAACGTCGATGAGCTGGTCCTCGTTGAAGTTTGGTACAGCCTCGAAGACCTTGGTCGCTGAGTCGGCAGCGAGTTGTCGCTTCTCGTTCAAGATCTCTGCTGAGCGTGCAGCAAGCACTGGATCTTGGGCGACCTGCTCGAGGATACCTGCAGGGAAGGCGGCAGCCAGAGGCGCCAGGAGAAGTGCTGCGTTGTACTTCATTTTGTCGAGTGATATCGATGTTGTGTTGGGTCGATGCTGGGGAAGAAGATTAATTCCAGTGATGAGCACAGGCAAGATCTTATACCACTTGCGCGGTACTACTCATCAGGTATTGATTGACAAGATTATGCCGTCGGAGGCGTGCCTCTGCAAGGGTTCGCGTGGCGTTTGGGATGTCTCGAGAGATCATCGTTGCGCTTGAATGTAACCATAATACTTCCAACCAGTCACAACAACCAGAAGAGATGTGTAGGTTTGCACGACCGAACAAGCAGCGAGCCATCTACGTTGGCGTGGCTTTCTTGCGGGGCGGTACTTGAGAGCCACTGCTGTAAGTGCGCTCGCACAGGAACTGCCCATAGTGCTCTGACAGTCAAGAGATATGGTACGACCAATCGAGAGGCTCAAATTTGTCAAGCGAGGTTTGATGGAAGAGCGATCAGCACGGCTACACCTCAAAGTAGCAGGACCCCAGATTTGATGGCTGTTTAAGGGTATAGATCTGCGTCACTAGAGCGCCTTTTCCCCGCTGTTGATCCTCGGCAGTATACCGCACAGTGGCAGACTTGGCGCCACTGTCGTTACCGTCTGTCTTGGGTATGCGCAACGCCAGTCAGGTGGGAGCTGAGGCAAGTGTGGTGTGAAGTTTGCAGGTCTGTGGTGGCACTCTAAATCGACTTCAGCTTACGCTTGCGCAGGGTCTGTGTTCTATTCCAAACGCTTCGCTTTCGAAGTGCCGCCAGTATCTACTCTATCTATGGACTGGCCAATACAAGTTGCTCTGGCCAACTATATCCCACCAGGTCAGATCGAGTAGTGCAGGTCATGTTCTCGCGCCAACGGAAGTCATATCCCGTTGCAGGCACCCTTGCAAGATGATATGCCATGGTCTGCAATACTGTCCAGACCAAGTACCGACTGCTCTCCTTCGACAGCATGGCCATATAAATCCTCCGATGCTCAATTTGGATTTTCGCTTTCGAGGGCGGGCTGTTTTTGACGAGCAATAACAACTCTTCTCTCGCGTCAACTGCCCACAGTCTCGGGCTTTTCATGTCGAGAGGTCAATGCTCAGGCTCATTTCTTCCCTTACCATGACGGAAGCACATCCGAGTGCTGCTTGGGTCCTCAACTTCACACAAGGTATACTGCTGGCATCTGAGAGACTGCATGAGCCAGATGAGACAATGTTGTTGTTTGACAGAAGCTCGGCATTGTCAGTCTCGTGCTCCATGCCACGATAAGCTCACAGATCCAAATGGAAGGAAGCCATTATGCTTGACAAAGATCGGTCTTGCCGATGGGACACAAAGCCGTTGTTGCCGTGTCTCGAAGACACTGTTTCACGAAGCATTCTCGCGAACCAGCCCGTTGTTGCGAAGAAGTGGCATTTTGTATCCATGCAGCCAGTGAAGGTCAAAAGTTTTGTCTCAACCATCACTCGCCTGCCTTGCTGCGAGCATATAAATGTGGGTTCCATTGCGCAGATTGACAGCTTTCCTACAGTGCATAGGAGACCGCCATCGAGAAGATATTTCCTCCTGAAACGGTGTGCTCGAGAAGATAGCCCCTTCCGAGACGAGGTCAGTGTCACAAACACATCAACATCAAAGCACAGCAGGTATGTCTCCCCGCAAAGCCCTCGATGCAGGAGCTCCTGCTTTCTACCCGTCTTACGCGCACGCACTGACTCAGCCAGATCCAGTCATGGCGGCACCGACCTCTTCAGCTCGCGCTCAGAACCACGTGGTGTCAGACTCGTCTACCACAACACAAGACACCACGTCCACTCAGCCTTCGTCGATCATGGAGTCGCCAGAAGAAGACACTCAGCATCCATCAAGCCCAGAAGCCGACGCCAGTGCCGACACCCACGAGGTAAAGTCTCCCAGCCTAGTAAGTCCACGCGGCCAGTGGCAAGAGGCTGGCGCAGACGCAAACCTTCAAGCCATGCTCGAGTTGCATCAGATCACACTTCCGCAGTGGAAGACTGAGACTTATCGGTGCTGGTTCAACGTTGAGATGGTTTCGCCCCAGTTCCCTCGTGTCGACACTGTGGATCACTTCAAGCGCTTTTACGCAGCCTATCCGCATCTCGACTTGCAGAGAGCTTCGCAGGAAGATTTGGGCGACGAGCTAGGCCTCCCTGATCGTGGCTTTGAGCAGCCTCGCTAGTTTCTGAACTAGCCTGCTCCCTCGTCGCTACCCGCTAGAACTAGGTCTTCCTTGCGATGTCTTTGGCGGTTAGGCGCCACTTCTTCACCTTCGGACTTTGACTGCTTTGCTGCATCTTCTCTTCTTTTGACCTTTGATCCTCAACACATTACTTGATCGCATTCTAATTGAGAAGCATATGTGGGACAAGATTGCTTACCATCTTCTTCTTTGTTGTATAAGCAACACATGGTCCTGTTTGAAGTTGATCACCAACTATTGGAGTTTCGACTTTCTGAGGGCAGTAACTGCATGGCATTTCGAATGGTACGTATGAATGACTTAATCTAAAATCGCTTTCGAGCACAAAACTTACGTTCCCCTCTACAGTCTTACTTCTCTGCTAATCGTTCTCCTCCAATGTTCCGTATTGTATTTCCGTTGCGATGCAGCTATCGTGATACTAAGCTGCTTTCCGGCCATGTTCTCTGCCAAGACTCAATGTCATCGCTCAGCGATACGTTAGCAGCGTTGCATGGCTCACCTCCAGCTAAACATCAAATAACACGCTCGGCGTCGAACATCAATAGCCCCAGATCATTGGCCAATCGAGAAGCACCTCGTTTCGATCTTGGAACTGATGCCTTACACATCTGAGTTTGCCGAGCACAACCAAAGGTCGCATACAACATGCAGTTCACCAGCCAGCTTCAAAGCCGCAAGATTGGTCGGCATACGATCGAGAAGAGCTCGGGACAAAGCCTTTGTGTCTCTGTGGTAAGCGTTACTTCAGTTGTACGAGCAAGATGATGCCATTCACGATGAGGTACTGATCCTTTCGCTCGGAAAAGTACCTCTGGCAGGAGTACAAACTGCTTATCCTCGATGTCATTGACATAGTACGAACGCAGAGGGGGTATTAAATACACACAACAAAGTCACGTCGGCCATGTCTCGACGAGAACAAACCTGTTCCTTGGGGCTAGTCGCGTGGTGAGACTGCGCCAGTTCCTTCGACGAGGCTTTACTACTGTGCCATTGTGTACAATAGCACAAGCTCTGTGTTAGGCAGAATGAACCTAACACAATGCAACACGACACACAGCAAGTGAATGGTTGCTCGTCCACAGAGCATAAAAAAAACGTTCTCCACCCGAAGAAGTGGTTCTTTCCGCAAACAAATCAACCTAGAACGCAATAACAATCGGCAAGACAAGCTCAACTGATTGCGCAGATTTCAAAACGCACAGTACCCCGGAAAAGAGACAAGTCAAGTCAAGCATGGCGAACGACCAGCCGCAGATTTCTCGTGAGGAGGCTGCCGAGATCCTTTTGCTGCTAGCAGCTAGTCCTTAAAACCCAGAGCTACGTTCGATGGGAGCCGATGCTAATCGTATGGGCCACCCGGAGCTCGCAGGCATGTTCATGGAGGACGCGATGCCTCACATGGCTGCCATGGCAGGATTCCGCTCTCTCGACGGCACAAGAGTCATACCTGGCCTGACCGCGGCCACTGGTGAAATTATTCCAGACGACTCCTCAGCAGTGTCTCCCCACGAACCAAACCAGACTGCTAACGCTGCACAGACTAGTATCGCCCCTCCTTGGGACACGAAGGCCATCAAGCATTGGTTCTGTCCAGTCTGCAAGCACGTAGGTAGAGATCTGCTAGTTGCCAATGGCTCTGAGCTGGGTCACCACATCCGTGTCACTCACCCTCTGCCCGAAGATCCTCGTCGCCGCAATCAGGCAGTAGCTCTCATGCGTCGCAAGGTGCAGGAGGCCCAGCCTTGGTGGCCTGGTAATTGAGCTGACCGAGGGGTGTTTATTATACTCGCATTTTGACTTTAACATACTTAACATATCATTTCTATGAGCACTGGGTGGGTAAAGTATGGTTCGGGACAACTGCATTTGGTTCTGGGCGGTAGGAAAAGGCCTTCGACCTCTGTCAGTACAACTAAAGTGTCCTTGGACACTTTGGCTAGAAACGGGAGACGTAGGCGAGAGGAAGCTGAGCCCCACTTAGGCTTTCTCTGACTCCGCTTGTTGGACATCTGAGGATGTCGCTCTCTATGTGGGGTAGAGGGTCATTGTTCTTCTGGCTGAGAGCTGAGAGTCAGAGACTCTTGATATGGAAGAACATGCGAGCAGCTGCTCGATTGGGATACAATAGACAGCGTGCCGATCCGGCCTGTTTGATCAAAGCAAGAGCGCAGGGCGACAAGAGAGGAAGTGAGGCTGACACATCTGATCGATCTTACTCGCAAAGCAGTTGTGCCTCGTCTGGCTCCAGAATGCGAAGAAAACAACAGGCATACAAGAACTCGAACGGCCAATGTGAGCGGCTAGCCAACGATGAAAAAAGCCTGGGATCGATACCTTAGCAATATGCGGCGACTACCAGTCGACTACACATCTCGTCAAAGAACGTACGAAGTCAAAGGATGTGAGAAGTCTGAGCGCGTTAGACAAAGACACTCCCAGCTCCGGTCGACAATAGCAGTCATGCCACAGACTTGATCACGAAGATATGCTCGACTATCTGCCAACGTGTTATACCAGCCTGGAACCACGGAACATGTCGTCTCAAATGCAAAGCATCGATGCTCTCGCGAACCCAATGCGAGAGCTGTGGCTCAATCCTGCTGACTGGGCTCGCATCCAGCAGACCCGTGAGGCTCAGGCAGCTGAAATCAAGAAGCAGAACCGACAGCGTATCATGAAAAGAGTCCGGCAACTTGCCCAAGCAGAGGTCGATAAGGAAGCTGGGAAAGCAGTACCTCATGATGAATTCCGCATCCATCCTGCAGACTGGTCGCGCCTGTACGAGCAGGCTGAAGCTGAGTTGCAGAAAGAAGACGAGGACTTCGAGGACGATGTTGAGACTAGCCTAATAAGTGTTGAAGAGGGGTTGAAGGAGCCTGTTCGCCCACAGCCGGAGATCATCGACCTGACCAGTGAAGCTGGCAGTCCAATGGACGTTGGAAGCTCGCCAGCAGCTGACAGTCCCATGGACCTCGCAAGTCCAGACGACGATGAGAAATCCGGCCTGGTGTTCCAGGAGACCTTGACCGCTCCAGGCACGTACTTCTGCACGATCTGTGGCGGCACATACAAAGACTACCAGGCTTTCGAGCAGCATATCAAAGACGATCGGTTCAAGCATGGGTACCTTGACTGTTCTTTTTGTGGAGAATTTGGTATCATTACCACTTTCTCAGATAACATGGATCTGGCCTCGAAGTTCATTGCGCTCCAGCAGCATGTCGATAAGTACCACTCAGAGAATCCTCCAGAATTCCTTCGCTGCGATGCATGCCCTGGCAAAAACGGTCGAAAGTATCGCACGCTCCTCGGTCTTGCGAAACAACAAGCCGATAAGCACCCTGAGCCTCGCCCGCATCCGTGTCCAGAGTGTCAGGAGGGACGGAAAACTGGCGTCTTTCCCAACGGCAGCAGGACTCAGAGGCCACACTTTGAAGATACATAACATCAAGCTCGATGTCTTGAGTTTCACCGACATTGACGAGAAGTATTATTGTCCGGTCTGCGTGAAGAACGGCAGTAAAAAGTGGTTCCATCAGAGCGGATTGCTGGACACCCATCTGAAAGATGTCCATCAATTCCGTGTTCCCGATGAGATTGCGATTGCGAAGACTTGAGGAGAGTAGTAGAATTCCCTTCCAAGTACCACTTATGTATTCGTGTTATCATCATTTCGCTTTCTCAGCCTCTCCTCGATCGAGCTTTCCAGTGTGCAGCTGCATTCATGGTCGCAGTGGCTCTTTTCCTCGACGAGGGTCCCTCAGAGAGAACGTCCGCGCGTATCTCTCGGCACTTGACCATCTTCAAACTCCTGGCCTTATGTCTGCCCAATGCCCTGGTCGCTATGACTTCTGCTGAGCTGCCACCTGATCACGCCTGCGGAGTATTTCTACATATCCAGCCACTTCGGACGACCATGGGCGGAGACCATCGATCACTTCCCTCGCAGCTTGAAACTTTGCTTGCTTCGTAGCTCGTGCAGCAGCTCTAGCTTCGTTGCCTGCTTGTCTTCTGTTGTGAAGCTGCTTTCCACGGCGTAGCTCTTCCAACTTTACAGAGACAGCGGTCGTCAACTCATCATTTCCCAGGCGTTCCAGAGTTTCTTCGAATGACTTCTTCGCCTCATCGCTATACTTGTCGTGGAGCAAATCCCAGCAGTACTGGTGAATCATGGTTGTCCAGTTGTTGCTTTGGAAGTCTGCACCCGCCCGGAAATGCTGGAAGACGTGATGCACTTCTTGCATATCGAGTGGCGTGAGCTGTCCGGATCGTGTGATTTCGTATGCAATATGCCTGTTGACCTTGATGAGGATGTCTTTGTTGACGTGGAGAATGGCACATGCCTCGAAGATTCGTGCTTGCTTGGCCATAGGAAAGCGCTTTACATCAATTTTCAACCGGTCGGGCTGTCTGCAATCCTGCTGTTTGATACGTTCGAGGACAAAGCGAAGAGCATCTGGAGAGCCGGCGGGGAGCGTGACTGTGCGTTCGGACTCGTCTTCGACCGGGACGACGGAGAGGAAACAATCGAAAGCAGTGGAGAAGGTCGTGAGCTTTGCGCGTGGGACAGTAGCGAGGTAATTGTCTTTCCCATCAACGGAATCGACAAGGCGGACGTGGACCATTGGGATGACAACTAATATCATTAGCAGGCGGACTCGAGGCTGCAGACTTTGCTTCACATCACCTACTTCGCTGGGACTCCATTTTGGATAGCTGTTACATGTGTGGCTGGTGTCTACGGTGCTGTGCACTGAATTCTTGTTGATGTTTCTCGTTCTGAATGTCTTTGGCAAATATGAGCGCAAATTATTGCGACTCTCCGCCAAGCCGAAGGAGCACTAGCAAGGATTAGATGCCGAGCTTCTCCCATGAAGTGAATGAAAGCCGCAGATTCGGACAGCAACAGCACAAGGGCATTCGAAGCTGGTGATTACCATTTCCCTCCACGCTGTGTATCTTCAGGGATTCTACGCACATCCTCGCAGACTTACGAAACGCTCGTGACGAGAGACTTGCCAGTCATCGAGACTATCTGCTAGCAGCTCGAGTTGCCGTAATCAAGCGAAACAGCCAGGAATTGCGAGCATCCTTGCTAACCATCGTTTGTGCTTGTTGACTGCGGCACGAGAAAACTAGAGGCCACTGCATAGCTGCGATAGGAGGATCTCGTGATTTCAATTCCAAAGCATCATAGGCTGTTTCCCATGACTTCCGGGAGAAGTCTTGATGCAAAAGTCTACTCCGACAGCAATTAGCATCTTGCATTGATCAACTCATGCGATGGTATTCTTGTAACAGTGCAGCATTGGAGGCCATCTTCCGACACCATTCCACGGCTCTGCGAAATGTCGTAATGCTTCAGAGCTTCCAGCTTACAGGTCGCTACATGATCGTGAGCGTGATTCACGACTTCTGCGACGTCGAGTGACCTGCTATACGACACCGAAGCATCGTATCAGCAAGAGGCCATCCTTCCCTCATGACGCATTATGGATCCCATCCTCGGTCGTAGAATACGCGCAACACAGCGCAGTCATCACTAGCAGACCGCATTCTGTGTGACAAATGTCACCATCCTTCCACAAAATTTCTCCTTCAAATCGGATAATCTCGAGCACTATACAGCCATTATCGTGATGTCACCTGAACCAAAAGCTTAGCTCCCACACAGCTGTCAGCCACAGCATCACTTGACGATGTATGGCGTAATCGTTCCTCGGACGCGGGAAGTATACTGTCGCCGAAACAGCTTGGCGATGGACGATTGCGTTTCATCACGATCGCAGGGGGGTAGGTTTGACAGCTGTCAAGGTAATGTACGATTCATGGGAACCGCAACGTGGGACAAATAAATAGAAGTACAGTTTTCAAGTTGTCCGCTTATTTGTGGTATCAACGTAAACAATAGGTATAGTACATTCATCCAAGTGCTTCGTAATCATCTATCGTAGCCGACCACCTCAGTGAGTGGTGGGCTTCGTGTCAGATCATGAAACAACTATTTCATGAAGCCTGGCTTTCCATCACCATCAGCATCCTTCTTTGGGTTGAGCTTATCCATCAAGGATGGCTTGGTGTGTGTGCTGTCTGAACCGATGGAGTTGTTGTTACCGCTGAGGCGTGGCTCAATATCATCCTGACGACGGCCAGTCAGACCGCCAGAGCTGTGAGTAAACTGGTCAGCGATGGGTGTTCCGGTTGAGCTGTACTTGTTCAACATGGTAGTCGACACAAGAGAAAGAAATTTGAACTTACCCAGCGGAGGTGCCAGCAGCGCGCGAGCCCTCGAGGTGGGAGCCAGTACCACCAGCGACACCAGTGCCTGCAGCCTCGTTGATGCCGTGAGAGCCAGTCGTGGAGCTACCAGTCAGACCGCTGCCGTGAGTGTGGGAGCCGTGAGAGTGGCTGCCGCCCTCAATGCTGTTGTTGGTGCCAGCAGTCGAGGCATGGCCAGGTCGTGGGCAACCATCGAACTGATCGTGGCGCTCCTCGCGGCCAGTGAGAGAACCGCCAGAGCTCTTGAACTCGGACATGCTCATGGCTGGGAGTGCAGAGGTAGAGTGGTGCTGAGCAGCGTTGTGATGTACCTCGTGAATTGGCACGGTGGTGTGCACAACATGTGGCTCGATAGTTTGGCGGTTGACGACAGGCTATGGAAATGTTAGTCATGGTCATCTAATGAAAGAAGCTGAACTGACCTGGATGGTCTCGTGAACGTGGTGGTGGACGTGCTCGCCAGCAACAGTTGGCTGAGCGGTAGTGCGGTGCTCGCCCTCAACACGCTGGGTGGTATCCTTGAAGCGTGCCTGCTCAGTAGCAAGCTTCTGCTTGACTTGGTCGGCGTTGTCATGCTCGAAGTTGCGGTGCTCAACACCAGCCAAGTTGTGGTGGTGCTTCTCTGGAAGAACTTCAGTGTCCTTTACTGGCTGCACCGAAGTATGGTAGTGGTCCTGGTGAACCTCCTTGTCGACAGCAGTGGTGACACGGTCTTCTTGCTGGCGGGTCACAGTCTCATTTGTGACGGCTGGGTTCACCTTCTCGTGAACAGTGGTGTCATGCTTGCCATCCTTGTGGATGAAGCTCTTTACAGCGTTCTTTGCGGCGTCCATGTTGATCGATGTGGTAGGTGGTAGTGAAATATGTTGGTAGTGCAGATGATGCTGGAGAGGAAATGAGTGATCTCCTGTCGCGAGGATGGATGGTCATAATGTAGTCCTCCCACCCTGCTGCCGTTGTACGACGTCATGTAACGTCAGAAGACACTCGCTTTGTACAGGACCTACTGATCTCAGAGCTTCCGAGAGGCGGCAGTGGTTGGGCTCCACATGCTACGGCAACTGTTGGCTCTTCGCTTGGGATGAAGCCGCGGAAGGTGGGCTGCTGGATGACGATCATTTCGGCAGCGTGGACATGAAAGCTTCTGGATGGCGACAGGTTCAGCCACAGGATCCGCTTTCACAATGCAGAGAGAGCCGCAGCAGGCGCTTAGGTCTTTCGGCGACGTGGCACGGTGCCAGGACGAGGGACACGTCTTTTGTTGTCGTGTTCCAGTACGGTCGTCATAGTGAGCAGTCGAGCAAAATCGAATTCCAACAAGCCAACAAGGACAATGGTATCCGGAGCAGATGCTGGAACCGGCGTCATGTCCTTCAATGTCATTATCGATGTCTTGTTGTTTGCATAACTTGAGCCATATGGGAACTGTAGTTGATGCACAAACAACACTAGCCACAATATGTAGCAGTTCGGTCCGATCGAGACTGACCCAGCTATGTTGCCTCAGAGCTGCAGTCCACGCCCCACTTCTCATCGGTCGCTAGCCACAAAGACTCGAGGCTATGAAATGACGCTACAAAACGCATATCCTTGCATATGTCTCAGCGGGTATGCGCGAAATGGATAGCATTGTTCGACATGGATGCATCAAATCGGGTAACAACGATTCCGAATATTTGGTCTCTGCCATCACTAGCGTCTTCGTCGAAGCTCGGGATCTCGATTCGTGCATCTTATCCTAGATAGAGTTGCGGCGAGCCAACATGAACACCACACGAAGCTCTCGCCGGATTCTTGATCCTGCCAACTTCTTGGATTTTAGGCCTTAGAGAGCTGTTTGTGCAGACTTGCGTGGTAGGCATGACGTGTCGATTTGTATTCGTTGCTCAGCTAGCAGCCACAACTGCAAGGCCCCTCCAGTTCGATGATCTAGATTGGCCCATTTGCCAGGATGGTACGAACGCGCTATAGAATTTGCTTGTGCTGTGTGTGTAGCGAAGTCGAACAAGGAGGCTGTGGCGCGGGGAGGCCGAAAGTTGCGGCGTTTCGGGCGCCATTTATGCAGTGATTCGTCATGAAATTTCCCGCACAAAACGTTCGACGACAAATGATGTAAGATCACCTTGGTGTTTACTCCTTAGTGAGCTGTGGTGCGTTCGTAGCTCTTGGTGATGATCGTTTTGTTGGCATTGTGAAATGGCTGCACTCAAGCAGAAGTTGGATAAGGTCTTGCACCGGCGAGAGTATAGCGACGACCGACATGCAGCTTCCGAAGATGAGGTTGCCCCATCGCCGGTAGTGTCGAGGACGTCTGAGGACAAGAGACATGCTCGCAAGAAAAGTTCGTCGTTGAGAGAGATTGTGCGAAGTGCAAGTAAGCAAATATCCCAGCTGCCCATCAGCCTCTGCAATCTAGTATCCTTGTCGTATGCTGGCAGCATATCCATGTCGAGCGCATGGAAACAGTCCCGACAGTCCGGATACTGTCCTGTCAACTGAGCATCACCAGGATGTCACTAACAAGGGGTGTGAACTTCAGGTCGATCTCGAACACTACCCAGCAGTCGAAGCGGCAAATATGCAGTCGATAGCACTCCCGTCCGGTCCTCGAGAGAATACTCGCAACAGTCTCGGCCAATGCCGCAAGCACCAGCAGCATCGACTGTGCGGAGAGTGGAGGATCACAGGAATTTGTCTGCAGAATTCAAGCAATTGGAGCTGAACGACAGCCAAGGCAGCAATAGTCATCAGCGGGGACGTCATGGCGGCAGTGCTGGCAGTGCACATGTAGCAGATCAGTATGCCCGAAGGCCAGGATCGCAGCACCTGGAGAATGGCAGTTTGGGAAAAGACGGTGCGCCACGCAGCATTCCCTTTGCTTCGGTCGAGGATCCATACTCCGAAGCAGTGGCTGATTTCAACGTAGCGAGAGACGAGTCAATGCTGGCCGGTGGTCTAGAAGACAAGCATGCTATCAGACAGGCGCTGCAGCGAGATCAGCGTGAAGATGGTGTGCAGCCAAGACGAAGCAGAGATGTCAACCGCGATGTCATCAATGTGAGAAGAAGCAACGACCTCGCAAGACCGGGTAGCTCCCGACAGAGCAATGAGGCTTCAAGAAACGCTATACCGGTCGCAGCTATTCCATCTCGAGAAGCCAGCCTCGACTGGCAGCAACAGAACGCAGGTAGCGGACGACCACGCGCCAATACTGGCAAAAGATTGTCTGTGGACAAAGCTCTCGCACCAGCGCCCGAAGGTCAAGCGGTGAAGAACTTCAGCACTCCTTCCACTCAACCTCGCCCTCAGCCTGAGCACCTTGTCCACGACTCCGACACGCCAATTGGCCTAGCAGCACACGGTATCGACCTGAGGGACACCGAAGACACCACTGTTTACACGACACAAGCGCCTGCAGTCGTTCACGAGCAAATTCGTGTAGACACACACGAAATCATCACCGAGCGTGTCGAGCGCGAGATTCACACTCACGATGTCTTCCATCGCATCCTACCAATTGTGGACGTGGAAGTTCTTCCACCAAGGCACTTCATTCAGACTCCGGAAGGTGGTCGTTACGAGATCTCGCCTGCGCAGGCACCAGGTGGCGCAGCTCAGAATCTCAACCTCCAGCGAGTGATTCAAGAAGCTGTAGATCGCGAAGTTGCTCGTATGTACCCACCTCAAATCGGTCCGAGACCATTCACTGCGATCGACTTCAACCCGTGGACGACCGCTGGCGACAAGCGCGAAGGTGTTGGCAAGGACGGCGTCAGATACTCGGAGCAGACCTGGGTCCACCCTCCGACACTTGAAACAGCTGGCTACGAAGCTGGCCAGACTGTGCCATTCCACTTCGATCACGCCGGAGTACAGACAAGTGCCGGAGGCGTTGTGGGCAGTGGCGCTGTAGTCTACGATGACCATGAAGGTGGTACAGGAAGATTGTCGACTGCCGAATTGCGAAGAGCAAGTGTAACAACAAGAAAGCCGGTGCCTCACTGAGAAGCAAGTGCGGAAACCCTGGCGACATCGAACATAGGGCTAAGGCGTGATTGCATTTCAAGCGTTGGGCGCGATCATTGTACACACATTTACGAAGCACAAATGTAGCATTACTGTATACATACTTGTAAAAAGACACATTGAATCATGGCCAACCTCCAGGCGGCACCATCTAGCAGTGCATGATGCACAGCCACAGCGCACGGCAATCGCCCTTTGATCTCCAATGTCCAAGACAGTTCTGAAGATCTCATTCAAACCCCAGCACAGCACTACCGAAATGTCCAACCCGGCCCCAATGCCCAAGCAGAAAGCAATAAAAGAGCGTCACGATCGTCGCCATACCAACTCCAACGTCTTCCAAGCTTTCCAAGTTCCTGAGCAGTTTTGTCTCGGCAACGCACAAGCCATGTCTCTGGCAGACCTGACATGAAGGTGATACTTGGGATCAGGCTTCGATACTGGTTTGGATGTGCCGACACGTCCGCGAGACAGGATTAGCGACGATCCGACCTAATAATCAGGCAACTCCTGCCTTGTCTCCACAATTGCTTGCCAGCGTGCTCTACGCTGAAGGCCCGAGGTCTGCGGGTTCGCGAGCTCCACTTCTGGCACTGGCTTGATCCAAGATACGTCTTCAGAGTGACTTGCAGGTGATGTCTTGGACGAGGCTTCGATATTGGGCTGCATGGGCCGACACGCCCGCGAGACGGGACCTGCATGTATCCTAATCAATAGCCCGGAAGATCCTCGAGATCGCATGGCATGCCTTCCGTTTTCTGCCTCAGTGCTTCCTTCCGCCTTGATAATTCCGCTTCCCCTGCCACTTGGGCAATCCACCAAGTCTCGGTATGCGGATCTCTGCGCGGGTCTGAATCTGCATCGTCAGGAGGATATGAGGTCTCGAACAGTATTCAAATCGAAGACTTGAAGTTGTGCTGCTTTTATGATCTTAGCCGAAGCTGCAAGAACTCGACACCAAAAGGCAAGCGCAGCTCAAGAGGTCGCTTCAAATCTCTGCCTTGGCAGGATCAACCTCTACTTTCACCCGCGCGCGACCACATTGGCCGAACTCTCTCCAGCCGCTCTCTCGACGAACTCACAAGCCCAGCAAGACCTGCAGCATCGGGAACACCACAGAGACAAGCAGAACCACAATCAGTGCCTTCATCGTCAAACTCATCCTAGCACAGCTACGCTCTCCGATCTCAGTCTGCTTTCCCTTCTTCGCTCGCCTTCTCTTCGGCGGCTCGGTCGCTCTTGGAAGCTTGGGAGACTTGAAGGCACTGTAAGGAGTCTGGATCTTGCCTTTCCTGCTGAGAACGAGACCACCATCTTGGCCTGCTCTTTCAGAGATCTTGCTGCTGTTCTTCTTGACGAGCTTTCCATTCTTTGCCTTGGTTGTTGACTGCTGTTTGGAGATGCCCTCAGCTGCCGCGGAGGTCTCGCTGGAGATCTCCTTCTCTGCCTTGTTTGGCTTGGACTTTCCAGAGACACCAGAGACATTGAGGGTATGGTCCGGGACTTCTTCTCCTTTCGCTTGCGGGTGGTCATTGCCTCCGAGACTGCAATTTGGGAGGCCGCCACGGCCTTTCCTGCAGTCTGCTTCCGCTCTTTGCGCCTCGCACACTTCGAGACCTTCACTCCCGGCGAAAAGTCGACAGAATCGACATTGACTTCTCCTCCACATTCCACTGTTGCTGGGACCACCTCTGGCATACCCTTTGACTGATCATTATGTGCAAAGGGATTCTTTCGGAGCACTACCGTTCTTGGCCCATTTTCCTCCCTGATGACTTTGTAGCCTCGATTTTGGCGAGTCCAGACCCTTTTCTCCCCTGGCTCTTTGTTTCCCTCGATCTTCTTCTCATTCACCGTCTTGGAGAGAGGGCGGCGATCGATAGTTTGGGTCTTCTGATAGAGCGACTTTGGGTTGTTAGTTCTTTCGCCAGTCTCGGTAGATCCGCCAGCATTCAGCGATGGGAACAAGTTGTCTTCGGCAAGGTTTGGCGCTCGAGTTGACTTCTTTTTAGCGGTAGTCTCCGCCTCGATTGCGCGTGGTAGCATTGGAGCATAGGCCTCGCTGCCGAGCTCAATCTTCTTCTGCATGGTAGTCGACATGCTCGCAGATGAGTGATCAGTACTTTCGATAGAAGTATTAGTGATGAAAAATAGCCCCAGAGTGTTTGATATCCCGTGTTCGTGCTAGCTGTTAGTGTGTTGGTGAGAATAAAGAACGGAGCAGTCGGAAAAGGAAGTGCTTTTTGTATTGAGGGTTCTATAAGTGAATGTTGAAGATAGATCTTCTTCAGACGAATATGCATGGTCGTTCACCTACCAGGTGAATGCAATGAGCGAGTCACTTGAGTCTGCATGTGACAGCGTATAGAGAGTGATTGAGGGCATATACGCGGAAAATTGAACATTGTTCGTGGTGGATGACCTGTGAGAATGTAAAATTGGCTGTGCTAGGGATCTTGGTCAGCAAACACATTCTTTAATTGCGGTGAAGCTTGAGCGGGATGAGTGGGTTGAGCGAAGGAGCGGCACTCTCCTACATATCACAGACAGCCTCGACAACGGCTCAAGACACCCGAGAAGGGAAAGTAGAAGGATGGAAAGCAAAATCTTCCATTTCGAGATCATAATCATGGAGCTGAGCAGAATACGGCCAGCATCTCCACGAAACCATCTTGATTCGACGTCCAACACGCCTTCCTACCTACGAAGAGAACGCGGCAATACCGCTATCAAAATCTGCATTGAATTTCGCCTGACCAGCTTGAGCAGCACTCTTCTTGTCGCTTGGAGTGTTCTTCAACAGCGCATCACCAAGCGCCTGGTTATTCGTCTTCGTCGTCTTCAGCCCATCAAGCGCAACCTGCTTGAAGCCATCCTTCTCGAATTGAGCTTTCTTGTTCTTCAACGCAGTGATCGATTTGGCGACGTTGGGCTCGAGGGCGCCGTTTATATAGTCCATGATCTGCTGAGCTTCGGCAGAAGTGACTGCGCCACCGTTCTGTGCATTGGTCGTGGCGGCTTTGATGTCGTCAGTCAGCTGGTTCTGTGCAGCGTTGACCTCGAGGACAGTGAAGCCGCCGATGTAGTTGTTGACTTTGTCGGTGAAGGTGATAGTGTCGGCGTTGATAGTGGCGAGGTCTTTCTTGGTTGTGGCGGCGTCGCGTTCGATGACCAGGGCCGAGGTGCTGATGGCCAGAAGAAGAAGGTTCTTGATGGACAGCTGCATGTTCGCGGAGGTGATGATGGTGGTTTGGGAGCTGGTGAAAGTTATAAGATGTGCTGCTGGGCAGAAGGACGTGGACAACAGGTACTCGTTGCTGCTACTTATGCGGGTTCGTAGCTCGCCAGCAAGTTCCTGTGCATGTGCAAGCAGGACATACCTCGGAATGCTGGCACAAGACATCGGCAGATTTATGCTATGCCCCTGCTGGCGCTGGTGTGACTGTAGACTATTGAAGTATCAATGTGATCTGTAGCTTACAAGTGCATGGCAGCTGAGACACTCTCTCGTGCGCCACACGCGGTGCTTGCTCTACATGACTGCCACTTACGAGTCCAGCACAGAGCTAGGATACGAGCCATTGCAATGAATTCGCGACTCCAAGCAGTGCTGTGGCAAGTCCTGGCGAGCACTCAGACCTGCGAATGCTTCAGCACCATCACGAACCTTGGGTGAGCTGCAAGCGGCGGTACATGCGTTTGGCAGCGCAGAAGGCTATCATTCCCGCACTTTGCGCATCACAGCATCCATACAGTGACGGCCACTTCGTCGATGTTGTCTGCGCCAGTCCGTCTCGGAGAAGGAAGTGAAGTGTAGAACATGCTTCCAGGTACGAGAAAAGCTTCCCCAGATGGCGCAAAGCGGTGCCAACCGCACGCCTCGCAGTTCCGACGATCATATCCAAGAACATCCTCAAACATGCGGGGTGTGCAATATGAAAGTGGTATAGGCACATCTAGTGGGATTGTAGGTGCCGAGGGCTATTGGTGCTTAACGACCTGTCCAATGGTCTGCATATCAAGCTCGTATGCGTTTGCGAGTTGTCAATAGTCTGGAGAATGTGCCAGGTGAAATGCTGTGAACATTTCATCTCGTTCCATTGTTGCAACATCGCGCGCGCATCATTTGAGGAAAGTGGTGCAGTTGCATGTGAAGCCGCCGTGCGACTTCTGATGTCAGCTTGGCCCTCAAGTATACTACCGGATCGAGGTGAAGGCGAGGCGCAGCATCGCGCACTGGTAGATGCTGTCAAGGTCCAATATCGCTTTAGGCAGGCCCAGTCATCTGTGAAGGCATGTCAAGCAGTCCTGAGATCACGACTGACGCATGTCTAACATTCACACCAGGGCGAAGGCTTGCTCCAAGCTGGGGGGATAATGCGCGGTCTGACCGGAGTGCCGTGCAAATGATGGACCACGAGCCAGCGAAACTGGAAGATCAATGATCCGAGAACCGAAGGACTTTCGTGCGTTCGTGAAGCTTCTAAATACTATGCTTAGGGAGAGCGACATGGCGTCTGGGAAACATGCCATGCCGGTTGTCTTCCTGCTGTTAATTTGCGGCAGGCGGCTTGGCTCGAATAAAAGCTGACCGATGTTTAGAGACTGACCCAAGATAGATAACTAATCTACCACTTTTGGTCTCAGAATCGAAGTCGCTCGTTCGAAGCTCGTGCATAGTCGCAACTTGCTGCGCTGCTGATGAAATCGAGTAAAGAAATGATCCTGCTGTGGCTGACCCTACTGTCCTTTGTTGTACGCCGCGATGTAAGTAGTCTGCACGTCGTACTTGCCACAAGCGATGCTTGCCGAGCTGTACTGTCCAGCAAGAACGAAGCAATATCCGGCAGTACTGTCCACCCCCGGTCAGCATTGGTTACTTCATACTCTTGAGGTAACTAGCTGTGTTACCGCAACACTATGCTAATTCCTTGAAAAAGAACTCTGGAGTACGTACATGCCCTGAACTGTGGACTGGGAGAAGACGAAGTAGCCACATTGTGGGTTGTTATTGCAGTTTGTAGCGCAGTCAGTCCGTCCTGCTTGATAGTTGTTCGTGGGACTAGACGGTCCGAGTCAGTACTCGATCATATGTGCAGAGGCCTCCATGTAGGCTTGACTCACTCGTCGTTCCTAACACCTCCATACGAGAGGTAGCCTTGATCGTAATCATAGAAGCAATTATTGGAATCAGTGCGCTCATACTGCTTGTTGTATGGGATGATTTGAGTCGCGGTGGCTGCTGGAACCGTCGTCGTCGATGTGCTAGTCGTTGTAATTGTTGTGGTCTGCTGGTCAGCCGTGACGTAGCTGGTAGACACTGGCTGGGCCGGAGTGAAGTCTGCGTCGAAGCCAGAGTACTGTAGATGTCTGTTCTCGTGACAGTTATTGTTGTAGTCTGTGGCTGAGCCGTAATCGACACGTCCACATCAGGTCGTGAAATCGTGGAGGTTGCTGCCGTGATGATGCTCGTAAAAGTTGTTGTTGACGAAGGTACAGTCGTATAAGCACGAGAAGTGACGGTGGCAGTTTGGTAAGTTGTACGTGTAGGTCTCACAGTGACAGTCCTCGTGCTCCCAACGGTTTTACAGGACTTCGCTTGTGGCTTTGCTTCCCTGCGCGCAGCAGAACGGGAGCCTTTGCGGGACGCATTGGAAGTGACATTGTCCAATGGAGGCGGAAGAGGCGGCAGCAGGGTGGCCTGTCGAGCATTGAGACTAGGGGTCGTACTAGAAGAAATGTGTAAGTTCGGAATGCTCTGCAAGGATGGCAAGAATGTTTTTACCCAACTGTGGTTGTCCCTGAGCTGACGATCGAGATCGAAGTCGCAGTGGTAGTGGTTGTAGCCTGATCCGGAGTGACAGTCAGAGTTGTGGTAGTCGGCTCTGGAGTTGGTGCAAATGTAGTAGATGTTCCCGAACTAATCGTGTTGGTAATGGTGTCAAATGAGGTGTCTGTCTCTTGGCTTGGAGTAACAGTGAAAGTGACGGTAAGTGCTTCCTTCGTGATAGACGCCGTCACGAAACGGGTTGCAGTGGTCGAAGAAATGCCAGATATGACTGATACAGTTATGCTTGTAAAGATTTGCTTCGAAATTGTACGAGTTGTGGCAGATGTTGCAGTGATCGTCCGAAGAGGCAAGGTAACTGTGCATGAACAAGTATCCTTTGGCTTACAGTAGCCATACGAAGATTGGCAGCCATTGGAAAGACTGCTGTCGCTGCAGCATCGATTGCTCCTCGAGCACGAGTTACCAAATTTGCTGCCCTGGCAGGTGTATCCGTTGCGAGGACCACAGTCGCCGTTTGGAGAGACGCGTCCATACTGAGATCGTGGAATGCTGGAAGCACAAGAAAAGGAGATGGCCGCCAGCAATGTGCAGAGCACAGAGGTCGAATGCATCGCGGGCTAGGCTGCAGTGGAAGAGATTGTTGAATCAGAAGATGGCAGGTCGCGCAGAGGACGGAGCAAGCGTTTGGCCATGGAGGCAGACCTTCAGCAGCCATTATTATCATGTCCTGACTGCGCGTCTTGACTTTGGCACTATGCATGTCGGCTCTCTTAGCTGACGAGGTCTAGGGTGTGGGGAAAGCCTTTTCTTCGCTTCCCTGCCGCGCACATGGCTTGCTATGATGGATTGAGCCTAGTAAAGCACATGCTTGATGCTTTGGTTGCTGCCACAGAAGCTAGCTCAGGCACTAGTCAAGCTGATCAAGTCGAGACGCCGCATGCAGCCTCCGTTCCGCGAGGCTATGCTTCTCATCCTCCCGGATGTCTCAAGCAATCCAGTTTTCAGCGACAAGGCATTCGGGGCATCGGCTGGAGCGATAGCGACTTCTATGCAGATGGTTTGGCTGTGCGCATCTATGCAACACGGTTACTGATGATGGCTGGTTGTTTGTAGCTCATTTCTCCTTTGGCACAATTTGTGCATGTAAAAGCTCGCCTCGCGTTGATGCTGTGAGTCTCAAGCTCGAATCAGACTTGATCATAAGCGACGACGCCAGTTTGAGTATGAATGCAAGAGCCGAAACAAGGCTGTGATACCCATGAGCTCGAGCTGTTGCAGACTGTCAATTGTGTTGAAGCCTCGGCGATGACTTGCGAGACTGGTCATGGCACAGCTCTGTAAAGAGCATTCCATTGCGGGGACGTCGCGTAGACTTCCATCTCGTCGGAATTGCTGCATCTCCACTACCCGAGTCAGGATCAGCCTCGCACGGGACAAGTTGAGGTGGTCTGGTAGAACTACTGTATCATTGGATAGAGTCTCACAAGCATTCTGACACGCTCTTGTTGGCGCGATACCTCACACCAAGAGTTGCTTCAGCCAGCCACGGCGAGGTCGCAATATCGGCAGCACAACCTGCTTTGAAGTTCTCGAACAACGCCGCGTTCCTTTCTAATACAGCCAAAAGGTGGGGTTCCAGCTATTAAACACAGCCACGGCCGGTCCCCGGATCTGTCAAGACGCACATCTTGGACGGAACGTTGGGGCCTTCATTGTAGAACTACCACTCTGGTGCACTTATTGATTCCATCGCGATTCGAGGTAGCCACAGGCAGGCTGGTTTCTGCGCCAGCACTTATGGTAGTTCTGGAGAACACAGCTGACGCATGTCCTGAACATTTGCCGACTAGCAAGACACCGGTGCTCAGTGTAGAAATGGGCACTGGAAGCGCTACTCGTCGAAATGTTGATGTCCTCGATGCAAATCACCTGGGACCGGATGACTTCTGACAGTAGACCGATAGAACCTAAGCAGCGGTGCATCTAGTGGCCGTCTTCCGTCGTGATCTCCCGGCACTTGACAGTGCTTTCGCTATCTTCTTCGAGCATGTTTTCCTGCACGCTCAACTGACATGATGTAGGAAACGTACTGTCTCACTTTGTACGAATGGCAGCAGGCAGGAGGCCATGAACCTCTGCGCGGCGAGCTTATGAAGCGGCGTGAGAGTAAATGCTCGCCGAGAGGCCTTGGAATATGAGAACTATTCCGCTTCTTCAGTATTGTGAATGCATATAGCACTGAAGGCATCGAAAGTACATCTGGAGTAAAGTCAGTTCTCGTGGCTCTTGCTTTGTCGATATATGGTGGTCGTGCGTGTGATGGTATTGTAAGACTATGGACAAGCTGGCAGAGTGTTCGCAGTGCCACCACTTTTGGACAGCACGTGAATCTTGGCATCGTCGCAATCTCCAGCTTCCTCCTCCTCCATCCTCCTGTCTGTCGTCCTGCCATCGACTACCATATGCACCGTGAAGAAGTGCGAACTGCAATGGATCGCGTACTATGGTTGCTTTGGGAGCATCATGCTAAGATCTCGCAACCACGCCGAGCGATCATAAGCAGGCAATGACCGTCGGTTGGTGACGCATTAATGAGTCTGTTCAGAGACCAAGCTCTCGCCCGGGCAAAGACATTGAATACTTCATCGAGACCACGAAATTTATGGTAGAATCCAGCGAGCGAGATGAATGAGGGCACAAGCGCAAGATTACCATACACAGGCAGACATGGCAACCATCTGCTGCCGAGAGTCATAAAGCTATGTTTCGGCTGAGCGTGGCACGAGATTGGATCGGAACAACGCATGAAAGAAGAGAATATGGTCCAGTCCGTATACTGGCCGGCGCCGTGACGCCTGTGACACAGCCTGTACAGCGGCTGGACGCCAACTTGTGGACAGCTCACTGTGCGACCAATGAACAATAGCAGAACTATTGCAACAACCTGAGCCTTACCGCAGCATTTGCACTTTCCTGCTGGAATTAGCACTGCGGAAGCCTGCGTTGCTGCGCCGCATATCTTCGAATATGCGTGGCTTTTCTTACAGCCTGACTCACTACTTTAACTTTGGTTCACCCAATAATTTGCTATACCTGTATACTGACACCGCTTCTCAGACACATATGATCTCCGCACAAGCAGAACACCCGCGTAAAGAGATTATGTGTTCTCTTCGTAAACCCGATCCTGCTCTGCTCGCACCGAGCATCGCACCCAGCTTCTCACTGCCAGAGCATGCCAGACTGCCACGACGACGACGAATTTGAAGAACGATTGCCAGAAGACCACAATGAAGATGCCGCGAGTTCGCGTTCTCGCTTCATTGACCATGCCAGCCAGGCTGCCCAACTCTTAAACAATTTGCTTGAACAGTATCTACCACTCGGCATAATCTCCAGCTGCAGCCAGGTCCGATGGCAGTTCGACCTCGAAGACGTTATCGCGCAGGTGTGTCGCGAATCAGATGGCATAAGTGTGTATGCCTCCAGTGCGGTGGTGCCGCGCAGACACCTTGACCCTCTTCGCCAGGAGTTGCGCGTCTTGCTCGTGCAAGCACTCTCAGCTGACACCTGGAACACACTGAGCTTTGGTATCTTCCTGCTTCAGACTGCCGAAACTGCTGCTGGTCATCTACAGGCGTGGCGAGAACATGAACGGGCAGCGCGGAAGCTCAAAGCTCCGAATGGATGGGACTCCGGCGCGGTCTCCAGCTGGCAAGACGTGCTAGAGAACCCACATGGCGTCGATCTTCTCAGCGTCAACGATACTCACAGTTCGTTCTAGGCCAGCCAATTGCCAAGATCATCAGCAACATCCCAGATGAGCTGCGTGTCATTCACGTTGAGCCAGTCTTTCGAGCCGACTTGGTCAAGCGATTCCTTCGGCGGAGACAAGTCGTGGAGGGTGAGCTCATGAAATGCAGCTACGAGCAACTTCGGAAATGCATCAATCGTCAAGATGTGCGCGAAGGCAAAGTCGAGGACACGCTTGAAGGTATCGCTGAGTATCTCAGCGCTCCTCGCGTCACCTTTCACGGCGCACCAAAGTCAGTCATGGCATCGATTGTCCGATACGGCTTCATCCTACCAGGGGAACGCATCGGCAAAGACATGAACGCCGCGAAGCTCGAAGTCCGCTGCGGCGCCTCCTACGGAGTGGGAATCTACTCCAGTCCCAGCCTTGATTACGCATGCATGTATGCCGGCGCCCACGGACGAGGATCTAACGACGCCTATAGATCACCAAGCTTCCGCGTCGTTGTCTGCGCCACAATCATGGGTCGTCCACTGCAAGTCAACAGAGAACAGGCGTATAGATCCGAGGGTGTCTTTCGTGAAGGCGCGCACTCGCACGTCTCGCCGAACGGACTGGAGTACATCGTCTTTGACAAAGCTCAAATTGTACCCTGCTACGTCCTGCACCTTGATCTCGGCGCAGAGCGAGCTCGAGCCCACTTCGATGCCATGCGTAGGAACCCTACACAGCTCCTGTCAAAGACAAAAGCAAAAGCTCGCGGGCAGACAAAATTCGCACCCACTGATGACTGTCCCGCTGCTGTTGTCGCGAAGAAAGCTGCTTTGAAAGCTGCCGCTACGAAGTGGTTTCCTTACGGATTTGGCTCAGCTACAGGCACAAACTTCGTGATTGAGGATATCGCGCCTGTCGATGATGATGAGGAAGATTATGGAGACTTTCAAGCGATGCGTGTTGAGCAAGAGCTCGAGGTGCAGCAGAAGATGGAGAGAAGTGCTGATGAAAAGGTCAGCTGGTTTGATGAGTATCAGACTGCGAGGGAGACGTGGGGAAGTGTGAAGATTGGAGATGATATCTAAGAGCAAGCGCAAATTTCTACATAGGACGCCCATACCGCTCGTCCGAATCATCTATGACACCTGGAATAACAGAACGCCATCTGTTTTCGTTGTCATCGAAGTACCCGAAATCCACATCACTGTCGTCCCGTCCGTGATCGAAGCCTCGCCGGTCGCCAATAAACTAATAATTGTCTCTACGACTCTCAATCTAGCGCGAGAATGGACCATCCCATAGTCGGTTGCCATACTCGCAGAACCATCCAATGGGCGACACGATGAGATCACGATCTGTGGGGAAAAAATTCGTCGGCTCGAATAGCCTTGCTTGAGCAGGCCCAAAATCGCTAGGCGGAGGCTCAGACATTGCCATTGCCTCCAGGTAAATCTTGCTAGCGATGTCAAGATAGAAGTCCAACACTGCCGGTCTCACCTTGACGTCGATTCTCTCGAACAAGGCGTTCTTCTCCAGCGGGCGGATCGACAGCCAAGTGTATATGAGCGTGTCGCTGAGAAACATGCGCCTATAAGACGATGTCTTCCACGGCTGTGCTTTGGCCTAGTCGTCCGTGAGGCGGATCGTCATTCGTGGCTGTCGCCCCCACTCCTCCATTCTTCTCGCAGCTATTGGTTCGGGCGCGTAGTACTTGATGATGGGTAGATCTACGCGAGCAACACCAGCGCTGGAGGAAGTTGTCTGATTGACCTAAAAGCTGGTGTCTGGATTGCGGCCGTCGGACATCTGAGAATCATCTTCGAGATTCTCATAGCTGAGGAGGTAGTAGTTCAGCCGGGCACTGACCTCAGGGCGTGTCGATAGCGCTGCTTGATACCACGTGGACAGCGCATTTGGCGCTCGGTAAAACTTCCCGAACGACATCTGTCCCGGACCTAGTGGTTTGATATCTAGCCAAGCTGCTTCGCGAAGTTTTGGAGAGCCGCTGAAGATCAAGTATCGCCAGGGTTTGCAGACAGCCGAGCAGCGAAGCAGATCGAAGAGATTCAGGTGTGACAAGATCTGTTCGGACAAGCCTTGGTTGCTGAAAACTTTCACGGCGGTAACATTCTTAACGACATCCAGAATGTGTGCTGGATGCGTCACGGGCAATGCTTGGTTTCTGTAGGCTTCCAGCTGTAACGAGTCGCGGATGATATCTGATCCGTATTGTTGCAGCTCTGCTTGCCAAATAGCCCAGGACACCCCCGATGAATCATGACGGGTGTTGTTGTTCCAGCAGAGGTTCTCGGGATGGAGGACGTACCCAAGACAAGCGTTACACAAGTGTCTCGCGTCTGCATGCTTCTCTAGGAGGCGTATGGATCGCTGCATCTCGACATCTCTTCGTTCAATATCATCTGTGTCATGCTCCCAACCATGATTGCTCCTTGTTTCTTCGTCATAGCCACCCCAGTTGCCCTCCTCGTCCTCCTCGCGTATCCGAACATAGCTGGCACACAGCGCAACTCTGCCTATCAGTTGGGCGTGTTCTTCTAAAGTCAAAGTACTCGGCATCATCTCAAACACTCCATCGTATTCACTAAGCCCGCAGCAAATGGCTTTAGATGGCTGTTAAGTTCTTGCTGGGGTGAACATGCTTGTCAGTAGAGCTTCTTCGCAATGCTATACAGTACACCCAAGGGCGCAGGCTGTACTCGGAATATGATTCTGGTCCAGTCGCCAGCAGTCGCGTCGTACGCTTCGAGAGTTTGGTGCCAACCCGGCGGTACGTCGCGAGTGATTGTGACGTATAATGGATCTGCACAATCGCTGAGATACATGTCCAGGAATGACTGCCTTGTGAGCTCGTCGCCCGCTTTGCTGGGCTTGATTCGAATGCCCAGAGTGTGGCCTTTGCTACATCTCGATGGGCCGTAGCTCTTGCCCCAGCACAAGAATTCCCCATCGAGAGGTCGCGTCATGTAGCGTATACGAGGAAATCCCTTGATGGAGTGTCTCAAGCCTGGGCGAACCTGGGTAGTACCATCCCGGCGTCCGCGTTGACCAATTCTCGCTGGCTCAAGGATATGGTAGTTCAGGTTTGAGCCTCCATCCAATCCAGCCTCAGGGCAGTGCTTCCAGAGGAGCTTTGAGAGAGAGGGGGACTCGATTATTAATGTTTTGAACCTCCTGTTGACCGCTTGACACACCAGGAGGTCGGGAAGTCGAGATTGACGAGGACCCGCTCCAGCAGCTCAACGGTGTTCAACACGGCATGTGTGGCAACGAAGGAGCCCTCCGCTCCAACATTGTAGCTGGGATGGGAAGTCGGGAGAGCTTGCAGATAGTACCCACGCAGTCTCGGGTCGCGATGCAGCTCGTCGTTCTCCTCTTTGGCAATGGCGAATTGCTCTTCTTCAGAAAGAGCACGTGAATCCTCCAGAGCGAGATCCTGTACGGCTGCTGCGAGACTGGTCTGGGTTTGGGCCGCCATGATGCACTGATGCGAGTATCTGCGTACTCCCCTGATGAGCGTAGCGCGATAGTGTCAGAGTTCAAGTGCTGGCGAGAGCGGCAGAGGATGCTCTTTGTTCTTGCCCAACGAGGGGTCGACGGAAGTGGAAGTCGGGTCAAAGAGCCTTTCATTAACGCCGAGATTGTGGCTGCAGCAGATGTCATACACGGAAGAACATGTGATTCCAAACGCACGGCATGCGCAGGCTACGCGAAGAATTACCGTGTCTACGACTGAAGAACGTTGATGACCTCATCAGTCTACCGGTCAAGACTGTCATGTCGATTCAAGATCTATAGATACTTGCGCCTCTTGGGCATGCAATCTGATCATCAAGATGAAGCTCCATCACGCCTCTATCTATGTATCGGATCGACGATCACCTCTTTTGACGATCATGCCTGCTCAAGGCAACATAATCCTCAGCTGTGAACCAAGTCATGTCCTTCGTGGGTTGAATTGAGATGCCTTCCAGTCGTGGACACTTCTCCTCCGCATGACTCGCATCATCGCAGACTGGACATGAGATCGGCTGTGACGAGCCGCCTAATTCCTTCAAATCATGCTGTTCCGCTGATGTAGGTATTGGAAATAAGGCCTCTCCTGTTGGCGCCGCATCTACCATCTCGACTGCGGGAGCTTCAGTAATCCGGGATCTGGTCTGCGGGCTTTCATCCTGTCGTGCTGGGTGTCGATCCAACAAGGAAGTTGATATTGGCGGCAAGGGTTTCAGTGGCCTGGGCTGCTCCGATACAATTGGCGTGATGTCTTCCGCCGATTTGTGCACTGTCACGGGCACTTCAAAGTGCGCTACTGCTGTGGGAGTCGCCTTGCTATCGATCATGGTCATCGGCTCCTTTCTGTCAGCGCAGTTCCAGCACATGACTGGGCGCGGCACCCACGTTTTGGCGTCTTTTCAGCAGAACATCTTGCCTCCCGCTCCGGCTGCTTCTCTCTTTCCTTCTTCACTTCCAGCTCGTCTTCGCACATTACGGCGATGCCGCAGAGTAGGCATGAAGCCCAACTATTCAGGTCTCCATGCTCGTCGAACAGCAGTCCCATACTTCACGATGAGAAGCCGAAGGCGTTCAGCGCTTGAGCC
The DNA here is from genome assembly GCA_024114885.1 of Septoria linicola. Taxonomy (NCBI): domain Eukaryota; kingdom Fungi; phylum Ascomycota; class Dothideomycetes; order Mycosphaerellales; family Mycosphaerellaceae; genus Septoria; species Septoria linicola. The sequence continues at coordinate 2,120,877 of CP099427.1, read as the reverse complement.
AGATCAAGCCATCATGACGAATCATCAAGCTGGCATGAGGCCTGTTCCAAGTCCAGAAAGAAGTGGCTTTTGCGAGCGACAAAGAATGTACGTTTAGGCCAAGCTCAGCAACGGCCATGATACCTTGACTCCGGAAATGTAACAAAGGAGGCCATCGATCTTACAGGCGTTGGCCTTCTTGTTGGTGAAGGGTCAAGTTGATGACGGAGAGGATCGCCATCATCTGTAGGTGGCGCGTCTGGTCATTGATCTGCTTGGTGCACCATGGCTGCTTGCTTGATCGCAGTGCTAGCATAAGGGCCAGTCGTCGACGGACTGTTGCGTGAAAGTAGAGCTAACTGCGGAAACCCAAGCTCATCAGCAAGAAACAGCTGAAGCGCAATGTACAGGCAGAACCAGCGGCAGGCGAGCTAGAGAGAGTCGCTTGTCCTTGCGCCTTCACGGTCTGGAGGAAGCGCGTAAAGATGTGATTGTTGCTTGCGTGTCGTCTTGAGAAATGACAGCACGGTCATCCTCAAAAGTTCCAGTATCGCTCGCTGCTGCATACGACGATCGAAGGTTGTGGCGTGAAGTTCTGATCGAAGAGGCACCTCCATCTCAACCAGACGCGGTGTTCACACGATCCAAACCATTAACTCTTCGATCATCCATCTTCCCGAAGCTTTGCGAGGAAGGGTTGTAAGCTCAATGAGTTCGATTGTGAAGGCGTCCAATTTCGGTAGCGAAGCGCGCTAGAAATGATGAAAGCATGCGGGTCATGGTTCTACAAGAGGAGCACGCATCTGCCTGTTCTCTGGGCAAGACCGAAATTAATATCGACGTACGATTGCAAGGAGCACAAGGTCGTAGTCTTCCCAATCCTCGATCGAAAGGTGCCGCTTGAAGTCTAGCGTGAAAGTGCCCAAATTGATGCTGCAACCTGGAAAGTGGAATTCTGGCTGGCTGCTCCAGTCTGCGACGATCAAGTCAGCGCCTGTGTTGATGGTAGTGCAACAGGCGAGTCTGCTACTTGACAGCGCGACGCTGTTTCCGCCGGCAAAATGACTTCGCGCAGCCATGACGGGCTATGAGTACGTTCATATGCTGTCGTCTCCGGCTCACGAGTGTCATCGTGAGCAGGTCTTCAAGCGAAATGCCATGTACGACTGCAAATTCCCATATTTGAGCGCGCGAAGTGTGTGCTGGAGCGCCTGTCGCGGCGAGGGGCTGCAATTTCTGGGAGGCTTAGCCGTCATTTCGTTTTGCGGTGTTACAGCGAGCAACAATTGATGGCTGCTTGCTCGGAAGTAAAGACAGATTGCGGTGACGATGATATTGGTGCTTCGATCGTGGATGTCGCTACGTTTCATACTGTCGTCGCCTCGGATTGCCCTCACGATGCTCTGCTGTAAAGGGTTTCGTCATGGCCAGTGGTTCGACATTGTCCAGTGTTGGCGCTGATCGATCACCGTGGGCCTCTCCTGCCCAAGATACCTGACGAACGGTGTTGGGCAGATGATGGAGAACGGCTTGTGCCTCTCCAAAACAGTAGACGGCCGAACTGGCAAAAGATGGTCGGCAGAGTGACATTACAGGAAGCAAAAGAGCTGCCCTGCCAAGGTAGCACGAAAACCCGCAACGATATAGGTTTGAATCGAAGGATTTTACGTTTCCGAGGCCCCTCCGATATTGGTGAGAGTCGGGAGGCCGAATCAATGCCTGCCATTGCCACAACCTGTTATCACGTTACGGTTAGAAATACATACCTGGCTTGTGTATTGTGCAGCGTGATAGTTGGATACCACTGCACCATGTTGACTGTTGAGAGTCGCTAACCATTGGTCGCTAGGATTGAGGATGTAGAAGTGACGTTTCATGGCCTATATGTAGGTTGTTACGTAGTGGCTGCAGGTTAGCTCTGGGGGTTGTCAGGGGCCAAGGCTGGCTTGAGGTTCGATCCTCACTGATTTACTGCATTTACACAGCTTTTACGACAAGCAACAACACCAACACGATCAGAACTCTTCAATGAGGGCACAATGTGTATTCCGTACGAGATACCAGCCATTGAGACGCATGTGAGAAGGTTAGGAGAAGCAGCACCAGCGAAACAGCCAGCTCCACCTTGGGCGGCAATAACAAATCCGCTTCAGCTCGAGGAGAAGATACGGATAACGAGCGTGTTAGTCTTGAGCAGTGCGGCGGGTGGAAGCATCTTCGAGAGCGGCCAGCAGCTAGGGCCGTGATGAGTGCCAGCGCTCTGCTCGATGCTAGATTACTTTGCCAACAATTGATCCAGTTGGCCTAGCAGCTCTCGAGCGACGAGTTTGCCGTAAGCAAACCGGAACAGTTGCTCCTGTAGCAACAGGTTCTTGGCTCGTGAGTCTCGCACGTTGGACCATTCTTGACTTGTGCGAGAGGAGCGAATGCCGAAAATTACTCGCATCAAGCTGTCGGCGAAAACTTCCATCACCCGATCGGTTGTATCTGTCTCCCGAGATCCAGAGGACTGCACACTAGCCTCGAGCAATCTACCCTTGGCGTCTTTGGACTGGAACGGGCTGTCCTTGTGGATGGCATCTAGAAGATCCTTCGGGACCATCGCATTGGCGATCACTTGCTTGACGAAGCGTTTCTGATGCTTCGATTAAAGGTACTAGTCGATTGTCTCGTCGACAGTAAGGACCAGGACTCTCATAGCTTTGGTCTGGCCTATGCGATTTTGGCGGCCTATCATTTGGATCAGAGCGCGGAGGCTGGTGTAATCCATCACGATTTGGATGTTGCCACCCCGCTGCAAGTTTGCAGACTCCGCCGCAGAGCGCGAAGACAGGATCGTCACCTTTACCTCGCCATCATTGAAGGAGCGCTCGGCCAATACACGAGCGCGATCTTGATGCCGGCGCGGATGACTCGGTACGGGATCTGGAGGAGTCGACAAGTGAACTCGGCGAGTAGGTTGCTGATTGGTTCCTGGCCCCAAATAATCACACCTTGGCCCTGTTCGATAACATGCTTCTTGAGGAGGCCGACGAGGGCGCGAGCGTGTCAGATCAGCTTTCTCACTGCGTGAAGATGATGCTCAAGAATGTTCGCTTCCAGGCAGCCTCGCCTCCCACCGAGCAAGGCGCAGCGTTAGTCGGTGTCGCGGTCAATAGAAGGAATGCAGAAATGCAGAAGCGGCCAGGCAATTTTTGCGCTTGGTGCGAATACTGGAGGGAGAGAAGCATACAAGACTGAGGGAGAAGCCGGTACTCTCGCAGGCTCGAAGCATATCAAGCGGACGTACTTTATCTACTCGCGCGACGAAAGAACAAAAAGCAATCGAAAGCGGCCACCATAGTAGCTCAGCTCTTTGGCAAAGTCAGAATCTGGTCATCTCATGTCTCCCTCCCGTCCCTGCTGTCATCTCCCTCTACTGACGGGTCGAGAGCTCGTTGCATACCGCGCAAGACTCTTTCACACACGCCACAGCAGCCACAATGATCTCCTTGCCATCCACCACGACTTTGACATCGATCTCCTGCTTCTAGTTCGACACGTGGATAGCGGCTGCGACTTCTGCGCTGTTGATGCCATGGAAAGTGTAGAAGTGTTGAAGCGCATCGATTTCTGGCTCGCAATCGCGGCCCAAGTGCAGGAAAGGCATGTTCTCAAAGCGGCTGGTTGCTGGCATAGGGAATGCGGTATCGTTGCAAGTGGCACAGAAGTCGTAGTCGCACACCATCACATCGAAAATACTGTTTGAGATGCCTTCAACTTTGACAATCTGATCGCCGTGGATGTTGATAAAGCTATCCGTTGGAATGCCGCGGAGCGGAGCTGAGTGGGCTTGTGGCAGGTCGTCTGGTCGACCGAACTTGACATCGTTGCGATGGATCATGTGAAGCTCGCCGTATGGTAGGGCATAGCAAGTTGGAATGCCTGGACGGCCAAGAAGAATGGGCCGAGTGGCCTGTTCGGTGAGCAGGTTGTTGTGACCCTCCAGCTCAGCAGCTGCCTTTATCGACTCTCGAAGGTGGACTCGAAGGTACTGTTCTGCACTCGAGTGCGGACCTTTCGAGATGCGCGTCCATTTCGCGAATGGTTGGCTCTGCTTGTTGCGCTGTGTCCAGCCTGTACCTCGAGTCAGTGGATGATCAACGTGTCTTTGTTTCTAGCGAGTGGACTCACGATCTTGGAAGCGCTGAGGACCATACTTCTTGCCACCAGGCATTCTCTTGGCCGTGCAGTATCGCGCGCCGAACATTCTGCCCATCATATCCCATGCAATTAGTGCTCCGTCCGTCGAGGTAGTGACGCCAAACTCCTCCCGCAACAGCTGCTCGACGTGGAACTCTTCATCGCTCCATATCTGATTGGCGGCCATCGTAGCTTGCTGTGCCGTACGGGTGGCTCGTGCTGGCTACTACAAGCATGAGTGTTGAACTCTGAGGCATTGCAACAAATACTGCAAGCGAGAGAAACATAATAGTCGTGCATTAGCGCAAGGCTAAGTGGGTCCAGAAAGAACATTGATCTTTGCTCGACTGCGACACATTACGCAGGCAAGAACGAAGACCTGGAGTTATATAGGACTTGGTTGAGCGAATCAAGCGGATAACAGACGTGTGATCCACTGTTCCCACTGAGATTGGAAGTCGGTATTACTTTCTCAGGCAGCTCAAATGACGGACTGAGTATATCAATATCGAAAGAAGTTGCATATACACACATATAAGGCGCGATGAGCTGAGATAGCAGTATCCCCTACATCGAAAGCAAAGATAAGAACGATGAAGGCACATCGGTTTGCTCGTTCGGAGGTGTGCAGGACTACAATGCTCCAACGAAAGACTAGGAACAAAGCCACAACGTCGTGGCACCGTGCACACCATTGCTCGTGAAATCAGTGCAGCGCTATAATTCCAAAATGCTCAATGCTACTGGTACAGGATATGATACTATCGTCGAAAGCAAAAAGGCAACGCACATGCGACCATGGCTGCATCTGGTCATGCTGCTGAGGTCTCTAGCCTCAATGCGCCTCCTGATCGTCCAAAGCTTGATGAGCCGCGAAACTGGCTTCCATTAGACCTTCTCCTTGCATATACTCATTCGTAATATCCGCCGGCCACTCTTACGTCTCGGATTCTTCCTCCTGCTCGTTAGCTACAGCAGCAGCAAGGCACGCTGGACAATCGCGGGGTCCACAGATTTTGACATCTGCTAGCTGCTGTCTGCCGTCCACATTGAACATCATCACGTCTGTGTCGACGCTCTCCGGCATAGCGAGCTCGACCAGATCCTTGGCGGCGACATCGATGAAAACAGTGGCTTGTCCTAGCATTCTCTTGGCATCGCGTCTGGTGTGGACGAACGGCATGCCATAATCGGCTGGCGAACGCTTGCTGTAATCGTATGGCGAGTCGACAGGAGGTTCTGCGCGGCCTCCCTCGCATTCATCGCAGATGGCGAGATCACAAAGCATCGCGTCGTAAGTGTTGGCGAGACGAGTGAAGCGAACGACCTGGCCTCCGTAGGCATAGAGTGCTGTGTCCATCTGCACGTAGTCTTCCGAGAACTGGCTTCTCCTCGCTCCAGGAAAGATGTCCCCGTTCTGCATGCGCAAAGCGTCGCGATGAATCATAGGGAGCTGCTTCTTTGGGCGAGAGAGGATTTGCTTCTGAACCACTTTGGCCTTGGCACTTCTGATGGCCGAGCCAGATCCATCGGTAGGCATACCTCCGTGGGTTAGCGCGGCTGATGGTGCCGGCATGGAGCTTCCGACAGCACTGGGATTTGCAGCAGCGCTTTGACCCATGATGTGGATTGTGTTTGCTCCTGCTGCTGTTGTTGTCTGTGATGGAGAGCTGGCTTGAGGCGGCAGTGCAGTGCCTGGTACGAGTGGACCGTCGGCATAGTGAGCAGCCACTTGACCACCTCCGAGAACGATATGGTGTTGGTCTTTACCGCTCATCGAATTCTTGCCAGTAGCCTGAGCAGCGAGGGCATGAATGTCTGCATCGAGTCTGCTGCGCAGAGTCACATCGTTCGAGCTGTATGCCGTAGCTCCGGAGGCCTGGTATATATAGCGATTGAGTGCTATCGGGTTGCCAACGTTCTTGCGCTGCGTATACTCTGCGTATCGTCAGCGTCGAAACTTGTGTGAGCCAGCGGTGTCACTCACCATCCCATATTCTCTGCGCAGTGTAGGGCCCACGTCCTTCTTGTGCATACTTAGCTCCGTACTTCCTACCCATCAGATCGTGCAGGATCTCACGACAGCAGCCATACTCGACGACACATTTCTGCAAGAAGTGTCGCTCTTCGTCTGCCCAAGTCTTGCTTGGGTGCTGCGGCATTTTGGTGAAGCTGACTCGAGTACTGACAGGAAGGGGACAAAGATGTGATCTCGATACCGATTTGATTGAGTTGTATACAGTGATTCAGGTCGACATAATCGTCGACTAAGCAGAGTGTGTTGTTGTGCTGCCAGAAATACGAGATGGGCGCGATAGTGACAGATGAAAGTGGGTCAGCCACAACGCTTCACCTCCAGTGACACAGACAAAAGATGCCCATGCAGGAGCAGTCTAATGTCCAAGGCGGTATAAATGACTGCTCGCAGTAGAGCTTGACCTGTATTCTATCACGAGACGACTGAATGAAACTCTCTTGTCGTCGCCGCCGTGATTGTGAGACAGCTCCGCCTTTCATGTGAGACCGTCGCGCCTTCTAGGGCGATCCTGTCTTGTCTGGAGACACGCAAGCACAAACTATCGTGGACAAAGACTATCTTTCGGACCTGGGAAGCTGGAGACAGAGCTCCAAGAGACACGAAGCCATCCAGACAATGATGCGCGCATAATGGCTGTGTAGATGTCCTTAAAAGGTCGTTCCCAGCTGCTTCTTCTGAACGGGGGCAACTCACATGCACTTTGTTTCTCATTCCGTACACACTCATGCTCACTGACGAGGTCGAACAATGTCATTGACGATTATAGACAACACCTTTCTATCCTATATACACTCTCACGGCTCAGTCATGTACAGAGCGGCGAAGGCCTTGTCGATGCTGCACAAACGCGTTCTGCAGGACGAAACCCCTTCACTTGCTTCGCAATGCGTCCAAGAACTATTCAAATACCCGCGGAGACTCCGGCTATGAAGTCCTTTCGCAACTGCATCAAGGACACCAATAAGGATACAGCGACACCTGTGAACGATTTAAACGTCACACGAACAGAGCAACCATTCAAGAACGACGAACAACAACGGCTGCGCCATCATGCCTGTATCAGCCACCACCGGCCGACAAACGCTGACTGCCAGCATTCCGTGGCAGTTCGCCTTTCGGATGGCTCTACTGCTTCTCTTCGAGATGTGGCAGCTGACGGAAACTGAACTTGTCAACATCTATCACGCGCTCTTCCCAATCACGCATGAGTACTGGTTCGCCAAACTTCGAGATCAATACCATCAGCGCTGGTCTGGCGGTCGCCGCGAAATTCACTGGCGAACCCTCGATCGTCCCAACACTTTCAACGCCACGCCGTACACCAACCAAGAGCTACAAGCATTCGCAACAGCCGTTGCCGACATCGATCGAGAAGCGACTGCTCTGGGCATCAACTTGGTCCTCAAAGTCGCGCCTTCTCATCAACTGTTGTCCCACGTTCCTGCTGGCACCGCTGGCAGGCCAGCAGCACAAGTTGCAGTGCCAGCTTCAGCTCCAGCACCGATGCCCACTGGACCTGTGTACCTCCCTGCTTCCGCTCCAGCTCCGCCAATAGGTGCGCCCGCGCCGACGACCACTGGTCAGACAATGGGCGGAGGGGTAGCTGCGACTTTCACGCCAGTGCCTCAAGCCGTCCCAATGATTTACGGCAGAGATGTTGAATTCTCCGACGGAGGCGCCTCATACTTCCCGCATCCAAGCACCATCTTCGGCGGTGAGAGCGCTACCATCAACACATCTTCTGCGTTGTACGCTTTGGGTGGCCCCTTGCATCTTGTCGCCAACGCCCCGGGACTGCTTGAGCCAAGCGAGTACAGCAGCTCCACACTAGCTGCAGTCACAGTCTACAACGTGGGCTGCTGTGGCGTATGCAATCAGGATGTCCCAAGCGTTGGTATCGAGATCACAGATAAGACGGAAGACCGTTTGATCCCAGCCGCGAACGCTGCTATCCTGGACTTGCGTGGCCGTCCACTCATTCATCGACGCGACGTGTCAGGAGCACTTTTCAATCCTCGTCAGAACCTGGACGCGATGACTGGCTGCTCTTGTATTGCTACCGCGGATTGGACTGATGCTCAGATCGAGATGGCCGGCTTCGAAACTCTAGCTTTGAAGCTGAAGGTCAAGATCTGCCGAAACTGCACACTTTGCCAGAACTGAGCGACATTCGCACCTTGCTCCTGGAATGTGTTTTGCGGTAGGAATTGATAGCGCTACTGGAGCGCTCTGCGAGCCTGCGGGCGTTTGCTTTTTGGTCCGCGTTGGTGTACTTGCATTGAGCATCTTGGGTGTTTTGGCGTTACAAGAACACTTTGCGAGCCTGCGGACGTTTGATATGCATTTGAACGGCGCTCAATAGATTGCATCAGGAACTGCCAATGGAGGCAGCATGGTATAGCATAGCATTGAATTGATTCAACTGACACCGAAAAATACATGATCACATTCTCATCTCAATCACTTCTCCGTTCTCAACAGTCTTACAGTCTTGGAGCACTTCCCACTCACTCAGAGTCGCCAGCGTCAAGCTCTTCGCCGAATGAACCCTCCTCGACATTTTCAAGCTCGTCATCAACATCACGCTTCTTGTTGCCCCATCCTAGAGTCTTGAAGAGTCCTTTCCAAGTTGCTTTGCTCTTCTTCTTGCCCTTGAACGGGTTGTCCGGAGCGTTTCGACTGACCACATGTTAGCTCATTCGACATCTCACCTGCCGAGATACGTACTGTTGACTCTTGGTCGAAAAGATCTCCCACGTCTGACACTTGTTGCGACCGAATTTGGCCAAGCGTTGACCGATGGCGTCGCCATTGATGCACATCTGGAAGAACTGCGCTTTGCAGATGTGGGATGGGACCCATTGTGGAGGGTTGCAAGTGCCTGGAATCATTTGTGTTAGATGTGCGACAAGACGATTGGCATGGACGAAGCACACTTACCAGAGATGAACGGGAGGGCAAAATAGTTGACGCGACTGCCACTACCGGCATAGTCGCTGGGAACAACGATGTTCTTCTTCTTGCAGAAGTCGTTCACGGCTTGGACAACGTATTTGTTCTTTCTGCCGCATGCAACGGAGCGGGGACCTTCGATGGCAACGGCAAAGCCGATGAGTGCCAGGAAGGCGAGAAAGAAGCGCATGGCTACTGTAGCTTAGGGTGGCTGATGTGGCGGTACGATCGGTTTTGACACAATCGAGTTCTGGTATAGGTTGATGAGGACTAGTGGAGAAGTCATGATGCCGATGGCCGCGGTTTGGTATGTGTTTGACGCTATTGAGGTCGATATTCAGTAATCGCGAAAGTCACGATGCCTTCGTGCATGAATATAGATCCAGTGGCGTGGTAAGGACAAAGGAAATCTGGTCCAAGTGGGACGACTCCGCTGGTGGGCAATGTTCTTTGTTCGTGTGAGATGAGTGTGGAGCTTGATACACTGGGACGTATCAAAGAGACTGCATGCTACGCATCTCTGGACCAGAAAGCCAATTCTTGTTCATGTCATCTGCGAAAGAAGGGCCCAGACGAGGCGAGACCGCATGCGCTATACGCTGATGGTTTGGAGCGGCCTCAGTATACGCAAGATACTTTCACCTACTCCACAAGTGGCTGAACTACATCCAGTACTGCTCCATCTACAGGGTGAGTAGAGCTGGTTGTGATTGGATGACTGGTTGCACAAAATGAGGTCGACATCCATCATATCATACTCGTTGCAGACGTGTCTTTTCTTACGAACAGAGGGCCATATGTCCAAGGGAAGTGTCGCAGCTATGGGTCTGGAGGAGAAAAGTCATCGATTCGCCGATGGTGGAACCCAGACTGCTTCATCGGTATTCAGGGCGGCGAGAGGATGGACGAATAGTTCAAAAACGCGTCGGAGATCGAAACATTGTCAATGCCGGTAAAGAAACTGTTTTAGTTGTAGGGAAGATGTCGTGCGCACGATTTGGTCACCCATCGTGTTGTTGACTCTGTAAATCAATTGCTGACATGCCAAGCCTGGCTTCAGCAGAGGTTGTCGGCCTCTTCTCCACCTCGAGTTCTGGAACATTGGCACCGATACAGCCCCAGCTTCTTTCGGTAGTGCCACAGATAATGAGTGGCTAAAAGTCGAGAAAAGAGGTCCAGCAGCACTTCCGCCTTGAACGAGAACGCCAGCGCGCACGTAACGAGCTCGCACGGACGGCGCAAGAATATCCAGCTTACCAAAACACCATCGAGGGACAGATCTACCGCGAGGTGATGGTCGATAGCCATGAATTCGCGACGTGTGATCCGGCGATCGCTCGGCAGGCACTCATGCACCGTGCCAACCAAGCGACAGACGCCGCAGCGAAGATGGACATTGATGGACCAGAGCCTTTCTTGATGGGATGACAAGATAAAAGGGAGACGTCCAAAGGCTGTTAGTTCGGGCTGATTTGGAGAAGGTTCAATTGGCGCGCTTGCAGCTGCCTATCTCACCAATTCGGCATCGAGCACTTCCACGCTTCCGGCCCGCAGTGAAGGACGATTCTGTGAGATCCAGCTTTCATCTTGAGCATGGCGGTCGTTATCATGGCAGTGGGTTTATCTCATGAGGCACAAAGTGTCGAGTGCTGGCAGCATAAGGGCAGAATGAGGAATTACCACTTCCAGACTAGAGTTCACAGACGGAAACTCTCCCTCAGCCTTGCTGCTATGACAGACACATGGCCCGAGAATGTCCATTCAATGAGCAAGGAATATAAGTTGTTGGGGTAGAGGACGAAGCGAAGCTGACGAGTCACTATGTAGTAGATCCAACGATGTTTAAGCTCACTCCCAATGGCAAAAGCACCTTTGAGGTAGTCTTGGCGAGCTGAAAGTATCCTGTCTGCTTCGGCCAATCCGGAAAGCGCCACAAATGCCTGCAAGCTCACGAGCATCCATGCAGATGTGCACAGAACAATGTAGGAACGGTATAGACTTCCACTCCTCCGCTACGACGATCTAGACCAAGCATGATGCAATGTCTCCAACAGTGCGGGGTCGACAAGACCCTCAAAAGTATCGCGACATCCAAAGGTTGACTCCATCTTCTTGACTACCACGAGTCGGCAGGACAAGACAGCAGACATGGCATCAGAACTCGCAGAGACCTACGACCACAACGGCAACGCCGTCAAGCACGGCCGTGCCCGCGTCAATGGCATTCGACTCCACTACATCACAGCCGGATCAGGCCCTCCTCTCCTCCTGCTTCACGGGACGCCCAAGAACAGCTTCTACTGGTATCGCGTCTTTCCATTGCTTACTCCACACTTTACTCTGGTGGCGCCTGATCTCCGCGGATTTGGCTACACCGACAAGCCTCCGTCAACAGATGGCTACGATTCCAAGGAGCAGGCTGCTGATGTTGCGGACCTCATGACACAGCTCGGCCACGAGAAGTTCTATCTGCATGGCGAGGATCGAGGAGCAGATTATGCGTATGCTGTGGCAGGACTGTACAGAGATCGAGTGCTAAAGTTGAGCTTTTGCGAGATGTTGCTTTCTGGGCTGGGGCTGGAAGAGAGCAACATCTGGTCGAAGGAGAATGTGACTGCACAATACAGAATGCAGGGAGTGTGGTGTTGGGTGAGTAATTGATGTTCAGGGAGAAATCGAGACCACCACTAACATTTCTGCCAGCACCTGTCCTTCTTCTACATCCCACACATCCCAGAAATGCTGATTCAAGGCCACGAGCGCGAGTTCTGGGAGATGTTCATCAAGCAAGAATGCTACGACCCCAACAAGATCGAACCAAAGGCGCTCAATCACTGGATCGAATGCGTCAAGCAGCCTGGCTGTCTACGCGGCATTCTGGAAACGTATCGAGCTGCCTTCAAGAACGGAGATCTTAATCAGGAACTGGCGAAGACGAAACTGACATGTCCCGTGTTCACGATTGGAGCACCAGAGTTTTTTGGGCCAACTGTGAGAGAATGCGCCGAGAAGTTCGCAGACAATGTGGTCAGGTCGGAGATCTACGAGGAGTGTGGGCATAGTTTGGCATTGGAGAAGCCGGAAAGACTGGCGAAGGACTTGATTGGGTTCTTCTTAGATACGCCTGTCGCGTAGGACCAACACAACACCAGGTCGAATCGATCTTTCTGTAAAACACACACAGCGACTGCTGCGCTCACGTTGATCGAAGCACTGTCTTCCATGATCCATCATTGGCAACTCCAAGGTCTGTCGCCTTTGTTCCCCGCTGCCAGTCTTGACCTCTCCGATGGCAGAAGCGCGATGTTGCAAGTGGAACAAAGAGATGGAGAGAAGTCATGAGCTGTGTCTTTGATACCAACACGCAAGAACAATATGAAGCCCACTGACACGTCGACCTGGCGCTGAGCATGACCGCTTTCGATCTATTCCAGGACAATCGTCTTTGATTGAGCCTGCAGCACAACATTCAAAGCTCTCCAGATTCCACCTCGTCGCTTCACCAAGACCCAACAACCACAACATCAGACTCGTCAGCACTCCCTCCACAGCCCACACAAGCTGCAAAGACCTGAATTCCATACACGAAAATGTATCACACTTCGACTTCCCCAGTCCTCTCCAGGAAGAAGTACACTACCTGGTTGAACCCGAACGGAACCGTCAACTGCATCATCCTCTAGGTCTTGCCTCGACAAACGAGGGATCTGCGATGCAGCTGACCACATCGAGCATCTTAGCATGGTACCGGAGAGGTCATTTGCGCACTCGAGAGAGCGCGACTTACAAAGAAGATGGCGGGTTCTGATTGCTGAAGCGGAACCGCCCGCTGAGTGAGAGCTGGATCGTCCATAGCTGTTGTATGATTTGACGTTCGCTGTCGCTGCTTGAGTCTTCTCCGGCTACTTTTCACCTTCTCTACAAAGACGTCGTTTCTATTTGGTCGTTCCTGTTTATCGTTTCAGACCCGGCAATCGTAAGGCCTGCTTAACGAGAGGCATGGAACTGCCTTCTGTCTTTGAAGACGACTTTTGGGTTCAGATAGCTCAGCTGTCCAAAGCGGCTTGCTGGCAGAGTGCGTTGGCTCGTAATTTCATGGTGTGTGGAGCTGACGCGGAGTTCGCGCTCTTGCTTTACGCGCTTCTCTTTCTCCACTTTGGCCTTGCCAGCCTTGGCTCTATCAGTGTTCTCTTAGTTCTTGCGAACAAGCTCTTGCTGACGCTTGCGATTCATTTCCAGCTGAGTTGGGCGGACCTGCTGGAGGGAAGACTCCTGGCGAGACCCGGCAGCGCTTGCGAGCGCTGAACGTCGACCTTGTTGCTTTTTCGTCTCTTGTTGCTTAGAAGAGCGCTTGTCATCTTCGGCCTTCTTTGCGTTGTCGACCTGTTCTTGGGCCCTCTTCTTCCACCAGGATACCCTAGTAATTGGTGATGGCAGAGTTGGATAGACACTACGGCAACTCTGAAGATGGCAGTGAAGCGCACGCTAGCCAGCTAGAGCAGTAACGGCTTGGCCCTCCCCGAGACTTGGAGTGATGTGTTTGTTGGAGACGATCGGTGGGATGTTCGGACTCACCCACGACAGTCCGCTCTAATATTCGACGTCGTTGTCTGGCGCACGAGAGGACTAGTCGTTGTCGAGGCTGTTGTGGAAAGGCTGGAGAAGCCGGAGGCAAGAAGCTCCAGCTGACACCTTGCAGGGTCCAGCTGAGGCCCCCCGACCCCGGAAGGAGGCGCTTTTACACGCTGATGTACCTGGTTCTTCTTGAGTACCACCCGTAGCCTTGATGATGGGGTCGTGCCACCGGTAGCGCGGTGCTCGTGCAAGATCTGGAGAAGCACACGACCGAAACATGCGAGGCTCAGAGATCTCTCCCTTCACTGCCTGCACATGATCGCTCGTGGCTTTCGCAGTTGATGCCGTAGCTGATGGTCTCTCATCGGAGAGACACCGATCCCGTCCAGTGAGCGCTCCAAATTGCTCATGCGGTCTCGTTCCTCGTGGGTTGTCGTGCCGCTGACGTGGTCCGGATCGATCGAGTGGAGAGACAAACAACCGGAACGTGAAGGGCTCACAGATCACGCTGTTCACTGCCCTCACACGACCGCCTGAAGTTCAACATGGCGGACAGCTCTCGCGTTCCCAGATGTTGCCGGCGTCCATGACACTGACATTCACCACCACAGAGCGTAAAGGCCCGTGCGGGAAGACAGCACACTGCCTTCGAACATAACCAGCTAGTCTGTCGGCGATCACATTGTCCTCGATTCTCCCCGGTCCAGTCGTGTGGCCAGGCACTGCCTCAAACTCCACCCTGGTGCCGCGGCCGAATTCTCAAGTCAGGCGCATTGTCGACAGTCCGTACACCTAGCCACATTGCTTCACAGTCGGCCAAGACGCTCTGACAGTCGCTGCGGATGACGAGGTCGTCGATGTCTCCTGATGCGGTGATGTCGATCACATGTGAGAGTGCCCCAGCAATGGCATGACTCTCGTGGTCGTTCTCAATCGTCGTGGCTCCCAGGCACCAAGCGCTGCCGTGGAACATCTGATCGATGCGAGACCACCAAACAAACGCCGCGCCACCAAATCTTCCAATCACTTCACCTCCCTGGTGTCTTGGAATATGATTCCGCGTCTCCTCCTTCCACAATCCGTCGGTGTACATCACTACACGCCGGCCTGGGTCCGGCTTGCTTGCCTCAGCAGGAGAAGTCTGCCAACCCAAGCTGTTGTGAGGCCGCGGAATCCGTCTTGTTGCCATCTTTGTCGTCTCTCCAAAATCGTGCTGTCCAAAAGTCTTGCTTGTGTCCGCTCGTGTCGTCGTAGTGGTTGTCGGGCTGCGCGAGAAGAGAAGCGATGTTATGAACATCACAAGCTGGTCATGGAGCCTCACCTGCAGGTCTTTTCGCGTCACAACGCGGCAGCTATGGCGACGACCAGACATTAAAATAGCTTCAATAACACTGCAAAGAATGGAGACGGGTGCATTGTCGTTCAGATTGATTGGAAAGACTATCCTATATAGCTTTGTCTGCTCGGTTTGCTCCTTGCTCCATAGACTTGAAGAGACGAAAGAACAATCACACGAGCAATTTGAATCTGGGCTGCCTCTCTGAAGGGTTCATTGGAAAGCGTGAAGCTGAACAAAGTGCTTGAGTAGAGCTTCTTGCAATTCCAGGCGCCGGAACTTACATATTCTACACTTCTAGAGAAAGGAAACAAGTTGGCTTCGAAAGAACTTGACCTTTTATGCAGACGATGCACTGACCATGCTTGGCTCACACAACACCAAATGTCAACACCTCGAATAAAAGTGACGTTTAAGCAGGGATAAGGTGACGCTGGCGCCTTCGGACGGCTGACGCTTCACGGTGATCGATTGGAAACATCGGAAAACACAGATAGAGAGATGAATCTAGAAAGCTATGTTCGCGACGCATTTTCCTTTGCTCCGTGTGCTCGAGAAGCAAAATTCACAGCGCGAGGCGAGGTTCAATATTGGCATCCTCACTGATCAGTGTTCAGTCAGGTCTTTGATGTCTCATGTGATTTGTCGGAGCAAGAGAATTGAGTGACCGCGGATGCCGTGCCCCATGCTGGGTTCATTACTGAATTAAACCCTTGCAGTGACCAACTTCAGTGGCCCAATTGGTGTCTGTGAGGAGAAAAGGAAGACAAGTCAAGGAAGAATAGCTTGAGTTTTATGTGCGGCGAGCTTGGGCCCTGCTTGGCCTGCCAGACTCTGACGTGTCGTGATCCTAAGAGAGGTTGTCATGGGGAGTCGTATCATTGCTCATCCTAGCCTTGTATTGCTACTCGGCCGCCAGACCGAGCGAAGATGGCGTGCGATGCGGTCGCGGTAGACTGCAATACCACGCTGTACCATCGAGATCAGTGACTGCTATCTCCATGACTTAATAACGCAGCTTCAATAGCGAGCGGTGGATGGAGCCGTGAATTCGATGCTTCTATGTGGCCTTTGTTCTCCAGGTGCTGTACTATTGACGCGCTGGATCTTTTTCATGACGAGCAATCGTTCCAAACTCCGATCACTGATGTCTACCATCCCTTCCCGTACATCCATTGGCAGCTACCACCCTCTCCTGTGCCGTCGTATATCAAACAGCCACTTCTATATGTATACAGACTTGGGTTTTGGGACGCTGCATCAAAACTCGCTTAGCCGAGATCCCTGCCACGCTAACTTTGCTAGCGCTGCTTCACATAGCAGCCGACTCGAGCTTGCATCGATCAAATACATACAGAACGACTCGATACGCTCTGGAATCCCAACTTGGAGATTCAGGCCTAGGTGATCAATCGTCTCTCAACTCGCGCACGTCGTTCTACCATCCCTCGCGACACTTTTATCGAAACCTTCCTGCACAAATATCAGCTGCAATGTCGAACTCGCAAGACACTGGAGCAGCAATCGGCCACTGTGCGCCAGACATTCTCTCAGTTATCATCGAACGCTATGCTGCCGGGCTGGATGGCCGGTTCCGGTACGGTATAAGAGCAGTGGTAGAGACACAAGCCGTCAGAATCAACGCGTATTTTGAAGCAGACCGCGAAAATGTCTGTTCCTCCTTCTTTCAAGTACAGATTGGTATGCTGACATTCTTCAGACCATCGAGGCAGTATCAAGCAAGACTTCTCTGCGCATCGATCTCTCGCAGGGCTACACCATCACTCTGCTCGATCCGCGACGACTGCACCGTCCAATGCTCAGCCACATCAACCAAGAAGCACTCAAGAAGATCGAGTCAATTGACATCAGCGAGCCATATCTGTACGAGTACAGGACTGCAATCAACGATCACTACTATCTCCGCCGCTGGACCGTCACTTTCTCGCGCCGCACTTCTCTCCACCAAAAGCGGCAGTACTGGGCCATGGACATCGCAGACGAAAAGTGCAAATCGACATGGGAAGTGCTGGAGAATTACGACGCGCCACTATTACCAGACCAGATCACCAGAATGACACAGCGGGAGATTGAGGAGGAAGTGATGCCAAAGTTGAAGAAGACACTGGAGATCTTCAACATGCTCGACTCTAAGGTGCTGCTGACGGCAGAAATGCTGTGGCATCTGCAGGACGACATGGTGTACAGCACATGGATGGGAAGCGACGTTGGAGGGGTGGACTTGGAGGAGATGAAGAGCAAGAAGGGCGTGTGCTTTGTGATGCGTGGGAGGGAAGAAGCGCCGAGGATGTATCGGAGTGCTACGCGGAAGGGCAATGCCAGCGTGTGGACGAGGTGCCCAAAGTAGGATTGAGTGACTCTGAGGCAAATGTCGGATTCATGCGCTCCGAGAGTCGCGCAACCACCACGCCGCTTCATAGTCAGACAGAGCAGAGCCGTAATGTTTCTCCAATCACAAAGCTCTTAAGCCAAGTCCATTTGCGATTCGAACCATCCTGCTAGATGCCGATCGTTTCTGAAGCTTTGCTCTACAGATTGTAAGGCTTTCCTGAGGATGATGAAGGCTGAGGCATCATGCAGGCCTACGGTAAAAAGTGTCAGCCGTCCTTTTCGGGGAGACATGAAGGCCAGGTCCATCTGGCTCTCCAGCGAGGCCAAATCTAGACCAACGATGTGGGAACACGCGTCTCTCACGAGTTTGACATTGTCCACGCCATTTCGCATCCAGAACAAAAGCGAAGTCATGATCAACATCGATCCAGTGAGGGATGTGATGGTCAAAACGTGTCTTGAGCAAAAGATTAGCAGTCTCACCAAGCTTTACCCTTAGCCAAGGAGCAAAAAGAGAAGTATTGCCACGGCCAGGAATTGAACCTGGGTCTTCGATTGCCTTGCCGCCGCCCCTCCGCCCGCCGCTCCCCCACCTGCCGCCACGAACTTACGGTTTGCCGATTTCAAGGACGATGTGTTACCGTTACACCACCGTGGCATTGTTTGATTGTTGAAATATTGTAAGTTTGGATTGTTTATAAACGTTCACTGGTGACGTTGAGCTGTGCAGGGCTTCTGCAGGGAAGGCGAAAGGTGAAGCCCGGAGGTCATCGAGACTTGCCGCCGTCACCAACATACGTCTTCCAAAGGGATGATGAAATCAGCTCAACATCTCGTCGAACGCCTTCCGTCCCTCCATGCTTGACCAGAATCTGGCGCTGGACATTTTCCGATCGATGCCTCGAGTGGAACCGCACAGGCAATGACCAGGATCACAGAGCAAGCAAGCTTGACAACCTCAAGGGCGGCTGTGGCGGTGCATCGAAAGACCGATGTCGAGAGCAGCGACCAGACGCGATACGGCCAGGACCTTTCAAGCGAATGGTGTTGCAGTTGGTTCGATGGAGTCGATTGCGCAGTCATCTCAAAACCGACGTGAAGGCGCGCGACCACAGACACTTAGGGCCGCAGCTCTCGGCCCAACATCATCACAATCTGCTCAAAGCTCAACATTCCTTCTCGATGCAAATGCTTCCCGATCACTCGCACTGCTTGTGCCTGTTCCATTCTCCTCACACCAACCAACAACCAGAAAAGTCTCGCCAGCTTCGCCACCGCCATATCCTCCCGGCTTTCACCGCTGCCTATCTCGACGCCATTTTCCGACATCAGTTCATCCTTCGTAACTTCCTTGACCGAAGCTGTGCTAATGAAGGCGCTCAGTGCCTTGTCCAGCTCCTCGCCGAACATCTCTCGACCTATGACGACGATCTCGATGGCATCGCCCATGCGGCCGATCTCGAACAAGACAGCCCAGCAGATCACGAATGTTCCGAGAAGAGCGATTTCGACGCCTTCTGAACCATGATTGGGAGTGCCGTCGAGGAGAAGGGCGAGGTTGGTGGGTACCTGATCGTTGCTCACGAATGCAGTGGCCTCGCCTGAATGCGGTGAAGATGCGGTTTCTGCTCTTCGATTGGAAGCAGTCGCAACATGATTGGACTCGTAGGACAGTAGTTGTGGATCTGCATCTTGGAGCGGGAGGATGTTCGAAGTTGTCCTTTTGGCTGCCGGCCGCCAAGAATCCTGGTCGGTCGAGGTGAGATCGCTGAAAGTTGAAGTACGTTTACGCTTCCTCTCCGTCAAGGACATGGCTTCGATGCTTACCAGCGGCCGCAGTGTCAGGATCACGAGCAATCTACAGGACACACCATTGGAGAAGCACAAGAACCCGGGATCGTCGCGCTTTGTTCTCCGCACGAAATACCAAAGTCTTGGGATGGCACCTGGCATCTTTGTCTTCAAGCACGAATCCGGCGCAGCGTCATGACACAACGAAGCTCGATTCGCGGTTGGAGTGACCATTGTTTGCATGGGCCTTGGTCCAGCAGGATACCTGAATGTAGGAATAGTCCAAAATTCGCGAACGTGAATCTGCCGCAGGCGCAGCGCAAGCCAGCTTCCGAAGGTGCAGGTAGCCGTCACATACAACGTCAGTTCTACGTGTCCCGGTCGCGACATAGAGATGTGCAGCTCAGCTTCAGCCTGCCCTCATCTTAC
Source organism: Septoria linicola (assembly GCA_024114885.1). Lineage (NCBI taxonomy): Eukaryota > Fungi > Ascomycota > Dothideomycetes > Mycosphaerellales > Mycosphaerellaceae > Septoria > Septoria linicola. The sequence continues at coordinate 2,101,243 of CP099427.1, read as the reverse complement.
TTGAGCCATTGGACCTGACAGCGTCTCCCGGACGGTGGGCATGAGGCAGGCGTCAATGATCTCGTCGGCATCTCGATCAACCATCTTCAGGACGGCAACATCTCCTCTCCAGTGACCGAAAGAGACGCTAACAGTCTTCAGAGGCACCTCCTTTGCAAGCTCTGCCATGGCTTCAGCATGTCGCCGATACCTGTTGCAGGCATCACTCTGCGCGACACCTTCCACCTTTCGCAAATATGGCCCTTTTCCGTACAAGACCCATTCATCCACCTTCAAGAAGATATGTAAAGTACGCAGGTTGGGGCAGAGACCTGTTAGGCGTTTCAAGCTCTCGGCTTCTTTGCTCAAGGACAGGACATCCTCGCCACTTCTCCACAGTCGACCTGATACTGGCGAAGCGAAAGGCTGGCTGAATGGTGCTCGCATATCAGATATGCTGACTACCAGCTGCACATGCACGATACTCCTCAGAAGCGGATCCGGGTTGCCAGTCATGATCATCTGCGACTTGCCTGACGTGAATTCCAGCCTGCTCGCCGAGCCTCGGATGTCGCTAAGATTGAGCACAATCACGTTCGACTCCAGGTACTCGTGTCTTGCTATTTTGTATAGCCTCTGACAGCATCGAAAGGGCTGAAGAAGTTCCCGAAACCGCTTGGAGATCTGCTCGGATACCACTCCATCTGGCTGTTGCATGAACGTGCTGCCACCTTGCTGAGCCGAAGCACGCCAGGTCATCGCATAGCTGCAGATGTGCGACAGCAGCTCATCGGAAAGGTCGAGAAGCTTGGCACACATGCTGGCACTTTCCTCGTGTCTGTCTTGGTGCAAGGATGCTGTGCCGCCAAGCTTAGGGTTCGTGATTGCGCCCGATGTCTCACGGTCGATTGCAGGTCGATCTCGAGAAGACCATAGAGCGTATCCATAGAAACAGACACAAGGTAGGAAGGTCCGGCCTATTCAGCAAGCTCTCCTGCGGTGTGAGAGAGTCAATGACGTGGGCGAGAGAGGTAGGATGAGGTCGGATCAAGCTCATCCGGGGAGATGGAAGTCGGTCGGCATCTCCAGGGTACGTGGTGGAACTGAGTGTTTGAGAACCTGAGGCATTAGATCTTACGGCCGTATGGCGCTCAACTACCTCTGGAAGCATATTTTCAATGGCAGGAACCAGTATTGACGCCTCCGTGATGGCATAGACATCGACTTTGATTCTGGTAGGCATTCATTTGAGCTATGTTCACTCTCTATGCAACTGCCGTCTCCCCGATCATCTTCTTGCTGCGAGCTCTCCTTCTCTGCACTTGTTGCTACAGCTCTCGGTAGTTCACAGAGAATACCATTTTCTTCCACTCCGTTCCCAACACCTGTCTCCCGTGCTTCACTTCGTAGTCCCCGAAGGCATCTCTGAGCAGCGAGAATCTGGTTGCCAAGGCATTTGCCTGCGTGTTGGAGGGCTCTGTGGCTACCCGACCTGCGAATTCCACCCACATGTCGTTCTTTGCTGCGTGCACCATTGGGATGAAGTGTTGCTCGACGATGTCCAACATGTGGCAGAGACCGATCGTGTCGACTTTGGGAAGATAGGCTCGTATCTCTTGCACAATCTTGTTGGCACACTGCTTGAGCCTGCTAGTGAGACGAGGTTTCTTGGCCATGCTTTGCAAGACATCGAGCGCTTCTCGGCTCCACTTCACCATCGAACATTCCAAAGTATACTTGAACTTCTGCACAGTACCTTCGTTGTAGTGAGGCCGTGGAGTCACCTTTGCACCCATCATAGTGCAGCGGACCTTGAAGTTGGCATAGATGCTGGCAAGTCGCTGCTCTTCCTGGCCTTCGGCGTGGAATCGATCGTCGAACAACACAATCTCATCCTTCTTGTTGCACAGTCCGAATGCACAGAATGGGCTGATGTAAGCAGGCCCGGTGTACTTAGCGTCAAGGTCTACTGCAGAGCGGATCTCGTGGGAGAGAGTCTGCCGGCTGCTCCAGCTTGGCGTCTTCTCCTCGAGGTGGCGTAGCTCATTCTGGAGGCTGGCCTCCGAGTGATAGTACTTCTGCACATCACGTAAAGCCATGGATACAGCTCCAGGCAGATCGCTGTACCAGCTTGCGATGTCGAAGATGCGCACGGAATGGTCAGCGGCCTGGGCAGCATTTCGAAAATGGCTCATAAACTTGGCGAGGCCTTCCAAATCGTACTCCTTCCATTGATGCAGGGTGAATTTGAAGATTCCAAGAGTAGAGGTCTCTTTCTCCCGGTGTTGCTGGAGCGCAGCTAGCTGTTGATCAGCGCGCTCAGCTCGGCGAGAAGTAGCTGCTTCATCGCTGGTAGTCATTCGTTGTCGCACTTCTTCAATCTGATTCATAGCGCGAGCGATGTTCCTGTCTGCATTCCGAATGATCGAATCTATGCTCAGCTGAGGGCGCGAGTGTACTGGCTCTTCGAGACTTGTGTTGAGGAAGAGGTTTGGAGTCTGTGGTTGACGTGACATCGCGAGATTGATGCGGATGGCTCCTTTGTAAAAGCTGGATGACTTTTTGAAAGTTACAATTCGCGTTATTTACTTCTGTGGGCGTGACAATGACTGATCTGGAGAGGTCGAAAGAGAATTTCAACTTTATGCATCGATGATCGCCGCTAGACCACTCCCGATTTCTAGACAGGAGACACTGTTTCGAATCTTTGCCCAGTGTTTGCTGGAGTCGCAACAAGCCATGTCTTGGAATGTCTCACTTATTCAAACTGCTCAGAAGCGTTTGGATCGTACTGCAAGAGACAGCTTACAGTCTGTCACCATATACACTAACTTACGATCGTATACACGGTACTTGCTCTCACCAGTTGATCGCTCTCCCAGCCAACCGCAGCATCCAAGTCCCCTTCTTCGCTTGAGAGATCATGGCGAGAAGGGTGGAAACGAGGAGAGTAGAGCTCTGCGGCAGTGATGTAGACCCGTCAGATCCATAACAATTGATCTCGCGCTAGCTTCACTTGGATGTGTAACAAGACTGCTCCAGCAGACTGGTCCACAAGTAAGTAACGCAAGTGAAGATACCTTCACTTGCTTACTTGCTATTTAGTACTCTCGCTACTTACTTGTTAAGTAAGTAAGACAATCTCTACTCACTTGTACAAGCCTTACTTGCTCGGTGACGCTAGCTATAAGCGGTAGTGTATTACGATATCGAATGAATACTAGTCTATCTTAACCGTGTTAGTGCTATCTACTATTACTATTACTGCCGTAGGTGTTGTTAGCTACGTAATGCGCCTAAATAGCGTACTAGTTAGTATAATGAAACCGCTGTTTATCTATAACTTTAGAGTAACTAAATATCGCATAGTTTCACTATATAACTATCGTCTACGTAGTTGCAACACGTCGCTAGTAACGCTAAATTGTCGCTTAGGCTCGTTACTTATTACTAGACAGGCATATATATCTAACGCTATTTATACTAGGCTTAGCTATTATCGTCTCTTTTCAATCTAGTAAGGTATTAGTAACTAGCTTATATTGAGTTTAACTGCCTTCTTCCGCTTCTTACTATAGTACTATATATACTCGTCTATAGCCGTATTATTATCGCTGTCGCTATCGCTATCGTTATTAATTATAAGCGAGTAGATAACGTAGCGAGCGGCTATACTAGGAGCGCGTAGACCGACTATCGACGTAGGAGGCCTCCTATACTTGTCTTTGTATATATTCTATAGCCGTTAGATAGTAGCCTTAGTCCTTACGATCTAATCTTTATCGTTACTAGCCTATCGTTATTGTTTATCTAGTTTCTTAATAAACCGCTATTTTATATTCGGATAGAGTACTACTATAGCTACGTAAACAGGCGTTTCGTCTATCTTAGTAAAGTAATCGTTATACTTAGTCTAACTAAGCTTAATACTAGCGTAGAAGTGCTATTATATAGTAAGTTAGTTAGATAGGTCGTTCCGTATATCGGCTTTAGTACGTAGTTATCGTTGTTATTCGCTATCGACACGCTATTTACGCTTCGGTAGTTAGAGGTTGTTATCGATTAGATACTAGACAATAAGCGCTTTAAAGTAACTTATTAGTGCCTCTATTACTAGTAGTACTTACTAAATAGTACTAAACTTGCCGCCGCTAGTACTCTATAGTATCTTTGTTACTATCTTTAATAGCCGGAGGATCTCGCGATACTACTTAATTATATACTAATCGTCGTCCGTTAATTAATTATAGACGATAGAAGGCTCTAGCTTCATATAGTACCTATTAGGGTGTTTCTTAGTCTACTTCCGTATAGCTATATACTACTTATCTACCTCTTGTTCGTAGTACTTATTAATAGCGGCTCTAAGCTTTAATGCACGCTTAGAGCTGTCGTCGAATAAGTGCTAGCGCGTATATACGTCGTGTAATAGACGATATATGTCCTTGTCGCCCTCTACCTTAAATAGAGCTACCTCGGTAAGCTATAGTCGTTCTACCTCCTCCTATACCTATAGTAAACGATCAAGATAATAGAGCGTGTTATAAAGCTTGCTAATTAGTCTATAGCGACGCTAATATAGTAGTGTTATATCCTTAAACGTTAGTCTATTAGTAGCTATATTAATAGCTTTAGATTCAAGTACTTCTAGATCTTTGCTAGTTAGCGTAGCCTATCTAACGAGGTTGAATATATAGCCTATATAGCGTAGCTAATTCTAGTATTTATCGAAGCCGTATTCCTACGTAAGGTACTTAATTGCCTTAGGGTTATTACTAGCGTTATTAGAGATAAAGTAACTAACTTTATCGTATAGGTTATAGTATACTATTACCTCTACTATAGTCTCTATAATGTTGTAGCTAGTATAACGGCCCTTCTACCTTAGTAGATCTAGTAATATTGTCCTTAGTTAACCTTCTATAGAGATAAAGTATATAATAATACTAAGTAATACTAGTTTGTTTTTAGACGTCTATAGGTCGAATAAGAAGCTAATTCTCGTAATAGCGGCTACTAAATCCTCTATAACACGGCCGAGTTGTTTGTCGAACACTATTACTATCTTAGAGCTCGTAGTTTAGTATAAAGAAATAAATCAGTAGTAACGAGGTTAGAGGTAGGATAGGAGCGCTCTAAAGGCTAGTAGATCGTACTTACGGAAGGTAATATTATCTATAATTAGCTATATATATAGTAACGTAAGGAAGTCGTCTTTATCGAATTTAATAGCCGTATTATTATTAACGCTCTAAGGCGTTACGTGCCTGTCTATAGGCTTATACCGCTTGCTTGAAGATGTCTCTAGTAGCCCCTTACCTTCCTTATATATACTATATACTTGCCTTAAGTATACTCCTACTAAAGATATCGATTTGTCTACGTCGTAGAGACTAGCCTATTTGCCGCGTATCTACGCCTTCCGAGAGTAGTAGATCTTATATACCTAAACTGCCTTTTTACGCGCGTTCTATAGCCGCTAGCTATACGTAAAGACCTATAAAGTAATCTAAGCATCGTCTATCGGCCAAGAGTATGCTAGTAATCGTTCGAAGTCTAGTTAGTCGAGCAATTCGGTATTATTATCGTGTTTACGTTTTATAAGGCGTTTAAAGAGTATAGGCTACGAAGCCTATATAGACGCGTTATCGTCTACCTACGTAGCTAATTCTAATAGTACAGACTCTAAGTCGGTGCTAATTACTAAAGATAGGTCTAATACTAATTCCGTGTCTATACTATACTCTATAATAGCGTTATTATTATTATACTAGTATTTAGAGTTATTAGTGTCGCTCTTAGTTAACACCTCCGTATCCCTATAAGCTAATAACTTGTAACCCTAAGACTAGACTAAACTTACTTTAACTTACTAGCGCGCTATATAATACCCGTTTTAGAATATGTTGATTTGCCTATTAGATTCGGCGTAAGCTATTTAGTAACGATAGGTGTTTTAAGACGATATAAAGATATATCTATAGTAGTAGATGTAGTTTCTCTATTAGCTAGAAAGTAATAGTCTACTAATAATAAAATACGATAAGAAAATAAGCTTAAAGTTTTAGTGCTAGAACTATATAAATATAGAGATATTTTTATATAGAAATTTAGCTAACTATCTAAGCTCTATTTTGTACCGCTAAGCTTGTCTATCTAATATATTCTAGTAATGTTATTTAAAGTAGAAGAAACTATACTATAATTGCGACGATAGACTACGAGGAATTTAGGGTCTTAAGTTATTAGATTTAACGTTAAGCGTATATAAGCGAGCTCGGCTAGCGTAGCCGAGCTAATTAGACCGCCTAATTATATAGCTTTAGCTGCTTCTTTAACGATCCCTATACCTTATTTACCTTATAACGATCTAGTATAACTATACTAATACCCTTACCCTTAATACGCGCGTAGTAGACTATATACTTATAATAGCCTAGCTATACTATCCTATATACCTACGGATACTACTCGATTATCTCGTATATCTTAATACCGTTAAACGGCGGAGAATAGTATAACAAACGCCCTAACGCCGTCGCACGAAACAATTGCCGCAATTCTACTACCCTTACTCGAATAAACATAACCTTATTTTGTACGCGTAGCCGCTACGTACTAATATCGACCGACAAGAAGTTAAATAGCCGCCGCTCTTATAACGAGGGCTATATTAGCACTGGCTCTAATAATAGCGATAGGTTGTCGTGCGTAGTAAGCTTAATAACGGCAGTTGTAGTTATAGTTAGTATTATCGGTAGAGCTGCCGGAGATAGCGTGTCGTTACGTATAAGGTCGATAACCTGCCGCGTTTAGTACGATTCCTACTTATAGCCCGCTATATCTACCTCGTCGCCTATCTTAGATCGCGATTTATATAGAGAATAGGCTAATAGCTCGATTTAGTGGAGGTGCGTACGGTGGAGAAGAAGGATAACGTTAGGCCGCAAGGCTTGCAAGTCACTTGCCATTTATTCACTTGCTTACTTGCCTTGCTTACGTAACAGCTAGGCTCTCTACTTGCTTACTTACTTGCCGCAAGGCTTGCAAACAAGTGAAACCTACTTGCTTGGCGACTAGTCTGTGCTCTAGGCATGCTTCGATCTCTGGACATCTCGCGCTGGTATTAAGTCTACTTGTTCGGCAGCGTGGAAGTCGCCATCGAGCAGAGACTGTCAATTATACTTGGATTAAGTATACTGTATGCGTGATGGACTCGCGCAAGTGTGTCTGCTTGGCGTGAGCAGGGATGTGCTGAAGGTGACGCTCGTCGTGCATATCGATCAAAACAATCGATTTTCGCTCTCACGAAAACACGAACACCACGCACACAAACAGAAAGACGACGAAGAAGCACCAAGACCACGAAAGCAGAGAAGAACAGAAGGAAGATGGCCAAGTAAGTCCACTCACTCCATGTGTGAGCACGTCCTCTCCGTCACTTCGTCACTGACTACGCCAACAGCCATCCAACCTGGGAGGTTTTCGTCGACGGCAGTGTGCGGCCGTACCATAGCATCCTCAACCCCGGGAAGGATGGTGGGTTCGCGGGATGTGCGTGGGTGACCCTCAATCCGATCACCGGCGACAAGCGGTTCGCGATGGGGTACACCATGCCGTCCACGCGTGATGTGACTTCGACTGAGCTGAAGGGCATTCTGGAAGCGTTCCAGTATTTGGACAAGATGATCCAGTTGGACCCAGGGAGGGACTTCATTTGCATCAACGTCACCGTATACTCCGATTACATGGACGCCATCGACGAGGTGAGATACGCCTTCGCCCCGGCAGATGGTCCGATCCCACTGTCGGGTCACCGCGTGGGCTTCACTGAAAGTTTTGCTCACCCTGATCTCTCATATGGGATCTTGAAGGTAATCCGCTCGTTGGAGGCACGAGGCATCGTAGCGCGGTTGATGTGGATGGCTCGGCGGTCTACTCCAGGAGCATGCTTAGCAGATGACTACGCCAGGAGGGTTGTAGAGTACAGACGGAGGTTTGTTGGCAGTGGCAATGTCCCCGCCGAGTTCATTGTTCGGTGAGGGAGTACATCACACATACCACATCCTCACTACGTCTCGTGCTCAAATCGCCGCCAGATCTCGCTGTAATGGCTGACTGGACAGCATAGCTTAAACCCTGTCGGCGCAGGTCTGACTGGGGCAGCATCCCTACGGAAGCCGTTCAGAGCGGCTGTCTCTCGAGGCAGGAGGCCAAATCCTTTCCAACCTCCACGTGGTGGTCTCTGGATGGCTTTGCGAAGCCGGCGAAGGGAAGGTCGTGATCTTTGGAGATCCTCATCTACTCGGAAGCAGTCTGACAGCCATCTTCATCTTCAAGTCTTCCAGAAGCACGAAGATACCCAAGGTACTTGGCCTCCAAATACATCACGGCATGGGTGTGCGAGCAACTGGAGATGGCGCAAGTGGTTGCGAACTTCACAAGACATCACCTCTACGATAGGAACTCAAGCCGAAGTCACAGACCAGAAGTCTACACCAAGCAGCCTTGACACCTATGAAGGACGCTTCCGACCGAGCATGAACGACCACGGCGCTCAAGCGAGACACAGCTTAGGAGACAGATGAGGCGTTCCATGGAAGCAGAGCGGCAACGAGACTGCTTAACAGCGAGCAAGCCGTTTTCAATGGAGCATAGGCCGCACCTTAGCGAGGAGATCATGGTCTGGGGAACGAAGAGATACACCAGCGGGCTCCCGCAAGATCTGGTATCAGAAAGCGCACGACAAAAGCATGACTCTCGGCCACTGGTTCTTGGACCTCATTCAGTGACCATGTCACTGCGTACGAACGAGACATCACTATCAGACATTGTTGGTTATGGCAACATCAACCAGTTCAAGCTGCGAGCACCGAAGTCATGGACCTGCGGTAATGCCAGCAAGAGATCACGGGAAAGCGACTGAGACAGGGGTTGCAGAGGGTAAAAGAGTGAGCGCGAATGTGTCTCGGCGGGAATGACGAAGAGTACTCATTTGCGGATATGGCGAAGCACATCCATTCACGATTACTTGATGAGTCTCAATAGCATGAAGCTCGGTAAGGCAACACACACATGCATGCTGCATTCACGATCGGTACGTCACCATTTCTATCATGCTTGACTGCGTGAAATCAGCTATATCATCAACTTTGTGAAATGTACAGGACTGACACTTCAAAGACCAGACTCGATCACAGCCCCAGGGCAGCAGAATCAACCATGTCCGACCGCCGCACAAAACGCCTCCAGACAGAATTCGCTCGACTTAAGAAGCAGCCACCCAAAGGCATCAAAGTCGTTCATTGCGACAACTTCCGCCGGTGGGAAGTGGACATCCAGATCATCGGCAGGCATCCCATCTATCGAGCTGACGAGACCTTCCGAGTGCGCTTCATCTTCCACAACGACTATCCGATCTCGCCCCCAGAAGTCACCTTCCGACAGACTGCCACTCATCGAGTACCAATTCATCCACACATCTACAGCTATGGTGTCATCTGCTTGAACATCTTAGGCAAGGAAGGCTGGACAGCAGCAATGACTGTGGAGTCAGTGTGTTTGAGTCTACAGAGCATGTTGGCGTCCAACCGGGAAGCGAGACGGCCGCTTGATGATGCAATCTCCAGGCATAGCTCGCGTCAGCCGAGTGGTATTGGGTTCTACTACGATGATAATCGCGTCTAGGCGAAGAATGTGGCAGTGAGGAGAAGCAATGTCTTGGGTGATAAGTAGCTGGACGATACAGTACTACTCAATTGCGTCGATGCCTGATCCCAGGGATCAAATGTTCCTTGCCCACGCTGTATCAATGCTGTGCGATATGTAGCCCAGCCGCTAACGCCAGTCAAATGACTTTGCAGCATCTGTATGATTTGATCAGAGGTGCGTGGCAAGACACAAAGCCCCGATGGAATCTTGTAGGTGCTAATTTCTTCACAACATTTTACACAAAGGATTCATGATGAACTCCTTTGTCTGCTATCTATCTTGAGATCGACGAACGTGGGCTGCGGGCTCTACATAGTTGCAGCCCTTCTTGCTGAACGGTGTTCTGGTTGAGAAGTTACTTTGCTTGCCTCGCAGTTCCTTCTGTCATTCCTTCTATCTTGCTGCTGGCCGGCTACCTTTTCTTGTTGTCACCTTTCACCTTGTCGCCTTTTCACGATGTCGAACCACATAGCTGCTGACGACTGTCCCGGTTTCTGCTGTTCAGATTTCAAGACTCTAGTCGATGAGCCAGTCTTGTTACAAGACGATCCTTTACAAAACCTCATACACGGGCTGTTTGCAAGAAGCCGATTCGAGAAACACATATCAGATCGAGGATACGATGACCTGCTCCGTGATGCCTGCCAGTTGGTCTCGCGACTTATGACAATCGACGCATTCGTTAAGCATGTCGTGAAGACTGTGAATGGAGAGATGTATGTCGCCGCGGGGTCAATCAAACCGCGCAGAGGTCGCAGGATCCACAGTATCTCTGAAGCTGACTGCGGCGGCGGATACAAACAGGATATTCTGATATATCACACAGAAACACAACGTGTCGTTACGGATGATATGCGCAAGGAAGCTCGACTGATCATGCAGGACATGATTGATGCTGTTGAGTTTAGCATATCATGGCCCAATGATGGCCAAATCAGGCCAAGCGTCAGTGCAAGCTGTCAACGACTTGAAGAACAATCTTTGGAGAACTACACAAGCCAGGATGGTCGCAAGCGCTACAAGCACGGCTGTCGATCGAAAATAATCCTCAGCACACGCGTCCTTTTTGAGACCATCGAGGATCCTAAACGTAAGATCGGCGAACCAGCAGATACCAGAAACGCCGCGCGAAAGCTTTTCCTCGTTACTAGCATCCTCCACGAACTCGGTCACGCCCTCATCAACATGAGCATCGGACCCGACAACTGGGAACCTTACGTCTGCAATTTATGGTGCTCTGAAGGTGGTTTCGATTTGGAGAATGCGCTGTTCGGCGGCCTGATACGCACGCAGCTCATGGAGGAGCCCTCGGCCGCGTATTGCGCGTCGAACGAAACAGGCAGAGCGCCGCGCTACACCGAGCACTTTCTTATGACCGAGTACCCATCCTCTCTGTTCGCTCGCATATACCATGAGAGAGGGTCGCAAATGGGTATGCGGGACAATCCAAAGTATCCATTCGATGAGGTTCGTCGGGTTCCTGCTCGCTACTTCGTGGACATCTTCACTGAGAGCTTCTGGACGCAACGAGAGTTGGTTAGTGAGCACATTCGATCAGGCCCAGTACGACCGCCTGTTATGGCTGTATGGGTGGCTGAGTACATCTTCAAAGATGAGATTTCTGTGGGACCAGCGGTGCAGCCACACGGGCTGGATTCTGACGAGCAGGACTCTGATGATGAGGACTTTTCTGATGGGGGGGATGCCGATGAAGCATGTGAGGCGCAGTCAGGCGAAGATAAGGTCAGCGATCTGAGACCTGCATTCTTCAGGTTTGCAGATATTCGCAAGCCTGGCCTACACGAAGGGCTGCGTTACTGGCTGCATAATTTAAACACCAAGCGTCAGTGGCGAGCTCATCGGCATTTGTATGATGAGCTTGAATTCGAAGATTCATTCATGAGCTTGTAGGCTAGGCGAAATAGCACCTATCACAGTAGTTCTCCTGTATCCACGAAGCACAATCGCTGCCTTCTTTTCCGACGCTTCTTGAGGTTCTTTGCAGCCTTGCTACCCTCCTCCTCCAATGTTCGCCAGTATGACAAGCTCGCTTGCTCGATTTGCGGCGGGAGGTGCGGGTCTAAGGCAGCTGTTGCGACTTTCCGACTGGTTCGACTTTCCTACTTGCACCGAACGATAGCACAATCGATCCATTGGGAACAATGACCGACAACCTGCATCAACTTCCAACCTTTGTCCCGAACAGAAGACAAAGCAGCAGCAATACACTTTTAGAATCGTACAATCGTTCTTTGTCGAGTTCTTTGTACGCAGTACGTCCTACTCACTCGCATATATGAGACCGCCATGGGCGCCGAAGACTCAATCCATTAACAGTGCTCAACACCAATCTTTCTCGGTCTCTTTATCTCTTTACTGCTGGACAGTAAGTATTATCTCTGTTTCTTTCTTACATCATGCATCCTCACGCCACAGCTTCTAACTGCGCAGGCTTCTGCTGCTCGGACTTCAAGAACTTTGTAGACGAGCCGACCGTCCACCAGAACGACCCACTACAGAACCCAGTACTCGAATTCTTTACAAGCGATCGTTTCAACGTCAGCAAAGCGTGGTATAAAGCCGTACTGTTCGATGCTTGTCGGCTGGCATCCCGATTGGTATGGACTGACGCCTTTGTAAGACATGTTGTTACTGTAATGGATGGAGACATGTATGGCGATTCCGGGAAGTCCTTTCGCAGGGGCAGGCGACTCACCAGCATTTCAGAGGTCAAGTCAGAAGAGGGGAACCCAAGAGGCATCCTACTCTATGCTCAAAAGGCTGTTACAAATGAGATGCGAAACCGAGCTCGACTAATTATGCTGGACATGATCCGAAACATCGACTTCGTAATTGCCATGCCTGATGAGGAACGGCTGCCAGAAGGCGCTGCTGCGGTATGCAGGCAGCTTCCTGATCGTCGCGCAGTATTCAGAAATATGAGCGACCGTCAGCGCTTCAAACACGGCATCCGATCTCAGATAGTCCTTGGCTGGAGAGTGTGGTGGCCGGTAGTCCAGACACTCATCAAATCTGACGCTCCAGCGGAACCAGCGATGCCATACCATAGGTGGCAGCTCGCCCGCACCATACTTCACGAATCTGGACACGCGCTCAGCAATGCTCGCTTCGGACCTGACACGCACGAGCCGTTCCTCCACAGTTCCTGGTGTTGCGAAGGCGGATTCGATCTCGAGAACGCACTTTTCGGCGGTATAATCAAAGAGGCGCCGCTGGAAGAGCCACCTATCGCACATTACCAAGGCACTGGACCGAGCCAGCATGAATATTGCATAATGATGGACTGGCCATCCAGGCTCATAGCGCGGGATTGCATCGATGGTGATGCCTACCTGGGGCTTCGAGGCGAGCCTGCTTTCCTGTTCGACAGGATCCATCGTGTCCCAAATCATTTCTTCAACGAAATACTCACCGAAAGCTTCTGGACGAAGCGTGAGAAAGCGGGAGCGGAAGTCCTTGCAGGGCCAATCAGGCCGACATCGATGCCGACATGGATCGCAGAAGCTGTCCCTTGTGGGATTGACGAGTCGAATCCGCCTGGAGATCAGATATTCGGATTGCATACGCCTCATGACGAAAGCAAGGACGGACGCAAGACGCGGTGGAGACTTGCAGATATTAACAGTCCTAGCCTGAATGATTGGGTACGCAATGATCTCCATGCTATCAATTCAAAGCGTCAGTGGCGAGGTAGGAAGGACTTTGATGATTGCTTTAGTCTCGAGGAGTCATTTTTGAGCTTGTAGATCAGGCTCATCTTGCAGCTCAGTAGCACAAATACTACAGTCCATGATCCCCATGTCTCCTTTTTACCGGCTTCACCTTCCTCACAGTGATCCAGTCTATGCTGTAGTATTTGACGCATGTATCCTGCTAGTGCATGAGCTAGACAGCTTCTTATGAGTGGCCCACCATTGCGCATTCGCAAAGTCCTCATGCTGATGGAAAACCAGCGGACCAGAGACCACAATCAGTTCGTGTGATAGCGTGCGCTCTGCCGCTTCTTCTTCTATTTTGACACGGTCCTTGAGTCCTGCTCGAGTGACTGCAAACAGAAGATCAACATGCCACATTTCCCATCACTCGCTTTCCAGATCAGAGTCATTCACAACCAGGCGAGACTTGTGGCTCTTAGTCTTGCGCCGCTTGTGTCTGTGTCCATCATCCAGCTCCATCTCGTCGGCGCTGGAGTCTTCAATCTCCACTACCGCTGGTGTGTCCTCTGAGTGAGACATTTCCTGGACTGAAGACAACCTCTCGTCTTCCTCTTCCTCTTCTTCTTCGGCCTCCTGTCTCCCCACCTCGTCGGGCTGTTCCTCTACCTCAGTCTCCTCGTCCTCGTCGCCGAACCAGAACTTGGGATCCGTGGAGTCGGTGCCCAAAGGCTCGACTGTGACGTAATACTGAGTTTCGTTGTCCAGGGTGTGGCTACTGGAGGGCGAGTCTTGTTGATCGCTCGTCTTTTCGGCATCGGGAGCCCAATCTTGGTTATAACAGATGAGATGCTCACGATGAGTGTTGACGCACATGTGAAGGGCAGCCGACTCTCCTCGAGGATACAATTTCGCAACGTCGAAGAGATGTGAGACAGCGTCTTCTTCGCCGAAGAGATCGTGGCCGTCTGTGTCTATGTAAGGACTGGAAACGAACGGTGGTAATTGGCCTTTGTGGCAGAGGTCGAGCCACGTTGTGAGGTTGTTCCAGTTAGTCCCGCCGTCTACATCGATTTTAACTCGGCCCAGTTGCAGGTCAGATTGACGAGTATCATTCAGGCGATGGAGGACGAAGGAGTGTTCATCCTGGTGGAACGCTTGCGACAAGTCTCTGAATCCTGCAGCGTGTGTATGGTGCAGGTCCAGTCTGGCGTTGCTTCCTGCGAGCTGAATAGGATGCTCAGCAGCTCTTAAGCGTTCCTTCTGCACTCGCTTCCACCATGCCATGATAGCCTTCCCGTTGTAGTCGCTGACCATGACGTCGAAGTCGTTGCCCACGTGGAAGATGGGCAGTGCCATCTCTCGGACTTGTTTGGAGACAGTAAGTAGACCTGGTGGCTTGCAAATTGGAGTGCCGTTGTGTTTCTTCAGCTCTTTCTTGGTCAAGCTGCGATCTTCGCGGATTTTCCAGTAGATGACACGCTTTGGGACCATCTTGCCGTCTGGTTGAACGTCGTATGGCGAATCGGATACAAGAACATAGCTGTAGATCAGTTGCTGTACTGGTTGTGGAAGGTGTAGAAGATGCTCATGTGGTGGTCGCTTGGTGACACGCTGGTTGTGTCGTGCCTGCAGGAAGTCAGTATGTCAATTGCCATTTCCCCACATACCTGGGAAGAGCAATTGTTCTCGCATGACTTACGCCGTCTTGAGGGCAGACGCCACTCGAGTTGTACTCGAAGTCAGAATCCTCCTCATCAATGTCCATCATGTCGTCTTCTGTAGAGCGCTTGACACCTCGAGCCGGCGCCTCTAGCATCTCGATTTCGTCGTCATCTCCGAGCCTGGGAGCTGTCGTCGCCGGAAGCTGAGTTTGCGCTGATTCGCTTGGCTGTTGCGATGGGCTGGAAGCAGTCTGCTGTACAAGCAAGCCTGCGGAGTTGTTGCGGAACCACTTCATGCTTGGATGTGGAATGTAAGGAAGAAGGAAAGGAGGGCTGAATTGCTGATACTTGTATCCTACCTTCTTCGGCGCGTGACTGGCGATGTGTCGGCCTGGGGAGGAAGAAAGTGAATGTGCTTTGCGGCGGAAGTGTGACTGGCGGTTTCCGCAAAGCGAGCGATCGTAGTGGTATGGTGATGGGATTTTGGGAGGCTTGGCTGGCGACAGTGATCAGAGAAGCAACACAAACTTACCGGTCCTTCTCCTTTACAGCTGTGCCGACAATCCGGCGTGGTAGTCGCCTTGCTGGGCTCGGTCGAGTCTGGCGAGCAGAGAGCGGAGGTGCTCCGCTCTTCCGCTGAGGTTGGAAAGCTCCACCATGCACTCGTTCAGCCTGGAAGAGATGACTTTGTCTTGGCGGACAAGTTCCGCAATCCTACGCTCGTTGGTGGCGATGTGGTCAAGATTTTGCTCAAGTTGAGCTTGCATGGCTTGCAATTTCTGTTGCGCCCTCCGATTGAGTTCGCCTCGTCCGTGTTGCCCATCTTTAGATGTGGTGGCGCGGTGCTGTTGTCACCGGCGGAGCGATCTGTTGGAAGGTGCGTGCTGTGTAGGGATGATGAATCTGCCAACTTGTCTCTCGAGCTCTCCGCTCCTATATCTCTTCGTAGAGACACAACATACTGCCCAGGAGCATCTCCCATACCCGCTGGCCCTTTGCTACGCAACACATGAGCAGTCTTACTGATAGCGGAGGTGCTCCCAGTTTTAGGCTCAGTTATGTTTGCCTCGCCGAGCTGTCGTGGCTGCTGGAGGCTGTTGAGCATATCGTCCTACCTTTCTGCTACCCGTGACGAGGTGAGTTGAGCTTCTCCAATGCCTCGTGATGATATCGTGTTCAGATTTGTGATGTTCTGAAGGAGAGAAGGAAGTTGTGGTGAAGTAATGGTGGAATCCTTGCCGCTTGGCAAGTTCTGTCGGAGCCTTGCGCTTTCTCAGCGGTGACTGACTTACTCTCTACCATGACAGCGACACGACCTCATCCTTCCATTGATCAGCCCGGCAACCAACAGAGGCGCCTTCGTGTGCGTCTGCTATGCTCGTTCATCTGAATTGGGCCTCAAAGAGGCAACAGGGCGCTGGGAAGTGAGCAGCGCAGAAAGCCTCCACTGCCCAAACACCACCACAACACGGCGACGGCGAGGTCCACCGTGAGTATGGCGAGCTGAGACTCATCTCCAGTGCCAGCAGATTCTTCAACAGCGCTGCTCGTTGCCTTGTGGCTTCGCCCATCACCGTCCATCTCCTCTGGCAGAGACTTCCGCCGGCCACCCCTCTGGAGCGGCGGCGAGGTGAGCGACGAGGAGAACTCATGGAGCTCCTTCCCTGAACCGACACGGCTGGGTATCACTTCTCTCCTCTCCTTCGTGCCGTTTTCGCCACTGACAGAGACTTCAGGCAGACAGCACTCCACCACCGACAGGCTCCGCCGCTTTCAACCTCCTATCCCGCCTTCCTCACCACCCGCATCGTACTTTTCGCCACCGAACACCGAACAACGGAACATATCAGGCAGCGAGCCAATGAGGGAGAGAAAGTGTGAGCCGCCTTTGACTCCCTGTCAAGGCAACATGAGTTGAACCACACCCAAACCTGCCCAGCAGGCAGCACGGCGAGCAGCCAGACTGGCAATGAGAGTAGGTGAGTGCAGTCGGTGGCTCACTTCCAGGTGGGCAACGTGATGTCCTCACTTGACTGCTCATGGTGGCGAAAAGCTCATCACTAGCACCGACCTGCACTCCTACCACACATCCGCTCCGCTGCTCCAGCATCATTGGCAAGGTTCTAACCAACCATGTGTTTGAGGACGGCAAGATGCCGGCATACCACTCTTGGTATTCCGCGGCAGCGTGGAGCCCTTTGTGCCGGTCACTGCCGGGCGCAATCTGGCATCCAGAAGACTTTTGCATTTTCTTCGGAGAACCTCGACACCACTTTCTTTACCGTATGCCAGCTTTGGAGACTGGGCTTGACGAAAATTCCAGACGATTGAGATGATGTCGGCATACGTCGATAAATCCAGCACTCATTAGCCTTCGGAGCAGCACACCGAAGCACCATCCCAGAGTCGTTGATCGTGCCCGCCAACGTCAGCAATACTGGCCAGGCTCCGGAGACATCCTTCTGTCAATATCCAAAAGCCGTTCGAAGAAAAGGAATTACCAAAGGGAGACCTCCAGAACATGCGCAGGAAGCGGCATCCTCGGACAAACACCCAGTCTCCAGCAGACCAGGAATGCGAGCGTCTTGTGCTTGTGGTCAAGTACAACTTCTGGCATCCGTGAGCTGCTTGCCAGCCGGTGTAAGTCCCGCCGTCAAAATCAGGTTTCCTGTTGGTAAGGCTGGAGCTCGGGCTGTTGACGTCTCACGCAAGACAAGTCTCTCCCATCATTCCTTACGACCTTTCCCACCTCTCTGCTTGCAACGGACCGCCGTGCGCCATAGCACTGGCCGGCGTGAGTCCAAAGTATGCCTTCACACTTTTCTTCCTTTGGCAGAGCGCAGGCCTTCCCACCCCATCTCTTTTCCCTTCCTCCTCTCTGGCAACTGTGAGCTTCGGCCGTAAGCCCTGCAATCGATCCCGACGACTACCTTCGTAGCGTTCTGTTGAGACTTGAGATCAAGTCTCTTCCAAGCTCTGCGGACCTCAACGTCCCCTCGTGAGGTCGACGGTGAGCCTCACCGCCCGACGCAAATCAGCGTTCCCATTCCTCGTTGTCCTTCTGCACATTCCTCTTGTATTTGCGCTGGCGAGGCATCATGTCCCGGCTTCTACTCTCATCTGGCAGGACATCCCAAAGCTCACTGCGGCATTGCGCAGATGCGCTCGACTGGCATCATCGTCTGGGTTCGTGGGAAGCGTTCGTTGACTGATTTCCAAGACAATGGCAATCAAGACTGCTCGCGCAGAGCAGACACCTGGACCACCTGCACGCTGCGACTCAAACCTAGAGAGCGGACCGGACAATTCCTGGCTCGTATGCACAAAGGCTTCCGCATCAAGTCAGTGTCGGGCTGGTGTGCTTCACGCCCAAAGTAGACTGCGGAACGTCGGAAAAGGTTGGTTGCGCTGGCGAGCTTCGAAGCCCAGAATAGGTCGCAGAGGGTAGGACACTTTGAAGTGCGCTGGCGAGCTTCGTGCCCAGCCGCAAAGTCTCGATGCTGGACATGGGCAAGCACCGACCTTAGGGAAGGCGGGCTGTGCTTTGACTTGGTGCCACATGCAAGAAAGGTGAGCAGGACTGGATATTGACGATAAGCTCCATGCCGGCGTAGATTGGAGAAAGTGAGGCCATTGAGAACATGCTGGCGAGCTTCGTGCCCAGCTGGTACCAGGCGACGCCAGTGCTACTCGCAGATCACTTGTGGTCATCGCGAGAGTGCTGTGCGTTGATGCTGAGGGTGGAAATCGAGGCAGGATGTTTGGGCTGATGAGCGTGTGACTCGCAGCACGGATTGCCGAAGGTGAGAAGAGGTCGATCGTGCTGGCGAGTCTCGTGCCCAGCTGATAGATAACAACGTCGGCACCCAAAGGACAGTGCTGTGCGATTGGTTTTGAGTAGGCGAAAGATGAAAAACAGACTGTGCTGGTGAGCTTCGTGCCCAGCTTACCGACGTTGAGGCCGGCATTGCCTTGAAGCTACTCTTTGTAGCTTGGTGACTTGCCGTGAGCTGATTTGCGCTGTGCATTGTGCTGTCTCGCTACGGCGATGACTTGTTGAGGAGAAATTGAGAAAGTATAGGCAAGGCCGACTTGACCTAGAGATTACATCTCAGCGGTTCCTGGTCAGATTGTGAACATGTGGGTTGTGACTGAGGATGAGATGCGCGAGGCCGGTCTTGCTTGTAGTCTGCTTTTGGTGGACTCTGGCGGATCGTGTGCCACTGCGCTGGAAATGAGGAAAGAAGGCTGAGGCCGGCTGCACTCGAGTCTTCGCTCGTGCGCTGTGTGCCGATATGCTGCTCTCTGCTGACTTGTCTGGCAGTGCGGCAGTGCGTTGTTTCGAAGACGATCTGTGGACTGGTTCAGACAGATGTTCAACACACCTGTGTAGAACAGCAAGAACGACTCGAGTTCGTATCAGCTCCATTGAAGACCGCCGAAGACTGAAAGCCCGCCGAAGACTAAAAGCTTACCGAAGACTGAAAGACATGCCATCCACGATCTGACTACCTCTGCACTGGAGAGTCGTGGCGCTTTTGCTGATAGCTGGACTGGGATTGCGCATGGATGCCTCGGTCTCGTTGGACATGCGACGCAGAAGACTTGAAGTTGTGATGAGAAGAACGAAGTGAGAAGATTGCAGTACCTGCCTTGAAGACAATGCCGCGAAGACTTCCACTATGGCTCTTGCTGAGAGGAAGATGGCTGTCTGCGTGTTGACGAGCTCGATACGCCGTGCTTGCGAGAGGTGTCGCAGCGAGCTGTCCATCGCAGCGATTTGCTGAGGAAAAGCCGACAGGATGTTGACGGAAAGAGTTGTGTTTTGAGCGACTTACTGCTGCGCTGCATCGAGAGACAAGTATGCGCGATTTGAGGACAGTCGGAAGGAATGGAAATCTGAGAACCGCACTCCGCCGCCGGGACACACTCACCGTTGCCAACTCACCTGGAAGTTTTGGTCTGGATTCGCGGAGTTCAGGAAGGACGATGGTGTGGGCGAGAGTGTTGCGACCTGCAGTTTGAGATGTCAGCAGTGGATCTTTGGGCAGCCATCATCGCAGTGCGGTCATTCAAAAGATGATCAGACAAGTTCCCGAACATGATCAGCCCAAAGGCCTCTCATAAGTCTCCGCCCATGGCCTGTCGCATGCTCGCAAATGAACAGCCCTTCGAAGCCGGTCTCTTGATTGCAACGCCCGAAGGCGAGGGTACTCATTCCAATCAGCCGCAGCTGTCAGTATTGTTGCCCACGGTATGCCCACGCGTTCTCCCGAGATCTATGGCCGCCCCATTTATGTTGTTCCTTCTTTCGATGCCTCAGAGCCGGCTTCGCAACGGGCAATGTTGCGCTCGCGTGGAGGTGTCGAAGGAATGTCATCATCTCATCAGGGGCGTGGGAGAAGAAGAAGAAAAAGGCGCCCTTACCATTGGAGAAGCTTGACGAGGCTTGATCATGGCGAGTGCGGCTTGTCGGTGGTGACGCGAAAACGGATTGAGGACGTGTCGGGCGTGTCAGTCGAGGTGTCGTGCTGGGGAGGTCTTGTTGGCGGTTCAAGAGATGTTCTTGGGAGCTCACACTGCATGCGCTCAAGTCAGCAGTGTTCCAAGACTTTGCTGTTCCAAAGAAGACGCTGTGAGGCCAGATCAGACGTTCTCAAAGGCTGCCAGCTCCCCAAGGCAGGACCACGATGCCTTTGTTGGTCAACGAGATCGGACAGATGTCTTTTGCGGACAGCCCTTCGAAGCTGCCTGTCAGTCACTTCCCATTGCGCAGGAGGACTTTTTGCTTGCATAGTAAATCGCAAGAGTTGGCAGTCATCTTGGTGCCGGATGTTGTAGCAGCTATCTGGCCTTAAACTCGGTCGAGGCAGCTTCGCAACGGGCAATGCCATGTATCGCATCTCATGTCCGGGAGAGGATCTCATCATGCTGGCTGTGTGGAAGTTGAGCTCGAGATTTGGTTTACCTTTGGAGGATATGCTTTTTGGCTCTTCTCTACGCTTTGAGTGGCTCTTTAGGCAAACTGTCTCTGCGCGCAATGCCGTGGTCAGTAGCAGTCCTCTGGAGAGCCGTTGTCGCGGGGAGATCACGTGACAGCGAAGAAAATCTCGCACCAAAGTCTTCTCGTCAGCGCCGGTCGAGGTGCTGTGGATGTGAGCGTTTATGGGGGCAATTGGAATCGATTACCTTCTCTGGAAAACGATCGAGTGCTGCGAGACATAGCAGCCGCCCTCATGGTCGCGGAAGTCGTCGTTCCGGACAAGCGGTCGGAGGTGGTGAGGTCGAGCGGTGGTGACTCGAAATGGCCCTCCTGGCCCCCCTCTCGCACTCCATCCCATTTATTGCGATGACTCCTCATCATCCAGCGCTACCACATCGCGGCGCAGCCCTTTTCCCCCATCAAAACGTTGTGGTTGGTGCTGAGGGAGAGGTGATGAGCGAAACTTCTAATCAAACCTCCTCCCGTCGAGCGAGTATGGTGTCTGCATATCCTTGATCCACTGGCGATACTGTTCCTCCTGTCGGAACCATCTTTTGATCAAGCGCCGGAGCGCTGAGAGCCTGCTCTCGTACCTCAAAACAGCACCCGAGCTCTTGCAATACTCCAATTCGCCGGGGCTGTGGAGCTCGCGCGGGCATTGGCAGGCGACGATGATTTGCGGCATTGTTCGATCGAGTGGTGAGGAGGAAGGCGCTTTGTTCGTTCGAGGCGACGGATGTGGGTGTTGGATCGAGGTGGTGAACAAAGGATCGTTGATGTGTGGGCTCGAGTCGGTGTGAACATTGATCTGCTTCTGAATCGATGCAGCAATGAACGTGGCGCAATTGGAAACGGTCGACAAGTGGTGGCGGTGATGTGTTGGCGTTGTGTCGAGGCAGAACCGAGTGTTGATGTGAAGGGACTGTTTTTGGTCTTGGCATCACGAACAGCAGAACGACAAGTACGGCACCTGAAACTGGAGACGAGCGGCGGCGAGCAAGGAAGTCAGCTGCAATGGACGGGAATGAGAGGAACCAATGGAAAGGAACTCTGCAACGACAAGCAAAACATGATTGATGGCTATTTGACTCATCCAGAAGTCATGCACGACCACCACAGCATTTGGAGAAATGGCTTGTACCACGGGGTGCTCATGTCGCTAGATGTGCTAAAAGCAGGCCGAATCGCGGCGTCGGCCGCGTAGGTGTTGACCCGTGGGTCTTCAGTCATGTCTTCAAGGTCATCCAGAAGTCATGAACGATCAGCACAGCATCTCCTCCAAGGTCATGGCTGGCATGAGGTCCTCAATGCGAGTATCTTGCGGCTTGGCATCCATAGGGCGTGGTTCAGCAGGTATGGCGGACCTGCGACGGTTTGAGGCCGGTGATGCGAAGTTGGACTCTTCGGCAATCCAGTTGGTGTGGCGGTCGTCTTCACACTGGCTAGGCGTGTCGGCGGCCGCTCGGCCGCGGTTGGGTTGGAGGCAGTGACGCCCACGGGCACAATCTCTGTCTCGAAGTCAGCAACGGCATCAATGAGGAAGTGGGAGGGCCATGCATACCCGTCAATATACCAAAGACGGACGAAGTCAGTTGCAGCCCCAACGTCCTCCTCCAGCCAAAGTTCACAGCCGTCGCCAGTCTTGTTTGTCGATGGTCGGCATCCAGGTTGAAGTGGCTGTGACACAGAGACAAACCTCCAAAGCAGGGCCGCCGGCACACAATAGCACCGAAGATGAGTTCTCGCCTTTTGCTCGGCATGAGCCCCCGAAGGGGCAGCGAGCGTGCCGCTGAGGGCGCCGCTGGTCCTGCCTGGGGTTGAGTAAGTGCTGTGTGAACAGCGGCAGCGAGAAGCAAGCAAGACTGACCTTGGGTGTGGAACCAGCGACGCCCTCGAAAATGAGTTCAGGTGCTTTTGCCGAAAGCAGAATTCGTAGCCTGACATGTCCGGAAGATGCTTGTTGATGTATGTGGGTGATGAGGATGTTGGCTGAGGATGTCTGATGAAGATGGATGTTTGTGGGAAGAAGAGGAAGAGGAGGGGAACAGAAGAGATGATAGCTGGAGCCAAGACGCGTCTAGGCAGCGACAGCCAGAACGCGACTACCACCATTGCTGTGCTGCCAACGCAATACTGACAGCATGACGGTCCTCTGGATGCGTACTGTCTATCGATCTTTCTCTACGAGCAACGACGTTACCATATGGCGTGACTCTCTACGATATGACCAGGGAGCCCTTACTTGCAGCAGTACACTTGACATCTCGCGACTGCTTTGAGCTCTGCAGCCATGCCCCTATGCCGCAGTGCGATGCTTCAACGATGGCGCAGTCTCGTACAGCAACTTCCCTGCAGGGCTACCTCTGCCTGATAGCATGCCTCCATTATTGGCCAGCTGAGCCGGAGCGGACGCGGGCCAAACTCACTGCCAAACTCAATCAATCAGTGTATCCTTGACAGCAACCATGCTTGATTTCGGCTAACCAGGATCTAAAACGCAATCTCCATACTTCACCTCTTCCTCCTTCCCGTGTCCACTGTCTTTCCACAGCAGGCAGCACATCACAGCACTCGGCTGGAGCAGTATTCCACGAAGATAGTGCAAGCAACTCGTCGACAGGCCGACCATCGAGCAGCGACATGTCTCCGAGAGCAGGACCCGTGTCATGGCACCTTCTGACACTGCTACTCTTCTTCAATGCTGCACAACTCATCACTGCAGAGCATAAGCATCACCATGGCCATGAAACACCACAAACAGACTCAGCCAACCACCTCGACAAGCGACAACTGCCAGGCTTTGCGCAGCGGAATCTGAACACGATCCGCACCATATACGACCTGACAGTGTATCCCAATAACGTCCCAATAGTCAAAGTCGGCGCATCAGAAGTTCCGCCTGGCTTGTTCAGCCCCTACGCTGTTGGCCGCGTCTCGCCAGTGGGAGAGTTCATGGGCTTCAATGATTCGATCGAATACTTCTTTGCTCTGGCGCCTGTGCCATCGGATCCAGAATTCCAAGGCGTGGCCATATATCAAGCAGATGTCGTGGAGTTCACTTCGGGATGTCCGGAGGTTGCAGCAAGCGTGGTCTACTTGCGCACAGGCAAAGTCGATCCTGATACTGGAATAGTGGATCCAAGCGTACCAGTATCTACTCTGACGCAGGTGGGATATGTTTAAAGCATGCTGCTATCTGTGGACACTGATCATATGCGCAGGTCGCCTTTTGGCAGTTCGACGCATATGGACAAGTCGAGAGATACCATGCCTGGATACCCAACCTGGAAGCCTGGGTAGAAGCTGGAACTGGCTTCGACTTTGGTGCTTATGTGTATCAGAAGTTTGTTCCCCTCTTTCTCTGTCCTTTGATTGTTCAACGGTGCACTGGCGCGAATCAGCAGTACTCCGACATCTTGAGCTGTACACTCGCGCTCGACACGAAGCCGTTTGGCTCATTCGATGAAGCTTGGGGCGATACAGTGGCATGCAGAATCATTCATCTGATCCTGACACAAGTCAGACCGGAGATCCATTGTCCTCATGTTGGCCCGTCTGGCGGTGGAAAGTGCATTCCAATCCAATACAGCATAGACTACTTCGATGACTACCAGCTTTTCGGAGTGCCGGAAGGCAGTGCTTTCACGTGTGGCGGGCCTTTGACAAGCCCCTACAACGGCGCAGCAGTGGGGCCGTATAGCGGAAGCGATGGGAGACCACAACCAGGCGAGGCAAATCCGCCCATACCAGATATCAAGCCAGCTCTTGGTCCGATTGGAGGACTCTTGGATGGAATTGTGAAGAGGATGCCGGAGTGGCTATGATTGAAGGCGTCTTTTGTGTATAAATGCATTGACAGAGACGCAATGAAAGAGGTCAACTTCAATACATCCAAGTCACAAGATGGGACGACGGCACCGTTCCTGCTTCCAAGTTGAGCGTGATGGAGTGCACAAAAGTGAGGCTCGAGCTCGGACTCAATCGCTTCTCTCTCGCCTGCATGGCTTGGCACAGGCACATTTAAATGAGCTTTCAACTTGCTCGAAACATCTTCTTCCTTCTTCATCGCATCTTCACCACCACCAACAACTCCAACTCTCCCTTACCACTCCAGCCTGGCTTGGTATTGGGCGCCGCGGTCAATCCGTGTGCCTCAAAGTCTCCGGCCGCTCGTTCTTTCGGAGTCAGTCACTCAACTCCGCCTCATCAGCCTCTTCTCACACAAGCACATCACTGACATTGACTCCAGTGTCGATCGTGGCTACCCGTCGCTGGCTGTAGAGCGTCACCTACGGGTGACGAGCGTGACATACCCCACGTCACGCTCAGCCAGCACGACGGCCGCGACATCGAGCTGAGAGAGCAGAGGACTCGCTTTTGCCACACTCGGCGGGACGTGCGTCTCGCCAACGCACTCCCTCGTCGCCAACGCATGGCGCATATGAGGAGCCACAGACACTCCGCTGCGTCGCTCAAGACGCAACATTGGTGCACTGGGCCTCGCCGCCGGCGTCACCGGCTGCGTCAGCACGTCAGACAAGACAAGACGAGACTTGGGGCGCGCAAACGCCGAGACAATGGTGAATTTGCTCAAATTCACTCACCAAACGTTGAACATCACTGACTTTTCCTTTTCTCCCATCAGAGCCTGCGGACTTGGCCATGTTGCTCACACCGCGACCACGAGCCTCCCTGGACCAGTCCGAAGACCTCACTGAGCCATTTCAATCGGTAGTCGTAGCAGCGAAACGACGGTATGTACAAAGGGCAGAGACTCGCGCCTGTGATGGCACCACCTGATAAGCGACAACGTGTTTCGAGCGTGCAAGAGTCTGGTCTGCACGTGTCCCTCTCCTTCAAGCCAGAGAATCCAAACGACGTCATGCCGACTCCACGGAGAAGATCAGACGACAGCGACTTCCGCAGCGAGGTGTAGATAAGATCTGCGTCGATGATGGTTGGAGGGGGGGTGAAGGATGGAGACTGCCAGTCAGAAACTACGCGAGAGGGGTTAAGGGGAGATGAGATCGGACATGGATGGAAGGTGGTGGACGAGGCGAAAGATGTTGATACTGCTTTGAGGTTTTTTTTTTGAGGTCGCTGCCGTGGGTGGATGATGGCTCTATACTGGTGGCAATGATTTTTGTTCATTGATACTTTTCTTCTCGCCTTTTTCATCGTTTCTCCAGGCTCGTTACTAATCATCATCATCATCATCATCGTCGTCGTCGTTGCTCATATCGTCTTTTGCATTGACGCTTGCTTGCTTCATTTCGTCGTCGACTTCCCCCCTCATCGCCGCGCCCTATCCACGGCTTTAGCTTGTCGATCTTCGATCCAGTTGCGCTTCTTCCTGCGATCCGGTCGCTGCTCAAGCAATTACACTCTTATCCATTCCCTGCTGACGTTTCTGGCTTTCCTACTCAAGCTGACTTGACATCTTCGACGTCGTGATTGAGTGCTCGGTTCGTTCTGTCGACGGTAGGCTTACTTGTAATTGTGAGCTGTCCGCTTCGCTCTGCAGTTGGGTAGAATCGCACAATGCTCGACAATCGGGTTGGACAAGGAGACCGCAGAGTGCGTGGGGCAATTGTGTTGGCAAGACGAGAAGATGGGAAAGTAGAAACATAGGAATAGCATGATCATCGGTGAAACAAGACGGGACAAACACACAGACACAAGGTTCAAGAAAAGAAATAAATTTGATTCGGTGATGGTGACTGTACACAATCACTTGCCAACATTTTCTGAGAGCAAAGCGCACTCTCAATGTCTCTCGCAGGGTCAGGCGCCGACCACTCTTTGCTCCTCACACCACGCCCGCGTTGATAATCTCCACGGGTTGATCATATCTTAGATGGTGTGAGCTCCATCAGCATCCTGCTTGGTCCCTCACCTGGCGAAGCAAGCTCGCTTTCCGCCTGGCCCACTCTCTCCTTGTGCGCAGCACGACGCTTCTCACTCTGCATCTGGATCTTGAACATGTTACGGTGTCCTGTGCGTCTCACTCCTCCCGTGATAAGAAGCAGACAGCAAGACGACTTTGATAATCTCCACGAGTTGATCTTCTCTCTCGCTCAGACCAGAAGATTTGATTGCTGGCGTCCTTGGACCACGCTACCTATATTTCGGATGTTAGCAAATACTTATCAATTTTGTGTCATGGCGGGCGCAGGGAAGACTAACCTCGTATGGTTGTTTGGCTGCGGGAATGGCTTCTCTGTGCCTATGAAGGGTCGTGACCTGCCATTGGATTCTGCTCTGGGAAGAAGCGAGCATCTTGGGAGAGAGGGTGGGCTGCGTTGTAGAGCAACATCGGCATCGGCATCTGCATTGGTGGCATTGGCTGCGGCGGTGGACGATTGGTGTTGAACTAGGGAGCGATGACAGGTGGCTTGCCACGCCGCCCACAGTGCTGACGACTGGCCAGACGTGGTCTGGTGCGTGAGGTTGATGGACCCATAGCCGACGTTGGTTGCCTTCTCGAAGTCGATGCGTAAATACGTAAAGTCGTACTTGCCTGCGCAAATCTGGTCGAGGCGTGCCTCCAGATCATGGTAGTTCCCCTGGTTGGGGACGTTGCGCAGCATGATGGTCGTGCGGACATCGTGTTCCTGCAGGTCGGGAAGCCGTAATACTGTGTTGGCGGTGGATAGTACGGCATGGCATAGCCCCGGTGGGTGGGAAGAATGCTCCTCTTCGAGTTGGTGCTGGGTGCCGCGGTCGTAGCTGGAACACTCCACATTCCAGCCCCAAGACTCGAATGTTAGAGGATGAACCGACTGAGACCTGAGTCTCTGGTCGTTTGGGTCAGACTTTTGGCTTCGGGTGGGAAGTTTTTGTTTGGTGTGATGTACCTTATATCAACATCGACGGCGCTCTGTGGAGGATGGAGTGAGTGAGTGTTTCTGGAAAACAGGGTCGGAGCTGGGGCGTGGAAGGTGGAGATAGGTAATGATGGCGGAGCGAGTGATGGCAGAGCGGTTGTGACATTGAATTGGAGTGATGGAATGTCACTTCAAAGGTCGCTGCCGGTCGAAATATTAGAGTGAGGTGTCTCTTAGAGTCTTTTTGGCGAGTCGTCTCTGCGAAACAGCGACGACCGCGCCATCGAGAGCGCGGACGATGTGGATTGATGCAGGCGTGATTAGTGGAGATGTTACTAACCTTTTTGATCCATGTGATGAGTTTGAATATTGTATCTGATGAGGTCGTCGGTGTTGCATTGGTGGAGAAAGAAGGAAGAGAGAGAAGAAGAAGAAGAAGTTGATTTGGATCTCAGCAGCTGTACGTAAGCGAATATGCACGTCCTTGCCTCGCTCTGTCCGCCGCGCTTCACCACGCCGTCACGCCCCCCGTCAGTTTGGAAGTCGTCGAAATGTCAATCAGAGCAATCATGGAGATAGCCGGTCGTTGCAGAGTTACACTTCATTGTTGAGTATCAGAATCAATCACCTACATTGAACGATCTCGCCGGCGAGATCTCCTCGTCCTGGTGGTCTACTCATCAACATCATCGGACGATTTCTCACCATCCTCATCCGACTTGAGATTCTCCTCGTTCTCATCATCCCCGTCACTCTGAGGTGGAGGGGGTTCTAGCTTGACCACGAGCGGCGGTGGATTAGCACTGTCCAGCATCTGCCTGTCAGAATCGCTCATTCGATCTGCCATGTGCGACAGCTCATCCAGGAACTTCCCTTCGAATTGCCCATAGCAGCCTTTGAGGAACTTACGACGAACACGACTCCGTACGTTCTTGGGCAGACGATTGACGTACTTCTCTTTTGCAGCATCAGTCATTGCCTGAGCGAAGATGTCCTGGCTGCCCCAAGCAGAGATGAGCTTGTCGTCAGCGTTCTTAACTCTGCCTGCCCAGCTATCGTTAGGTTTGTGTTTTCGCATACCTGTCACAAGTTTCCAGTACTTGAATGCTTCGTCCTTGCGATCGTAGCCTAGCTGCTCCAAGAAGTGTAATGTTTCATAGGTAGAGTCTCGCCACGAGGCAAGAGACTCTGCAAATGTTTCCTTGCCGGTCCGAGTATGGGCGTGCTCAACCATTCTAAGACAGATGTCGACCCACGGTAGTATCTCTTTTGCGTCAAGGGTGCCTGCAGCATGACGGAATTCAATGGTGCCCTTCTTCTGCGTATTCTGCTTTCCTTTCTTGTAGTCGAACAAATTGCCCAGATGAATGTTACTGTTCCTGCCCTCCCACTGAAACAAATGTTGCAGATCCTTGAGACTCCCGCTTCTGAGGATGAGCGCTACCCAGAAACGAAACTCGGGACTTCGCATTATCGCGGAGACGGGATGGTTTTCTCTGTAGTACTTCCATGGGTATTTCTTGTGGTCCTCTGTGTTAATGTTGTCAGTTCGCAAAATCCAGCGTATCTTGTCAAAGATAAATGACATTGGCCTGTTGAACTCTCTAGGTTGATCGTAGAGTCGCACGTCGCGCCATGGGTCTTCCGAGCTGGGCTCTTTGTGGAAAGCATCTACAGCGCCATTTGTTCGATTTGTAGGGTGCATGGGATCAATTGCCTGCTCATTTGCGGTGTAGTTCGCAACCACATTCTTGACTGTATCGAGTGGGAAGCACTTCCTTTTATTGCCGACGTGGACGTGCATGCCGCAGCTGCTGTTGACCATTAATCGCCAACCTTTCCGTGTGGCGGTAGCGGGGTTATTGAACGCTGTGTGCAGCGCTTCGGTGACAGCTTTAATTTCCTGTTCATATGTTATCTCGTGTACATGGTCGTCACTTTCACGACAGGTCTGGAGATTAGCCTTTTGGCTGAGCACTCTACTTGTAATCTCGATGGGATGATAAGCTGGCGTACCGTAGAACTTGAGACTGGGATCGCTTTCGATGGTCCATCTAGTGTAATTTCCGGCAACGCTGTCTTCCACGTCTCGAGGAGGCGTGTTGAACGGGAGAACGGCATAGTGATCAACTGCGCAGACTGCACAACGGACGGGAAGCGGAGCGGAGAGTACCTCATGGAGAACTCCGTAGGCCTTGTGCCCGTCATGTTCGCCGGTGACCTTTGTGTCCTGCAGCATAATGAACTCTAGCTCCACGCCCAGCGTGAGCTTTAGTGCAGGGTCAGTTCTGGTAACTGTGGCCTGTGTCGCCTGGCCCTCAGCGTCCGGCGCTGGAGCACTGCTTGCCTCCTGGGCAATATTGCTATTCATGGTGGATCAGAAAGGAAACCGAGCCTGTCGGTAGTGCAACGTTAAGGAAGGAGATGGATCGCGAGAAAAGAAATATTGCGTTGCGTGCCAGACGAGTTGTTGTGAAAGGACGAATGATCCTATCTTGAGAGGAAGGTATCGAGCTGCTTGACAATGGATCGTTCAGCGACAAAGCCGCTGGAGACGCGACAAAGACTGCGCGATGAAGATCAGCCAGTAGCATTGTCGCTGCAGCAGAAATAGCACCTGGTCTTTGTTCTTCGAAGGTGCGCTTTGTGGTGGCACCTTGCGCTCCTGCTTCATGCCGACTTGGGAGCTGTGGTGAACGGTGCGGTCGTGGCTGAAGCGCAGGCACATTAAAGATTAGACTTCTGGAGGGAAATGAGTCTTGGTCAGCATGCAATCGTGTCATGCCTTGCTCATGCGAGTGGTTTCCTGCCAGGTTGTGCATTGAGAGCATCGCAATCTGCGCCGTTTTGTTGTTGAAGCCGACGTAATCTGTGATCGTGGATTCGCATTCGCTAATTCTCGACAGTCCGGGCCGAGAGGAAGGAGACGGTATACGATCTGGCAAGTAGGCTGGTATGAATGTATTTGAGGAGAAGGTACTGCCGTTTTGACGGGAGGATGAGCAGAGGTGCTGTCTATCATTATTGGCTTCGGAAGCAGCTCATGCAGTATCTGGGCAGCCACGAGTGAGCAGAGATGGCGGATACTTGTGATGGCATCCTCCAGGGACCTCGTGCGGTGTCCAGAAGGCCGAAAATGTTGGAAGACATGGTCTTTTGGCAAACATTGACATCGGTACGGCTGTGTTTGGCAGGAACAAGAGGAAGGCCAGAGAAAGCAGGTGTGATTGAGCAATTGAAGCTCAAGATCTGCATTTATTGAGCAGATGAGAATTCTCAGATCCTCACATCCGTACAGTAGGACGCGCTTCAGCGCTCGGCATTTCTTTGGAGTTCACCTCAAACCGTCTCAAACGCCTTATCCTTCTGCATCGTGTCCCCAATGAATGCCCTCAGCGCCTTCCACCTCTGCTGGATATGCTCATCGCCTCCTCCGCCGCCCCCCTCACCCATCGCCGCCACTGCACTCCCACTTCCACCACCCTCGGCCTTCGCCAACTCGGCCAAATTCCTCCCAAACCTCTCCCTCTCCCTCTCCTCCAACACCTTCTTCCTCTTCATACTCCCCGGCCGATGCCTCAAACTCTTCATCACCATCTTCCCATCCGCTCCTGCTCCTGCTCCAACTCTCCTCCTCCTCCTCCGTCGCACTTTCCCCAACCTTTCACTTCCTTCTTCCCGTTCCTGCTCAGAAGTCTCAGACACGCCTTCCCATTCATCTTCGGCGTACACGCCACTCCTCTCGCCCCCACCTGTAGCGCTATTATCGCTGTTCATGTCGATGTCCACATCATCTAATACATCTGCCATGTCGCCCAGGTCTGTTTTGAGCTTTTTGTTCGGACGGCGGGTTTTCGGCTTTCCTCCGCTCAGACGATCGGCTTTGGAGATTCCGCCCTCGCGGACTTTGGCGAGGAGGTGGCCATGGCGGATGTGGCGTTTGTCTTTTTTGGTGACTTTGAGGTCGAAGGCGGAAGAAGAGGATGTGGAGTCGAGGTAGTCGGATTTGAGGTTGGAGAGGGCTGAGGAGGAGGAGGAGGATTTGGGAGGGGCGTATTTGCCGCGGACGTCGTGGGAGGCGCGGGAGGCGCGGGCGCGGGCGGTGGGGCGTTTGGCCATGTTGTGCATGGAGGATGGAGGATATGGACTTGTCGAGGTGAGAAAGTTGGAGATGTGGTGCCTGAGGCTACACTTTTGCATGTGAAAATGGGAGTCTTCTTACGAGAAGGAGGTATGCGACTGCTCTCCTGCCCTGCTGTTGATGATGCATAGATTTGACGATTTGTGTCTAGACTGTGCCGAATGATGTTATTGCAGGTCCTGGAGTTTGTTCGGGGCGATGAGATGGAGCTTCGATGAAGCAGTTTGCTTGGCACATAATCGATGTTGTGGAAGTAACTTTTGGTCAGACCCGATCCGAGCTAGACACACAGAGCGAAAGAGTGCTTATATGAACGTCTGACCAGAAGCGCTGGAATAGAGCGATTTATATCATGGACGAATTCTAACGTGAGACACATATCGGGCAGACAATCCTCCGATCACGACACCATTCCAACAGCCCGATTTTTTCGTTGGGCAGATATTGGTCTCAGGGAAGCGCAAGAGACCGACTCGCTACCTCAGAGCAACTTGTCAAGAGCGTGAGCATGAGCATAAGCAGGACTGACGAATCATGCGCTTTAGGCGACGGCTCTGCATAGACATGTTTTCTGAGCCTAGCAAACATGTAGAAGAATGACAGAAGCGAAGCCGGAAAGAACGAAGTCGTGCATCTCTACTGGCTTTACCAGCAGTCTCTCGCCAGAATGCCAAACATGCCGCCATTTGCAAGGCCCACCACCAGCTCTCCCGCGAACTTTCCAGCAACGTTCTTCCCAAGCACATCATCTACCACCAAACATTGCACATTCGGCGTTCGCCGTGCCTTGTCCTGCGGATGATTCCCCACAAACCCATCGGCATGCCGATGTCAACATACCACAGACCTCTTCCCGACGCAAGGCGGCAGCATAAACCCACACTCCGCAATACCAACCACGCCCGATCCGCTCTCTCAATAGGAAGGCATCCTCCGTAATAGTGACTGCACCTCGTGTTGCCTACTCACTGACCAATGCCAGCCAGCGTGCTGGTGAAAGTGACAGCTGATGGGATATGAGGTCAAAGGACTGTACGGCTGGTATGACGTTTCGGCGTCTCATGATGTAGAGGGAAGAATGCTTGGCTGGGGGGATGGAAGACATCGTGATGCTTGGCGAGGATGAGCATCGTTGATGGTATGTTGACTGAGAAGGTATAATTTGGGGGTGTTCGTTCTGCAGTTGATTTGCTTCTCTCATCAACGCGTTGATCGTCCGATATCCTGAACATACACTCTCTATAGTCACTCTTTGACCAAGACGCCCACCTCCACGTAATCATGGCTCCCGCCCCTCAGGTCCTCGGCGGCATCACCAATGTCCTCGGTGGCGCTGCAGCTCCAGCTGCCGCAGTCTCTTCTGTTGCCGCCGCGGCCACAGCAGCACCAGCTCTCGTCTCAAGTCTAGCAGCAAACGTCCCCATCGCTTCGGCCGTGCCAGCGAACGTCCCACTCTCTGGCGTCTCGCTTCCCAACCTCGCCATTCCCACGGGAACAGTCTTGGAGGTCACTGCCTTGACCACCGTCCCTCTCGCCTCGACTTCAGTCATCTCAGCACTGGCTGCTCTGCCGGTCAACTCCGACGTACCAGGGCTGGGCAACCTCCTCGATGCTCTTTCTGGCTTACCACTGCCCACCGCAGCTCTCGCGAGCAATCTCCCACTCTCGCTGCTGCCGACCAATGTCATCAGCATTCTCCCAGCAGACTTGCCATTGAGTTTACCACTCAATGCGCCATTGTCGGCTCTGCCAACTGGCATCTTGACCAGCTTGCCATCTGGCTTGCCAGCTGATTTGCCTATCTCGGCTCTGCCTATCCAGCTTCCATCGCTGCCAACGGGCTTGCCCCTCATCCCACTGCAGGCTATCTCGCCGGTGCAGGCTATCTTGACCAATCTTGGTGAAACTCTCATCACTCAGCTCACTTCCCAGCTGAGCAACATCATCGCCACCATTGCCGCTGCGGCCGCGAATGTGCCTGTTGCGGGCAGTGCGACTTCTTTCCTTCCTGGTCTTGGCCGCATGAAGGACGCAGATTCTGAGACTGAGGAACAAGACGCCGAAGCTGTCGAGAAGCGTCAAGTCGTCAACCTTCTCGGAGGCTCCTCTCCAGTCAGCGGTGTCACAAACCTCCTCAGTGGTTTGACTGGCGGCAGTGGCTCTTCGCCTCTCGCTGCTCTTGGCTCTCTTACTGGTTTGACATCTGCTCTCACTGGCGGTATCCTTGCAAACAGCAACCCGCTTGGCTTCTTGACTGGCAGCAATGTTCTCGCTCCTCTCACCGATGGCACTGTGCTGCCTGTCGGCAGCATTATCGGAGGCTTGACTGGTCAGAGCGGCGGAAGCATTCTTGCTGGTCTGCAGGGCTCGCTTGGTGGCTCTCTGACTAATGGTCTCGGACTGGCTGGTAACAATGTCAACCCTCTTGCTGGTATTCAGAACACTGTTCAAGGTGCCGTGTCTGGTCTGGCTGGAGGCGCGGCTTCTGGCGAGCCGCTCGGCGCTGTATCTGGCCTCGTCTCTGGTCTCTCGCTCAGTGGTGGGCCATTGTCCAGCGTGACTGGTGTTCTCGGAAACCTGGGTCTCGGCTCGATCGTTCTCAACGTCGTAAGTTTGCCCTCCCACTTTCCATACTATGATCCCCACCTTGACACTCACATCTTCGTTCATAGGTCAACACCCTCCCCATCCCTGCCTCCTTCGGCAACATCATCACCGGCCTCGCCGCCGCCATCGCCGCCCCAATCTCCGTCGTCCTCTCCACCGCCCAACTCACCCAGCTCCAATCCGTCCTCGGCCTCCTCAACCTCTTCTCCTCCCTGAACATCGGCAACCTCGGCGTCCTCTCCGGCTTGACCAACCTCCCAGCCATCCAAACCGCCGCCATTCAACTCAACACTCAAGACCTCCTCACCACTCTCAGCATCCTGCAGAACCCAACTCTCGTCCCAGGCGGCGCAGGCGTTGGCTCGCTTCTCAGCAACCCATCCGATCTGCTGAATGTCGTCCAGAAGATCGTTCCACGGGTGCAGAACCCTTCTGCCGCTAGTGCTTTTGTCATTCTGGAGCAGCTCAACTTGGGTGGCTTGGCGGACTTGACTTCTGCTCTGCCAGTTTCTGGTGCGCTTTCTGGCGTCACTGGCTCCCTGGGAGGGTCTGCAGGAGCGGCTGGTGGATTGACTGGTGCGTCAGGAGGCTTGACTGGCGGCGCTGGTGCCGGTGCGACCGCTAGTGGAAGTGCTGGTGTTGCAGGCTCTTCTAGGATGATGGAATAGGAGGAGGGTGATGCTGAGGAGGTCAGCGAGGATTAGGTGTCTTGCTGAATATGTCTGTGAGATGGGCGATACGAATTGGAGGTCGCAGCCTTGGTAAGGCCCGGCTGGGGAAGTGCGAGGAGCGGGGTTTCTTTCGATTTTGAGCGACGCTGTTGAGAACATGCTGTTTGCTTTTGGCGTTGTGGGAATCAGACAGTACGAGAGAATAAGAAGAAAGACTTACCAGCGACAAGCTGCATTCCGGCATTATGCTCTTCCACCCGCTCTCGAACCCAGCTGTCCTCTCACAGAATATGGAACGTTCTCTGCTCGGAGCGAAAGAGACCCGGCGTCGTCATTAAAGAGCACCGCCCAACCAAGCGGTACTTGTGACTCAGCATAGGAATAGGCCGAAGTAACAGACATCCTCCCACAGCATTGATGTACTCTCTATGATTGTTGTACACATTTGCAAGCCTCGGCCCAACGACACAGGCACCAGGTAGAGGAGTGTATTGGGGGGCAGTAGATCGATTCAATGTTGACGCCAGGAGTCAGCACCCCGGACACAGGCACATACTCTTCCAAGAAGAGCATCAGATACTGTCCTGTCCCCTCGCCATGAAGGCCTGCGTAGTAGTCTAAAAAGACATTGGGATTCCAGTAAATGTCCAGCCCTTCGGCGTCGTGAGCAGCTATCGATTCGAGCCAGTTCGGTACCCGTGAAGGGAGTTTTGATTCCATGAATTTTTTGAAGACTTGAGGCTGCTTGGCTGGCTGCCACGCAGAGTAGACGATATATCACTTTGAAATTCTTGGATAAGAAGCCAAAAGTTGGACTGATGTCCTGAATGACAGATTCCATGAATCGATGATAGACCTGAGGCCATGGCAGAGTGTGTAGTCGACTTGTACTGCATACTTGTGATCGAACAGTGACAGCAAAGCGTAGATCTTATCGCGTTCATCACTACATCCGAAGCCATGGTAAGCAATTAGCACATTATATCCAAACTCGAAGAATCAGGATGCTGCCAGTATTGGCTCGCCAGAGTTTTCGGATGCAGGATATGTTCTCTTCCTGTATCACAAGCCATGTGAAAGCTCGCGTGCCCATGTGCGAAAGTCACATTTGGTGGCCCAGAGTACAGAATGCGGACCACATACGATTTGCAAAGCCTGCGCAAGCGTGTACTCTTGGATAAATAATCCATCTTTGGGAGAACTATCTTCTTGCGTAGAACTTCTTTGCTGCTTGACATGCTGCGAGGGCTTCTTCGCTGTTAGCTGCTAGTGGTTTGCCGCGCAGAGACTGCTTCATGCAGTGGAAGACGGCTTCGCCATCACGGTCCGTGGAGTCTTCTCCGAGCCGAGCCATAACTTGTGCTGCTTTGCTGTAGACGGTACTCATGCCCTGGACTTGTACAGATTTCTCTGCATCGTCCTTCTGGTTGATGCATATTGCGTCTATCCACAAAGTTCTGGTTTCTGTGGTGCTTCGCAATGCACGAAGTGCGTGACCGAGATTGCCTGCAATCTTGACGCTTGTTCCTGCTAGCTGGATATCGTGATCTGGCAGAAGCTCGTTGTTAAAGGCGCCTTCCCACGCATAGGAGAGAGCATCGTAGATTGGGCTCGCGTCTCCTCTCGTCGAGACAGCGACTAGCCCGCCCTTGAGCGGCGAATTTAGCACCGCTGCAGGCTCTAGATGGAGTACTCTTATGCAGCCCGCTGGCAGGAGTTCATATTTTCCAGCTGCAAAGGCTACGGTCTCGGGCACTTGCTCGTCTACTTTGCTGATGGGCACTTGTATGTGTTCCTCGTGGTTAGTCTTCGTTGGACATGAATCAATGCTCTCGCCCTCCTGTAGACTACCAATTCTGCTTAGCCCGCCCGTTCTGCCACCTTTCATCCTACGAAATGATGCCCAGCATGTTCGGCAAGACCGCGTCTTTCGCGTCTCCGAGGCCATGGTACAGGAACAGCTCCTTGGTTGAGCATGTCCCACAACACGTGTTTGTTTTCAGCGCGACATATTCTCACATAATATGCATCTCGGTCGATGCGCAGTCGGACAAAGAGTGCGCTGCTATCAAGAAGCGATGGAAGAGAAGATGAGGTCCCTCCTCCCTGGGAATTCACTAGAACTATTCCCGGCGGCTTTCCCCAAATTGACTCTCTTCCGCCGGCGGACAGACTTGGCGCTCCAATCCTGCACGATGACAGCTTGCGTCCTCCACCGCAACCACACCTTTTCATGGTTTCCACGAACACAGCCCGGAATGCCATCTCATATTGACGATTTCCGGGCTCTGCTACTGGAGTAGGTCGGCATTGGCTGCCTCGGTCCTCAAAAGCTTCCATAGCAAGCAGAGATGAGAGCGGGGCACGCCAGTCAGCCGTGACCATGAGAGCATCAGCGAGACCGCAAATGAGGGGTCGTGGTTGTAGTTGTACCGGTCCGTTCGAGAGGTAGGAGAGGGATAGAAGAGCTTACCATTTCAAAGTTGTGTATTCTTGCTACCATCATACTCCGCCATCAAGGTGAAAGCCCAGCACATCTCACATCATCATGCCTTTCCAAGCTCCCGAGACGATGCGAGCCGTTGTGTTCAAGGGCGACTACAATGTATACTTCACCCCTGCTTTTGAAGCTATGCGGGATGTCTAGCGGTATTGATACTTGACTCTAGGTCGCAGTCGAAGACCGCCCATATCCCAGATTAAAGAATGCCACCGATGCGATCCTCAAAGTCAGCTCCACAGCCCTGTGTGGCAGCGATTTACACTTCTATCGAGGACACTTGAAGTGTCCAACAGACTTCATTTGCGGACATGAGTTTGTGGGCGAAATTGTGGAGAAGGGCGATGGGGTGAAGAAGTTCAACGTGGGCGACAAGGTGGGCAAGCTCTCACGAATGAGGCCGAGGACAATGCTGATATGGCTAAATGATAGGTCGTTGTGCCATTCTACACAGCTTGCGGAGAGTGCTACTACTGCGTACGAGGACAAGCTTCACGATGTGCAAAGGGCGAGCTGTTTGGCAACTCTGCGCCAGCCAACACAATCGATGGTATGCACTATCCTATCCAGGAGCACAGCTTTTCCACTAATCATCACACCCAGGCGGCCAAGCCGAATATGTTCGCTGCCCTCTCGCCGACAGCACCTTCGTCCTCACTCCTAAGAATATCCCAGAGGAGATGCTGGTCCTTATGGCCGACATCTTCCCCACCGGCTACTTCGCCGCCGCACGCTACCTCAAAGGCCTATCAGATCGCGACCGCAAGGAGTTTACCGCCGTGTGCGTAGGCTGCGGACCCGTAGGAATCTGCGCTATCACCAGCGCCCTCACCATGGTCGATACTGTCTACGCCATCGACTCTGTTCCTGAACGTCTCGAACAAGCGAAAGCCCTCGGCGCTATTCCCATCAACCTCAACGATGACCCAGTCAAGAAGATCAAGGACGCCACACAAGGCCGCGGCGCAGACGTTGTGATCGAGGGCGTTGGCCACGCAGACGCATGGAACCTCGCCTTCGACATGATCCGTCCTTGGGGCGCCATCTCCTCGATCGGCGTGCACACTGAGAAGTGGGAAGTCAATGGTCTACTCATGTACGGCAAGAACGTGCAGATGGCATTTGGAAGATGTCCTGTGAGGAGTATTTTTGAAGAGGCGCTAGAGTTGTTGGTGCAAGAGCAGAAGAAGGTGGCATTTTTGTGCGGCAAGACGATGAGTCTGGAGGATGCGCCGCAGGCTTACAAGGACTTTGAGCAGAGGAAGGTGCATAAGATTGTGTTTAAGATGGGCGATGTGAAGGAGGAGGAGATCACGGCGAATGGGCAGTAGCTGTAGGTGTGGCTAATGGCAAAGCAGTTTGTTGATTACCGCTTCATTGTTTGCAGCGTTTTGTGAACACGCTTGTAAAGAAGAGAACCCAACGAAATACCTCTTCGGCAGCAGTCCTACCCTCAGTTGATACGCTCTTCCGGGTCACGAGAGATGCCTTGGCCGTCTTCCTGCAAGCCTCTGGAGTCGTGATGAGCACACAAAGTTGGCAAGAGGCGCTACACTTGATCCATGTTCTTGAACAGAAACCACTAGACACGTCTTGAGGTCGTTCGGGATATCCGAAAGATCGACATTGAGGTGAACAAATGTTCTAGGCTTCAACAACTCCTGTTGCCAGCGAGAATGGGCCCGAACTGCTGCTATGGAGCCTAATCTTTCCTGTTTGTCGTGTGTTCACATGGGAAGTTGGTGCCAATGTGCCAATGGTTCCTGACTCTCACGCTTCTTGGACTTGGCGACCGGGAGTCTTCCGAATATGGAACTGCGTCTTGTACTTCGTACCGAACTAACTTAACCCAAGCTAGGAAATGGCCAGAACACAACCAACTCACGCCAAGCAAAATAGCTTTTTTTTTCTGCATGTACTCAAAGCCTATACCACCTCAATTTTGCACTCGCAACGAGTTTGGGATCTTGAATGAGGCGCCAGTCAGGGCGCGGATACCGACATGCCTGCGCAGCTCGGATTGCAACACCATCGACAGACGTCCAAAAGTCTACACGCACCATGAAACCCCAGGACAAACAAGCAGAAGAAGTCGTGGCGATGCTGGCGGAACGAACTGCCCTCTTCTCAGTCGGCCGCATGTGGCGCACGCACAGTCTGATTGCACTCTCCCTAAAGCAGAACACAGATGCCCGGACGAGTAATGCCAAAGATCTCGACTGCTACTTTGGCGTCTACCGTCAAGGCAGCGGCGATACGCGTGATGTGCGTGCATGAGGCTGTTTGTCAACAAGCGATAGCTGAAGACTTCCTGTT
The DNA here is from genome assembly GCA_024114885.1 of Septoria linicola. Lineage (NCBI taxonomy): Eukaryota > Fungi > Ascomycota > Dothideomycetes > Mycosphaerellales > Mycosphaerellaceae > Septoria > Septoria linicola. The sequence continues at coordinate 2,061,170 of CP099427.1, read as the reverse complement.
CTTTCTGTCCAGTCAACACTTGAGGTCCAGGTCTGGATGAGTATCGCACATCACAGCCACATTTTCACTATCCGGATCATGGCTAGTCTATACATCGGACTCGCCGGACGCGCAGACTTAGTACGCTGAGCGATACGGCATGCCTAGAGCCTGATTGAGCAATTGCGGAGTGGCCTCAGATACTACGAGTCTACCAACCCCTACAACTTCAACGACGCAGACCCGGGAGAAGACGTCACACTGTTCCGCAACATTCATCAAAACGCCATCAGCTCCGGTCAAATCCAAAACCTCAACGTCATCAACTCACGAGGCACCAACTTCTGCGCTTTGCCCGGCAAATCGTCCTGACAAGACTGCTCCCAACTCACCCTCGTCATGCAGGGCTTCCTCTTCGCTCGCGACACCGGTGATTACACGCTGTCTATCGGCCGCAATGGCGAGCCCAGCTCGGGCATCACTGTGGACAACAGCTTTGGCGTGTGGTCGGACATCTCGGCGTACCAATATACCAACTATGATTCGGACTTCCGCGCTCGTCGACAAGGACTGGATGAATCTTTCCAGCAGATCAACGGCAGAACTACGTACCAGATGGTCAGTGGCGAGGTGAAGCCCATTACTGCGATCTTTCTCAATGGAGGTGGTGCGGCGTCGTACCAGTTCTATTTGTATCCTCCTGGAGGTCAAGAAGTCACTGATACTTCGAGCTACTTCATCCCAGCCTGTGACCAGGGAAATCCATTCTTGAGTGGATAAGGGCGATAGAACAGTTTATGGCTTGCGTTTCGAAGCGAAGGCGTGGTGGGTGTTTGGACGAAGTTGATGGCGATGATTATGTGTGCTTGGTCTTCTGTAGCGCAGAGAAGGTGCTTGATCAGTCGTCAACCCTTTCCGAGATTTGTAGTACTACATTCACGAGCATCTTCAACGCCTGCAAGATGTTGTAGTACCATAGCGTTTTGCGTCATATCACGAAAATGACACGGGGTTCCCATTCTCGAACATGACGTGTGGACGACCGTACTGCCAGTTACTATCGCTCTCACCTTGGTCGAACTTGAGACCAGCAAAGCATCGACGAAATGAGCATACATCGTCTCCAGTGGCAATATAGCACGTGCGACTCAGAGTAGACCATGAAGATTGTACAACACCGCCTCAAAAATCAGCCTGGGCACTCTGAGACCTCACGCGGGAAGGAACGCCCGGCTTGCGATCAGGGACATTTTCTTTGTCCACAAAGCACAATATCAAGCCTGGAGGCAGTACGAATTGTGCAAAACGTAGATTCTTCAATGCTCTGTCGTTACACTAATGCCAGCATGACAATTGAGATCATCCTGTTCGCGATCGTCCTTGCGATGCTTCATGTTCATCTTGTGGCCAGACAGGAAGAAAAAAAGCGAATTGCGAGGAGGAGGATGAGTGCTACGACTATGAGACCCCGATGACAATGTGTGGATGCTTCAGCGCACGCGTTGACTATCTCCTGTAGGCGTCTGCGAAGAGCGTTCGATATGCCTGGGAAGGTCCGACAATCTTAGGCTGAGATAACTATAGTCACAACTTCGCCCTTCGATGCGACTGATGCGATTCAACTTGGTCATGACACTTCGAAGATCGTGGAAGAGCGCTTTACCGCCCTGCGGTTCAAGTTGAGCAGAAAAGTCGGCACATCTCTTGCGTGTCCATGTGCGCAATCAAGACTCTCCGAGGCTCACGCAATAACGATCTTTCGCCAGCACGATACATCAGGATCATGCACGGCGAGCGGATTGAGGTCCTGGCCGGATTCCTTGCAGTCGAACATCCTGCGGGCCCGGCTTATCCTGAGCAGAAAAGTCTTTTCCAGTCTTGTGGAGCAGCTGAGAGCCATTCATGGTGCTGTCATGTCGGCGGAGGAGCAGCCACGTTTTCGGAATCGATAGCAGTGGTTGGAAATCCAGTGAGGACAAGATAATACTGGACCATAGCTGATCATGATGCACGTGGAGCTGAATATGGCAGATGTAGCATAGCTGCCACGAGAGGGAGAGCAAGTAAATTGCCGCCAAGCAAAATCAGAAGCTCTCGCTCCCGTTCCGCTCCCGTTCCGCTCTGCTCGTCTCTCTCTCCCTTTCTCCTTCTGTTCGTCCCTCTGCTCTCTGCTCACACTTCTTCTCCTCGTGCACTTACCTGAAGTCATATCGTCGTCTCGCCATCTCAGGCGCATGCGCTCAAGTGCTGCAGGCTTGGCCGAGATGCGCTGACAGAGTTCACGTCTGTGGCGAATGCATGACCCGCCATCGCCGCATGTTGGGGAGCCAATGGGCCCCGAGAGCGACGGCGACAATCAGAACGAATTCATGCCGGCTGTTGCTCATTCGCCATCTGGGTGAAGTAATCCTTTTTTTCCGAAATGCTTGGGCTAAAAGTGCTTGGAGTCATGGGCGCTATAGCCTTCCGCTTCATTGAAGCCTCGACCAGGTCGTGCTTACTGTTGCAATAGTCTACTCCCGTGACGAAGAGACCATACTCAGGCTGTACGCTGCTAGCCACTTGAACATACTTGTAGCACAATGCGGAATACATTGTTCGAGCGACCTTCAGGCAAGATTGAATCCTGATGCGCCATTTGGCCAGCGAGCCACCGCAACGCAGATTATAGGCCAACATGTCGATGAAGCGACTCTCTTTCCATCATGTCAAGCGCTCCTTGAGTCCTGGACAACTGCAATGTCATAGCTTGGTATGACCGAGAGCAGGGTCAAGAGTCTTTGTTGGTACTCTGACCAGCATCGCCGGATACGGCCACCATGATCACAACGAGATCTCGGTACTCTGATCTTTTAGCTTCGACCCTGTCAGCTCGAGCACTTCCTCATTTGCGTTGTGATCATGGAGGCTCTCAACCGTAGCCACGATCCCCGAATTCCTGATCTGGCGCATTTAACTTGGCCACGATCCGTTTTCGAAGAATTTTGAGCACCCCTCGCGGCACGGTGCACAACGCTTCGGACTATCTCCATGGTTTGGACTGCACAGCGAGGCCAGGGCCAACTCTAGAGAGGTGGCTGCGAGCCAACTTGAACTCGGAAGTGACGCCTACAGGGACATAATCTATCTCGAAGAACCGTCACCCGGACACTTGACTGGCTCTCGATGCTGTTACGCAGGCTTCAGTCTTCTCATGCCTTCCACGTATTGTGGTGTGCAAATGTTGTACTGCTCAGGATCTGAATCAGGACCCTGAGGTGCACAGCACAAAAATTTCGGCCCGAAAAATACGCTTTCTACAGCATCCGTGCGGCGTGCGCCAGAGCTGACGCCAGACCAATTGACAGTCTTCTCTAGCACGTTCCCGCGCTGGGAAATGCATACGGCTCGCCACGCCCGCTCAATCTGGATGTAAATCGCGAAGCACAATCACTTGTGTAGCATGGCCAGAAGCTCGTCGATGCATCCAAGGTCACTTCTTCTACTGGCCAAAAATCCTACAAACTTTCCCTGCATCGTGCACGCGTCAAATAGTAAAGGCTGCCACGCTGCTACCGTATGGTCAGAGGTCTGCGCTTTCTAACTTCTACCCGCCGCGAACTTCATCAGCGTCTGACGTTCCAGCGATGATGTTCGCACTAATCGGCTCGGTTCTCATTCTCCTGGCAGCTATCGTGCACGCGCAAGGCAACTATACCATTCCAGTTGTTCCCGTCGAGCGATGCATCGACTCGAGAGGGTATGAAGCCTGCGCCGCTCCGATCGTGGATACCTTCAGCAAATGTCAGAACGACGCCGGAGGAGACACAGATGCTGTATCGGGCTGCGCTGTGGCAGCCAGCCAACTCTTTCTCAACTGTGCATATGAGAACTGCTGGAACATTGTGGGTCATGGATCACAGTTGCCAGCTGATCACGGGCTAATCAAGAGCTTTCAGGCGTATAGCTACGAGGTTCAAGAACTAGCCGTGGCCGCAGTATGGTCCAGCCCAATCACACCAAGCCTTCCCTATTTTCCAGCTCCCGCTGACGCACCAGGTCGGTGTTCCTGCAACCTTGAGGAAGTGGTAGTTGCATTCGGGGGTTCTACAGGTGGCGGACTTTCGAATTGCTTCAATTCTCTAGCTAGTAGCAGCAGCGCTGATGCTATCAGTAATGGTCTTGATGGCTGTACTTGCTGTGCACAAGCTGGGGCGTACTCTGGGTCCGTTCACAGCTCAGACTCCGGTGCTGGCAGCTCATACTAATCTCGCTACTAGGCTCTTCTCCATTTGTCCGGACGTTGATCCCAAATTTCTGTTGCAGAACTTGCCTGGCGCCGAATTCGCGTTGGCTGGTGGATATACTCCATTGTTTCCAGACTGCGGGCCAACCCTGCAGGGAACTAGCTGCGAGAACGATCTAGGTTATCCAGCTCTACCCGGAGGGGTGTCCTACCTATCCATGGTTCCAGCCTCGTCAGCGACAGGATCGTACTCAAATCTCCCTGGCACTCTGCAATCACCTGTATCGCAGGTTCTGACGTACTCTGCTCCTGGTATCGGGCAAGTTCTGACTGCGACTGCTGCGATGATGGTATCCGGTGGTGATCAGGATACTGCTACAATTCCAACTCCGAGCACGAACGCGATTAATGCCGGTGTTGGCTCGAGCACCAGCACTGCTACTGATTCAGTTAGGCTGACCAGTAACGCAGGTGTGATTCATAACTCTGCTCAGTATTTCGTGCTTGGTCCAGTAGTGGTACTGAGCTGCATCCTAACATGGACTGTGTGAGAAGAATCGTCTTCACGTTCACACTATCGGCGATCTGCGTGCATTCAACCTTTGTCAGTGTTATGTTATATCAGAAAGAGGAAGCTGCGCTAGTTACAGATATCGATGAGATTTATGTGGCTCAGAGATGATAGAGGGATGCAGTCTAAGCACAAGTACTCAGCCAAATTCTCGAGTAAGCCATAGACCATGTCCACGCGAAAGAGATCTCGAAGCTCAATCTTATACTTCTTCCTCGTGTAGAAGCAAGATAGCGGTAAGGAGCTCGATACCTCCTAGTGCAGAGCTCTAGCAGATTCCAGATCGTGATACACAGCCCGAGACTGGACCAACTGACGTGCATGGTGATCTACCTAGACGCTTACCACTACCACTTCTAGGCAATCTATACAACGACTGTCGTGGCACGAAATCAGCAGCTACTGAGCAGAATCAAGAGGAGACTTATCGCTGTACAAAGTGAAACATAAAGGCGACAGGACAAGATTGACATTGTGTAGAGCTGCGATAGCGGTGTGAATGTGGGAATGTTTTGGTGGCAGGACTTCGGGCTCTTCATGAAATATACCGGAGGTGGAGAATCGCCTACTGTCGGCGGCTAACTAGGCCTTCACCTTTAGATGTACGGACGACAATGCAGGATGCACAATACATAAAGATCATGACACGAGGGGGCTGTCTCCGTGCGCTCTCTACGCAATGGTCGTGGAGAGCATGACCTCCTCGCTGGAGTGGGGGTGTAAACACTTTGCCATCAGAGCTTGAGCAAACACGTCTACCTCGTGCCAGCTCTGCACCCATAAGCTGTACAGGTTTTCGTGTTCACGCGGAGCAACAGTCGGCGAGCATGTCACCCACGAGATGTCGATACGAAGTGAAAGGAGGGACAAGGGATTGTCATGAAAGATTGTTTCTACCATTGGCTATCTCCACAAGTATATACACGTATATTCATCATCCGTATTCTCTTTCTTTTTTCATCATCTCTCCACATCTCTCCACACCGTTACTTCATCCAACACTCATTCATCAGGCAACAATCCTCTACGAGGCAGTGCCAGTGACGACTGGGCAGCCGAAGGCAGCAGCGCCAGAGAGGGAAGAGTTGGTGAAGACTGGGTTAAGCATCTGCCTCATCCAGTTGAGGTTGGCAGCAGGGGTAGTCGGCTCACCATAACCACCGATGGCAGATGGGATGTTCTCAGTGGCGACCTGGTACAGCAAGCAAGCGACACCCTGTGGCGAGCCTGGGATGGTGCTGTTGCTGATGTATGGACCCTGGGAGCCGATGCCAACGAAGGTGTTCTGGGAGATGCGTTAGTACATGCTGATAGACTGTGTGTAGATTGCGACTTACTGGCTTGCCAGTGTTACCACCGAAGGCAACTGGGTGCAAGAAGTACTGAGCAGCAATCTCGGCAGCGACGTCTGGGATGGTGTATGGAGTCACACGAGAGAACCAGTTGTCTGGGAGCTTCTCGCGGAGGAAGAAAGAGTCCATGGTGGCCTGGTCTGGAACACCAGCGTCGCCGCGGTTGGGGAAGAGCTCGTACAAGAAAGACGAGGCACCGAAGAGGAGAAGGGACTTTGGACCGACTGCCAGCATTGTCAGAGATGATGCCATGATGGAAAGAGGGAAGGAAGCTTACAGTAGAAGTTGCCGTTCTCGTTCAGCGACTGCTGGTATCTCTGGAACCTGTACAGGGCCACGTTTTCGCGGTTGTGCAAACCGCCAGTAGTTCTGGACATCATGTCGTACAGAGTACGGTTGAAGCGGAAGTTGTCGCCGTTTGCCTGTTTTCGGCGAGTTAGCAATGTCTCAGACATCTATCAAACTGCCGTTGCACGGCTCTCAGCGAGGAGTGCCACAGCGTCGACATGCAAGGGAGAGACAGAAGGAAGGGGCCTTCTAGCAGTTGCACTTACCGTGTAGAAATCGTTACGTGTCAAGGATGTGTCTCCCTCGAATTTGTTGTGACCATTGAGACCTGGCTCTGGGCCAAGACCTGGTGCAGCGGTGCGCGAAGTAGCATCGCATCCCAAAGACAGCTTGCGGGTGACTGGGTCACCGTCAAGACCGACACCCAAGACGGCGAGGAGGACAGCTAAGTCGTAGCCGACACCGTACACGTTCTGTTGGGCATCAGTGAGCTCGGCGAAGGTAGTGATACCGTCACGGCTCAAGAAACCTGTGCAGTTGTTAGCTACGGTCTGGTGCTTGATAGAATGATGATCGATTTACCGTGGTTGGCAGCAGTGTTGAGGCCTGGGCAAGGTCCACGAATGTCGAGTGGACCTGGTGCCTGCCATGCGTGGGCAGTGTCACCCTGCAACCTGCGTTAGCATTTGAAGATTGCTGACCATATCGCATCGTGTTCTTACCTTAGCTGGGACCTGGTTCAGAATGCAGGTCTGGAAACCTGGAGCACCGTTCTGGGCACCGCAGTATGGGAACTTGATGTTGAATGGCACAGCACCCTTGTGGTTTGGGTTGTTTGGGCAGACATTCGAGCCTGGAGCCTGACGAGTGACGAGAGCATCACGAGCAGACATCTCGTTGGGGTCCATGCCGACATGACGGGCGACCCATGGGAAAGCAGCGGCCTGGCCGGCCAAGGCTGCGACTGCAACAAGACCAAAAGACATTGTGGCAGTAGTAATTGTGGAAAAGGTTGTTGGTTGGGAAGGAATAGAAGGCCTTCCTCGCCTCAAATATACTACAGCGAACGGCAGCCTGGAACTTCTTGCTTACTCTCCTCGGTGTTGGGCAATTGAGGCCAGAAGCAAGTTCGAGCGGAGCTTTCCAGGGCTTCGCGTGCAGCTTATTCGAGCTCGTGGCTGCTTGGAGACATGTGCTTGTTGCTTTCAGGAAGCTCGATGGCGCAGTGTATAGCAATGATTGGCTGCAACATTGCTATTCCTCACGAGGGTTCATGGGGTTGCGGGAACGCGGGTCGAGATCGTGGTAGCTTGAGGTAGGCTGTGGAGTGTCCCGTGTGGCTGTCTGTAGATGGCGGCCATGAATCGACGCTCATTGGCGCTTGTGTGCCGTGCAGGAGGTCAACAATTTGGGTATGATGGCACTTTCTTGACGCCTGTGACGGGCCTTGCAGCCTCGCAGTTTGCCCCCGGATTCTGTGCTGCCACTGACATATTTGGCGTCGTGGTGGTTGTACTTCTGTTGCACATCTGTTTACAAGCTTGCTCAAGTACGCAAATGGTCATTCCTCTGCCAACGATGAGTAATCGGCCTAGTACAACACCAGATCTGCATTCGAGAAGCTTTGTCTGGCGCCGATGAGGATGGCTCAAAAGTACCGAGGAATTTGGCCAGTTTCCAGACAGAAATCCGCAATACATGCGGCAGATCTACACACACTAGATTTAAGCTCATGAGCTCAATTTGTCCTTGGTCCCATCCACGTGAGGTGCTGAAAGCCTCATCCCGCTATGGCGTCGTTGTGGTGTCAAAGCATAAGGAACGACGCGTTCCAATAGGAGATCCTGGTGGCGTGTCTACATGATGCTTGCTACAGTGATCGACCTGCAAACAGAAAACGAGCGTGCCATACACAACAATCTAGGCAGGGCAAGAATGATCGAGCGCACACAACGTCTGTAGTGGCATGACCAGACTTTTGGCGTCGCAGAGATTGCTCAAAGGAGGAAGATCAGCAGGGTGAGGTCTTTGTTGACCAACTTCCCCCATGTCATTTGCTGGTGGGGCCTCGGCATCCTGCCCGCCCAGGGCACGAAAACTCAATTGTACCTCACTCCTCTCCTCTAGCATCAACAGCGCAGGACTTCCTGTGGCCTGTCAGTCTGGCTGATTGTGCCAATACTAGAAAGCGCTTTGCCATGCGCACTCTTGCTAGAGACCGAGATTATCAAGCATCCTGACTCTCAAGTCTGGCCACTGCACTGCTCGGAACCTCGTCAACATCGATTACGTTGGTCGCCCGTGATGCGCAAGAGCTATGACCGAAGGTCTGGTGCTGCGGAACATTCCAAGCAGCGTCAGGAGACGATGAAGGTAGAAGTCTGGCCAGTCCCCATGCGCGAAGTAGTCTGCTCAGCGCGCTGCTGCTCGAGCTGTGAATTGCTGACTCTCGCTGCTTTGGTGGTGCATATCGCCCACGTCGAGTCCATGTCGAAGTTCTCTCGACTGAATCAGCCGTACTTTGTTGACGATGTGGCGAACAGTAAATGAATTCGAGTCGATGCTCATGCAGAGTATAAAACGCTTGGCACTGACCTTCTCAATGATACTGACAGCGACCAAAACATACGAACTTTGCATCTGGCAGCTTGGAACATCACAGAACTGGGAGAAAACGACCAAAATTGGAAGAGAACAGAGGACACAAGCCAGCCATGTTGCCATCACTTGCGAACCGCTCCGCTGCGTTAGGACGATTTACGAGAAAGACTCGCCGCACTCTCCGCGATGAGCTTCAAGACCGCGCCACCAGTGCGAAGCTGGGCACATTCTCATCGCACTCACTGATCCTGAGCTTCGTGTCTTTCTTGGAGGTGGTCAACGCTCATCGCGAGCGCATCACCGGCGATGATGCAGCTCAGCAGCGATTGCGGCGTGAGATCGCCAGACTGCAAATGGGAGCAGCGTCACTTCCCAGCAGCGACACAGCCCTTTTCTGGCTAGCCATTGGGAACTACGTACACCAGAGCAGAGTCCCGGGCGCGCGCCCTCAGCTCGTGTTCTTGGGAACGCGCTTCAGAGGCGTCCTGACAGGCGGCGTTTTCGCCAACAGGATAGTAGAGTACGTACTGCAGCAGATCAGGGGTACGATGATGGGCCCGCAGAGGAACGTCTTCAAAGCGCTGGAAGACTACTGCATCGTGCACGATGTGGTGTTCGAAATGGCGGTGGAGGCCAGCAGTAGACTGGGCACCTCACCACAGCAGCGCAAGATTCTTTGTTCCGATGCCACAACAATCACATCCCGCACGACTGGAACCGCTTTGTCTACTTCTCTGGACATCGCTGAGGAACAATACGAAGGCTGAACTACCTACGCATGCGACCAGTCAAGGACGAGCAGTAGACAAACGATCAGCGGACGCCACCAAGATGGAACCCTCATATGTTGCAAGCCCGCATTTCTCATCACCAAACCACAACAAATCGACCAGAGAGTGCAACAACATGAAGCTCCTCACCACCATACTCGCTCTCACCGCAGCCGCCCTCGTCTCCGCCTGGGACTCCTGGGCCAAAGACGAATGCAAGAAATGGCACCCCAAAGCCTACGACAACATCAACATCTTCTGCGCGATTTCCAATATGGAAGTCCCCTCCGCCTATGCCAGCACCGGCCGCTACGGACAATCTAGCTCTCGCGTCTGGATCAGCCCGACTCCTGCAAACTCATGCCGTCCAGCCCAGTGGGTCCCCTCTTCGGTGTGCTACCGCCAGTTCTACCATATCTGTGCCAATCACCAAAAGACGCGATTCCATGGTAAGAACCTGTGTCAGATGTGGAGGATTCAGTACGGGAAGGGTGCGGTCAAGCCGGGGATTAGTGATAAGTGGCCTTTCAAGGCGATCAAGGTGCCGATTAAGAGGACTTTCGTAAGTGATGATGATGATGGAGATGATGCGTATGGACTTGTTGAAGAGGATGGAGAAGATGTTTTCGCTCCTGTTGCTGCTTGAGCTTCAGAGCCGGCAGAGGAAGATAGCCCCATCAAACGCGACCTTCACTTTTCTACATCTTCTTCACGCTCCGTCTGTTTCCCATCCACCTTGCATACCATTCGGGCTTCTTACCGCGCACATTGAACAAGATGATGGCTCAAGGATGCCTGCTTCAGTCATGCGCAGCGACTCGAATCGATAAAGTGAAGCCCGCTGGTTTAGGATTTCGAGTCCTTGCCGCACTCCGCCTATCGCTACAAACGCATGCTGCAGAGCGAAACTAGGACTTTATGCGACACGCATAATCTTCGCGAGCGTTTTTCAACGCTTCTTGGTGACGACATGTCCCAATCGATCGAGAGCGCGCCTTCGACCTACCTGGCGACATGCTTTCTATCTTGAGACCGTCGTGAAACTTGTGACCAACTGTGAAGCTTCGGTCATGTTGCATTGGAGGGATTTTCAAGTGCGTAAAGACACGCTCGCAGCGGGAAGATCGAATGTTAGTATTCGATGCCGACTCTATGTAAAGCGTTTAGGACTCAATGGACCGGACTTGGTAGCCGTGGAGCAGACCGTGCGAAAATACACCGAGCCAGAGCCACCTTTGCATCAAACAGAGGCAGTTCACCTTTTATTGCCTGCTGCCGCGGCGTCCTCGCACGCAGATATTATCACTACAATGCTGTCAGAAGATGCTTTCGGGACAGGTAAGACGCTTTCTCGTGCGTTGTTTCGTTATCATTGAGTACAGACGACCGCGAATGGGGCGGCGTGATATTCTTGCTTCCGCGCATGGTGCTACTAGCCTCGTCGAAAGTGAAGCAGGAAGGACTGGCTGTGACCATCGCTCTGTATGATCTCTCGCTTGCCTCTGCATCTTAGTAAAATGCTAGCGTGAGACTCGTTACCATCTACAGACGGTGCTGCTCGCGCGCGTTGCATGTATTGACGCATTCACATGAGCCAGGAAGTTGATGATGAGTATTTCTGCCAGCGTAGATTACAGCCTCTACCTGTATCTCCCTGCTGTCGAGACACTTGCCGCACTGTTCTGTGGCACTTTTTGAGTCGGGATCGAAGATGATGCGTGAGAGAGGGTCGTCATCGAACGTCACTCGCGAGCAGGCTGTCCTGGCGTGTGTTGTACCACGAGGCATGCAAGGGAGTTGAGTCGAGGTCAGATAGCTCTGGGGTCGCTTCTCGTCGAACAGCTTCTTCTCTTTCCACGCGACGGCGCGGACAACGCAGGACAGTCGGAAGCAAAATGAGGATTAAGTGGCACTGCGCTCAATTGGACAATGGCTTCTGATCTCGAAGGTCCTGTTCGATGGTGGTGTGAGCCAAAAGGAAGCGGCAGATGGTCTGGAACTGAAGCGGTGCAAAAGTATGTATATCTCACAGCCCTGAATACAACCCAGCCCCTGGATCGAACACCAGACCAGCCCAAAAAAGAGATCTGAGCTTATGCTCTGCCATATGCCGCTGCCAAAGCCGCCTTTTACCTTTTGTCACGTTGCACGAAGAACAGTAAGAGAAAGTTTCATACGTACGTTACCACCAGACCAAAGTCTGCTGGTGTTGCTGTAGCTGCGCTTTTGATTTGTTGAGGTAAGATCACTACTGATGCAATATATCAGTTAGAAGTGGCAGGGGTAGGCATGCAGCTCGTTTGAAAGGCTTGCAGTTTGCCGCTTCCCCTCCGGCCAATACACCTCTTCAACGAACCACGGAAAGGGCATCGTCTTTCTGGTATGGAATGCCATGTCCAGAGGGCAACGATCAGCCACAACGAAGCTATCATGCCGTGAAGCAGTCCATGGCGAAGCGTCTGCTTCCTTTTGGCCTTCACTTCGACTCTTCATCCGCCAGCGAGAGATCAGACCCAGCAGGTCATCGACACGACATTATCACCATCGGCAATCTGGAGATTGCGCATTCTCACGCAGCGGGAGAGGGAACGCCGTTCGCATGTCCATCATCGCTGCGACTGAGGGCACAGGCGGACACCTGGTGGCGCGCATTGATTGTTCTCTGCAGCGCCACCACACAACATATGCCAACGGGACATCGATGACGGCGATAGATGATGAACGTGGGCCCCATGAATCCAGCGCTGCTTCGAAGTCAAGTACATCAGCCAAGCGCATCGCGATTTCATCACGGTCGTCCGAAAAGCCTTCCTATCGTGCGATCGGTGGACTCTTTGCACAGCAATTGCGGGCTGGCGGTAGCTTGGGTCGAAGAAGGACAGTCCTCAAGGATCTGCGACAAGGATCTGCGAAATGGTTAGCACAAGTCAGAAGAAGATCACAGCAGCAACATGTATCGACCGCCAGACTTCACCGCTCGTCTTGTTGAGCCAAAGACAGCGATTATCCTCACCCGGCCCGGTTGCACTACCGATGCATGGAAGATAGCATCTCCTCCGCTGAGCATTGCCGCGCCCTTGCGGTTTATTGGACATACATGCTTACAGACTCATCGACCAGCCTTATGATACCAATGGAGGTCTGCATATTGCTGTCCTCTTGCAGCTTGACCACATCCTCGTGTGCTCAAAAGCAGGCTCTTTCGCCATTCTCGCGCACCGGGCTCAATCATCACTGAGCTGTCTCCTTGCTCATCGACAAGAGCACGCACAGGTGAAGCTCGCATTCGCGCATTGCTCATTCTTCTCATCACCGCGGTACTTTCTCAACCCTGCTGTGCCATGACTTGAGCGTCAAAGCATACCATCAGCACTTGCTCTAAAGAAGAAGGCAGTCGCTTACCGCTCAAGCTTGGGCTAAACCTGCCGTGCTCCAGAAGGAGAATCTCTAGCTGCATTGACCATAATATTATCGACACGCCAGACTGTTTCCCGGCGAAGTCTAAGCACGTGGACACAGAGTAGTGCATTCTGCAAGGCGTTCTGGAAGACTTCCTAACCAAGTACAGCTACGGGTTTCGGATCCGGTAACATGCCGCTATCGACAACGGACACTTGCTGGAAGAGGTGGAAAATGAACATCTCTTGCAGGCCAATAATTACCTTCGTCCAGGATGAGGACAATCTGATGTCCTCTGTGTTGTGTCCCGGTTGCAGCTGCCACGTATACTACAGCATACCGCATGTTACTGCTGCGTGCAAGCCACTTTCGAGTGCGAACGCTCACGCAGCTGTGCTAAAGTGCACATGGCGAGCACGCTTTGCTAGCATGTTACGCTTCCACGAAGGATCACAACCTTGCTTCGTTCCTGAACATCTCCCGAGGCACTTTCGAGGCTGGAGCTGTCTTGGAGACTCGCAATCTCGATGCATTAGCAATGCCATCGTTCACACTCGCTCTACTGCGCGGTCCAATATGCAACTGAGCAACTGGCATCGAAAGATCAGGTGATGCTTACCTTTAGACGTCCCGAGGCAGCTCGACATGAGCGCAACAACTGCTCAATCTGAAAAGCCGCTGGTTAGTACGTACTCGAAGACAGTCTCACATACCTGCTACAACTATGGTCGATCATTCGCATACACCTGACCAGAAAGTCTGCCAAGGCTGGAGACAGCCACTGCCTCTTTCTGCCCGCGTGGCTTCGTAGAATTCTTTGATGTGCCGTGGGCGTTCATGGAAAACACCATTTCGTGTGTGCTATGCCAAGCAGGCATTTATTGCTGCCTGCAAACAGATCTGCACTTGTTGACGACGAGGCTTCAGCAGACTCTTCACGTCCTCTAATGCTACAGACCAGCGCCACCACGAGTGATCAGCTCTATACGACAGGACCAACGAACAAAGATCAAGACCTGAAAACAAACGTCACTGGCATTGCTTGAGAGGCTCAGTGTACTTGCTGCAAAAACAAGACTTCTCCTGTCTCCACAGACGTAAGCCGGGCACGCCTGAACTTGCCAGGGTCAGCTGCATTTTTGGCTACCACATCAACACACTTTTAGCATGAACCCAAACTCAAAGTCTATCTTACACCTCGGAATGTTGCAAGAGGCTTACAGCCTCGGTGGAGTAATCGCATTTCTATCGCTACGATTCGTTCAATTCAAGCCTCCTCCGCACATTTGCAGTGTGTCTTCAGCGGTCCTTACAGCCAATGAGGCAGGTCAAGCGCCTTCGCGCCATGGCGTAGCGGATACGGAAAGATCTACATCTTGGCGGCTTAGCCCGCTCGACAGTTCTTCAACTACCAAATTTTGGTAAACGCAATCTTTGAGTATCGGGTCTTTCCAGAAGCACGTTGTGGCTTCACGTGGTCGATATGGCAGCTGCATTACATCTATAGCGCAATTCTTGCTCGCGTCCTGATCCATTATATTCGCGACACCAGCTTACCAGCCGCATCAAGCACCTCGTATTACCACCGAGCCAAGTTGTGAGGCCAAGTCGCATACCAAGAATGATCCGCAAGCGACAAGAGCTCTCCGCCTGTGCCCAGTCGCACCGTTACCACCTTCCAAGTGTCCGTCACAGCGAATGCTGCGGCCTACAGGTGCGTGGCTCATGCTACTCTGCGCGCAAGGACCAATCATGCATTCTGCATTTCTCAAAGGCGATGACCGCTTCAAGGAGAGTTCGCGGTATTGGACCCTAGTACCGAAATGAACACTTCGTGCTGGTGCATGCAGTATTCCAAGTCGCCTCGTGGCAGCGTCCATAGCGCGAACTTGACCAGAAATGCGGAGATCGACAGAACGATGTGTTTGTTCCTCGGTGGTAATTAGAGACGAGCGCTCAGTATGTGGCGCTGCGGGAGATATATTATGGTCACAGCAATTCCTCGATTCTGCTCAGATCAGCACCAACAACATCTCCTCTGCTGAGCTTTCAAGTGATCTTCAATATCAACAAGATCATCAGCTTCATCATGAAGTCCTTCGTTGCCCTTTCCCTCCTCTCTGGAGCGACCGCCTTCCCATGGGTCTCCAACGTCCCCGGTGTTGACTCTTCAGCCTTTGCAAATGTCAAGCGCCAACAAGCCCCGCAACCAGGTGGTCCAGGTAGCGCAGAGACTTGCCCATTCAACGCCAACCATGTCAACGCAGTGCCCGTGAAGGAGGGTCAATACAACAATGCCCGCAACGGCCGCAAGGGCAATGAGCGCGGCGGCTACCAGGTGCCCCGTCCGGACGATGCCGACCATCAGTTCATCGCGCCACGAGCTGGTCGTGATATCCGTGGCCCATGCCCTGGCCTGAACACTGCCGCCAACCACGGCTTCTTGGCTCGCGATGGTGTTGTCACTTTCAATGAGCTCGTGGATGCACAACAGAATGTCTACAACGTTGGACACGATCTTGCGCTGTTATTGGCATTCCTCGCTCTCCAGGCCGATGGTGATCTTGTTACCACCAAGCTTTCCCTTGGTTGCGATGTAAGCATTGCCTGCCATTCTACGCATGATCATGACTGACAGTACCGCAGGCCACGACCCGCACATCTGTGAACCCACTCTTGACTGGTAGCCAGCCAGGTCTTGCAGGACACAACAAGTTTGAGGCCGATACCTCTCTCACCCGTAACGACTTCTTCACGGGTAAGTTTCTTTACTGTTCCTACTCTATTCCTATCACTAACAACGCTGGAATAGGCGGAGGAGACAACTTCTCGTTCAACCGCACGTTGTACGATATGATGTCCGCCAGCACTGGCGGTCTTCACAATCTCGAAAATCTGGCGAAGTACCGCGGTGAGCGTTGGGACCAGTCCGTTCTCGAGAACCCCAACTTCTTCTTTGGTCCTCTTTCTCTGCTCCTCTTTGGCGCCGCTTCTTTCTTGTACGAGCTGTTCCCATCTGGACCAAACTACATTCCAGACCAGGCAACCATGGACTCGTTCTTCATCGAGGAGCGCCTCCCAGCCAACTGGATTAACCGTGTCGAGCCATACACCAACCGTCTGGTCACCCAGGAGATCCTTAAGATGTACCTCCTTAACCCACGTCCATTCGGCGCCAACACCGCCGATGGCTCGTTCAACGCCATCAACTGGCGTCAGATCAGGGATGGCAAGCTCGAGCTCGGTGTCACCGCACCAGAGACCGCTTGCCTGCTCTACCAGCTCGCTACACAAGTCCAGCCATCTACCCTCAACGGCATCGTCACTCCAACTGTTGAGGCTCTTGCTTTCCTCGCTACTCGTGTCAGCCCGGCATTCGACAACCTCGGATGCCCACGCCCACTTACTAAGTAAGCGCGTGTTTGGCCTGCTTGTTCATGCCTATTTGACGAAGAAATGATGGAGGAGAATAGCACTTGATCTACGGACAAGATTTCAAGAGATAGTGACCGGAGAGTCGTTTGCATAGCGGATAATCTTATGGTGTTTTGATGAGTTCGATTCATGCTACCTTGCCCTCTGCTCTGTCATACATACTCTCTGCTCAGTGGTCGCGCATGAGACTTTCAGAAAAAGTGCTCGACTAACACACGACACACCATTACGACCTTTCGCTCCACTCCCTCAAACAATGTTATGCCTCTGTCACGTCCCCCGGAAACACCTATGATGGTTTCTTTTGTACCGTGCTGCCGTCCATGAAGCGACTCTCAGTCTGCAGCAGTCCGCAAATGTAAAGCAGAGACCACGTTGCGTCGGGCTGCACAAGTTTCGCCTCGAAGCGCCACTAGGGTTCGCTAACGAAACTTCTGGGACACCCACGCCGACGTACTGTAGACCTTTCGATATGCGTACAACACTCTTCGGGTCGAGATGAGATGGACTTCAAATTCCGAAGTCGGGCATTGAGCACATGTCAAAACATCCGGCAGATTCTGATTTGATCGAGTTGATCGGGTGGAAGGTGTGGCAGGAAGGTGAGCGACCAGCCACGCTGTGGAAACGAGACGGAAAGCACGGAAACTTTCATCGGTGATATCAGACAGGAAGTAAGCGGTCAAATCATCGATGAGAGGTGATGACAAACAAGCACAGCGACGCAATGCTTCGAACGCTGGCGTGACAGATATGGCATGAGAGTAGAGGAGTAGCCAGGCATATGTCATTAGCAGAGGCTATGTGAAAAGCTCACTGCATGGATGTGGTAATTTGCGAAGCTCTAGAACTATCATCATCTTTGTACGCAGGTGTATCGAACACCTGGGCACATCTTGCGCTTTGTATTCACGAATCTATCGTGCTTCAAATTGCTTCGGGCTGGTCCGATGCATCAGCGTCGAGCCCGTGCAATCACAACTCTTCCGTTGGTGTGCTATATGTTCATATCTATGCTTACCCCTTCTCTGGTATCTTGTACACGAGTCGAAACCCTCAAGATACACACCTTACAGGCTCGCCTCTGGCTATCTTGAGTTCGGTATTGCAATGACCGCATTTGTAAGTGATCTTGGTCGTCGAAGGCACTGGCTGCTGAGGCTGATTATCACTTGACTTCTCACCTGTCTTGGGGTTTTCATCGTTGGGCATGGTGCGCAGTGGGCTGAACCTTGATCGAGCAGTATTCGTTCATATTGTTGAACGTAGTACATGACTTTGAGCATTTGAAGATACAATCTGGAGGAGAGCAGAGCAAACCATATCGCCTGCCTTTGTGAGCCTACACTGCTTCTAGCAAACCCTCGAAGTCTCAAGAATGGACTGAACGAGGGATGCTGAAGCTATCCTGTTGCTTCTCGGATGTAACGAGCTGCACACACCCAAAGGCTCAACCTGACCAAGAAGGCTATTGGCGAGCGTCAGGGCATTCTTGAGATGTATGACATGGAACGCGAGGGCCGCGGCGAGGGAGAACCAGCAGAGCGAAACGGAAACAGAGACAGCAATGCAGAACTGGACTGTGCAGTCAAAATGAGCTGCAGCTTCTGACCGGCGGCGACGTCTCTGCTGCGCTGGCTGAGAGGACTCGAAGGACTGTGCTGCAACTCCTGGTACCCAGGAGGAAAGGCTGCTCCTCTACACTGGACAACAGACCTTTGCGGAAGAGCCTTTCCGCTTGTTGCATTCTGGCACGACCAGTGATCAGCATACATACTAGTCTAGCCTGTGATACATCCTGCGTTAGGGTGATTCGATCTTGCGGTAGAGATGGTCTCGAGAAAGCCTGGAAGACTGATGCTCGTGGGGAGCACATGGTGCAGCGACGATCATCAGTGTTTTCCCCTGGTGAGCTTTGCGTACAGTATTCTTTTCGCTTGTGGTGTTCATAGGAGTGCTTCTTCTGACGCCGCGGTCACCGCTTCAAGGCTGTCATCGTCAACAACCCGTAATGCTGTAAGCATGTGGTTGCTTTCCATGGCTCGTTGTCTTTGCACACCGGCCAATCACCAATCATCTAGAGGTCACGCCTTCGTGCCCTAGAAGACGTTGTTCATGCATGCAGCTGAAACAGGAATACGTCGAATAGTGCAAAAAGTGGGGTAGCGAAAAGCTGGTATGTGGCTTGTGGTTGGCGTCAAGCCAGCCGGCGAGGCGTTCTGGAGGTGGCGGAGGCTCGACAAGCCTCGGTGACTTCAGAGTTCACAAGCGTCATCTCCAACTACGGTATAATGCCCTTCATGCTTTTGGTAAGCCTCGAATTGCTGTAGAGCTTTTAGTTGTGTTGCTAGTCGAATGTATGTGGCTGCTTACTGCAGCTTCAAAGCCGGACTGCCAGACTACTGTGTCTGGGCAACGGAGGGCCTGACCAGAGAGTCCTGCTTTTCCGCCCATGGACTTCCTATAAGGGTAAGTATTGCGCTGTGATCTTGCTGTATCTCAAGAATGTCTCAGGACTGGGAAAACAGCAATGAAGAAACCATTTGATCGATGTCGCCTGACTCTTCCGAATCTGCGTCGGTCTGGCCACATATGATCCGGAGAAACGTGGTCGGCTACGCTGGAACATTCAAGACAGAGCAGAGATAGGGTTGCCCAAGCCTCTGTAAGGCCGCGCGAAGGAAGCGTAAGCTTGCCACGGCATTCTCCGGACCACGCCATCACGGCCGAGTTGCAAGCAGAACAAGCAGCAATTGGCTGTTGCACTTCACGAGCCGTCTCGTGGCTGCTTGATGAAGGCAGCAATTGGCTGCAACTTGATCAGGACTACCGATAGGGCCAAGCTGGAAGATAGAGCGAGATCAATACTCAGCCTACTGCAGAGATCATCACTCTCAGCTCGAGCTATGATTCGCGGTCTCGTTGAGATCTCACAGCTTGATGGAGACACCACGCAAGCTTCGAGATTTACGGTTTCGGCTGGTATGGAGAACTGAAGGGGTCGGCCAGGTGCTGACACGGCTTGAACCAACGTGTATGATGACCAATTGTGGAGGCGCCATTTGCCTTATATGAGTGACAGTCCATCTGCATGTCCATCAGTCTCTACAGCACACACCCCTAGTCTTGTCAAATCTTCACATACTGCCAAGATGAAGTCCTTCGCCGTGACAGGCCTCATGGCCAGCTCCGTCATGGCTTTCCCAGCCATGATGGACGTGCTTACGGCACCACTCATTGAGAACGCACACACCAAAAGGGCGGCGATTGCTTCACCTCAAGGTGCCGGTGCTCTTCCACTCGCACCACCACCGTTCGATGCCAAAGCACAGTATGTCAGCAATCAGGGCGACCACAAATTCGTCGCTCCAGGACCTGGCGACGAGCGTGGCGAATGTCCAGGATTAAACGCAATGGCAAATCATGGTAATAGACAGGACTCTGCAAACAGTGACAACAGTATCTGTAGCTAATGATTCGTGACTGTAGGCTACATTCCACATAATGGCCGAGCGACCATCCAACAGTTCATTGACGGCACGAACGCCGCGTTCGGTGTAAGTCTGATGGGCACAACCCCTACCGAGACATGATGACCATTACATGACTTGTGCCCTAACACGTTTGTAGATGGCCAAGGACCTTGGTGGTTTCCTTGCCTACTACGGAGCCTGGGTGGATGGTACGTAAAGCGATGCCCAAAGTCACCTATCCTTATCCAAGTGTCTCTGGTTGTTACGCCGATGCTGCGGCATTGACTGCCCAGATCGATAGAGCCGCAGCGCAGAGACACGCAAGACATGAGTGAGACAATGCTAACCTTCGATCTGTTACTTTTAGGTGACGGGGCCAGTTGGAGCATTGGTGGTCTACCACACACCGGTATCCTCGGCTCGCACAACAACTACGAGACCGACAGCTCTCCGCTGAAGAGTGACTTGAACCAGTATGGCTCGAACACGAGGACAATCATGTCACAGTTCAAGAGTGTATGTTGATCACCGCTCCGCATCCGAGGCTTGATGATCATGCTGACCATACTTTGTGTAGTTGTACAACCGCCAGCCAAACGCTGCCACTGCCAACTACAACCTTGAAGTCCTCCGTGATTTCCGTAAGGAGCGTTACGCCGAGTCGATTCAGAAGAACCCATACTTCGCCTACTTGCCCTTCGGAGGTATTGCGGTGTCGCAGGCCGCCTTTACGTTCATCTACCGATTTATGTCCAATAAGAGTGCCGAGAACCCTGAGGGGATCCTTAACAAGGACGTGCTGAAGAGCTTCATGTCCTACTCGGGCCCAGAGAACGCGGTAAGTCGTATGCGCCACGTCGCTGGTGATAATTGAACTGACATGCTTATTCTGCAGCTCGTACACACTCCAGGACACGAGAAGTTCCCGGACAACTGGTGTAAGTCTGATGGGCACAACCCATACCGAGACATGATGATCGTCACGTGGCCTGTGCCCTAACACGTTTGTAGACAAGCGCAACCCATCTGACGAATACTCCGTCCCATACTTCGTCTCTGACATTGGCTACTTCGCCGAGACTGTTCCAGAGATCCTTCAAGTTGGATGCAACAAGGGCAAGGTCAACACCTTCACCCCTATCGACCCATACCAGCTCACCAGCGGTGCATACACTGCTCAGCAGGTTGCCAAGAACCCTCTGTGCTTCGCTTCAGCCTTCGCCAAGGTCGAGGCTCCTCTGATCACTGGCTTTGCTGCGAACAGCCCACAGCTTAAGTCACTCAACGCTGTGTTCGATGGTTTGACTATTGGCCAGAACTGCGCTGCTATCGGAGCCGTCAACCAGAGCGCTCTGACATTCTGCCCTGGCTTCAGCTTCTACGGTGGCCCAGTTGGCCCAGTCGCTCCGGGTGCGATTCAATCCTAAGCGGAAAATTGAGGGGATATCGGAGCTCTTGAGATGGTCGAACATGATTTGATCTATATATATATTAGCGAATGCATCCTTCATGAAAGCGAGCAACACACCTTTGCGTATCACAACATCTCGTCGTGCTGTTCAGCCAGGATACAAGATGCATGCGCTTTCTCAAGTCTCGAACACCATGTGACCACTCTTCGGGTACAGTGCACGCCAGCCAGAGTACACAGGCTTGTCTGTAAGCAAGCGCATCGTTTCCCGGTCCTCGTCTAGAGCACAAGCCGTCGTCCAAGTTGCCAAGTCTGCATCCCATAACCACTTCTCCCGATGGTATCTGTGCAGCATTGTAGCGACCTGGAGCATTTCAAAGACAGTTGCAGCCCGTATGCGAGCCTGCGCCGTCACATTCGGTGGCGCCTGGGTAGGCGAGCGACATGCACGCAGGTACTCTTGCTTGTTGCGGAGAATGGAAGTATCCAAGAAAGAAACCCAAACGCTTGTTGGTAGAGCTGGCTGAGTGAGATACGACTTTCCGAGAGACGTGCTCATCTTCTCTAGAGCCGTGAGAGTAGAAGCAACGGAAGTGACTCGGTACTCGAATGTAGCGGCGAGCTCGTCTGTGATGCGAAAAGTCATCTGTTCGTCCACGCCAGAGGCAACATTGATCCCAATAGATACTCTACTGTGGTGGACTTGCCAGGTCTCTTTCCAGTAATTGTTCAGTCGCATGCTTGGCCATAAATGTTGCCACTCAGATAGATTGACTTGTGGCGATACAGAGTCTTTGGCATTCCGGAACGTCCTTGAAAGAAGAGGAGTAGAATAATTCAGGACGCCATGGAATGTTTTCGACACTCGCTGCAGCTGGAACAGCTGCTTTCTTGGACATAGAACGAGGATCTGCTCCAGAAGCTCGAAAGTGCCAAGCGCACGATGAGTTGATGTTCTCAGCTTGGGCTCTCGGAGTACGTCCACCTTGAGCGCGAGGTCTTTGCAGTTCGAGTCTAGACGAGTAGTCTCGCTTTCCAGGTCATAAATACGCCGCTGGAGCGCCTGATTGTCGCTGTGTAGTTGACTGTTCGTGGTTTCCAGATCATCCAATCGCCGCATTAAGTCCTGCAATATGCTTCCCATCCCAGCCTCTGCTTCCGACATGTTCGCCAGTGGTGATGATCTCTCCCAGATAGCACATCGTGAGGAAGCTGAGGAGTGAGAAAGCTGGAAATGAGAAGTGGGTACAGTGTGTTCAAGCACATCAAGAACTCGGCGAACCACGTCAGAGGACAGCCTTGGCAAGCGGTCTTCGGGCCGTGGTATTCCGGCAGCATGGTGTTGTTGTTGTTCTGTTTGCTCACCGTGTTCTTCCTCTAAGCATACGACAGTCGTGTCGTGATCATGTGCGATACTGCTACCCTATATGTGTACTGCAAAGTAGCACATGGCATACTCATTGCAGTTTCAAATACGTATCTCGACGGCCGATGACTACGCCGTGTAGTACTATCACTACTCCCACGATCGCACGAGATCCGAGCTCAACAGTGTGCAATACCGGCCATGTAGGGTCAGATTGCCAACGGGGCAAGATGGTGATCAAATCATACTGCATAGCATCGAGCTGCCCCTTGAGAATAACAGCATGACTTGAAGCGGCTGTAGTTCTCGATGGCTCGAGACAGCCGGCTGACAAGATTTTGGACAGCAAGTCAGCGCAGTCATTGCCTGACACACGAGAGATTGTACATGAATATCGAAAGCTTTGAATAAGAGCATGCGGTTTGCTTGACAGATAATCTGTCTCCGTGCAATGAGCAGGCCTCTCGGACACGGGAGGCCACTTGATGGGTGCAAGAACGGATGATTCGCTGGAAGACTCGACTCGTGGAGTCTGCCAGACGACGCCAGACTCTCAGCACTCATCAGCATGTGCTGCAGCGTCTTGGTGGGCAGCATGATAAGATACAGCCCACTGTGGGGCTTCGTGTGATAACACGGCTGGCCTATCTTCGCTGATCTTTGGTTGCTGCGGGGTGCTTCAAGCACATACGAAAGTATAGCTTGACGCTGTCGTCCAGACCTTTGGTCACAGACTGCGTTCATGGCGATTTCAGAGAAACCGATCGAGGCGTCCTCATCCCCAGTCTCTGATGATGTCGCCCTTGGCCATGTCGAGGATCTGCAACGCAGAACCCTCCTCCAGCGACTCAAAGGGAGAACGCAAGATCCAGACGAGCTCGGGCGACAGCTTCTCGAGAAATCCCAAGATTATAGCCAAGCTGAGCTTGAGCGAGATGCGGTTCGAGTACGGCGGAAGCTAGACTTCCTGATCTTACCAATGATGATGGGCACTTACATGATCTCTTTTCTCGACAAACAGACGTGAGATCCTCGTGACCGTAGGCTCGCAACCTTTCACTGATGATTTTGGCAGGCTGAACTACTCCAATGCATATGGGTTGCAGCAAGATACAAACATGACCGGGGACGACTACTCTTGGGTTGCATCGGCACTCAACTTTGGCTGGCTTCTTGCAGCTTACCCGTGGAGCCTGATACTACAGCGTTACCCGATCGGAAGACTCATTGGGTGCATGTTGTTTGTCTGGGGAACAGTGTGCATGCTACAGGCTGCCGTGTTCAACTTCGCTGGGTTCTTTGCTATCCGTTTCTTCCTCGGAGCGCTCGAGGCTTGCGTGAGCCCTGCATTCATTCTATTGACGTCAATGTTCTGGAAGCAAGAAGAGCAGTCTCTGCGATCTAGCTTCTGGCTGGCATGTAATGGCTTCTCCTCGATTCTGGGCGCGCTTCTAGCGTACGGTTCTGGGCACGCTGAAGGTCTCGCGATACCAAATTGGAAGCTCATCTACATCATCGTGGGATGCATGACTATTGTTTGGGGTGTTGTGGTAAGAATTCCCCTGTAGCCTGCCTCGCTCGCAGTACAAAGGCAGTTCAAGGACAGATCTGCGTGCTTGGTGCGTTGAAACATGGGAAGCACATGGTCCACTAACACTGTTGTAGATCATCCTCTTCCTGGCTGATGGTCCCCACAATGCCAAACAGCTTTCCGAGTACGAGAAGGTAGTAGCGATATGGCGAGTGTCTTCAAATCGCCTTGGCCTCAAGAACCACGAGTACAAATGGTATCAAGTCAGGGAGGCACTGCTTGATCCGAAGGTGTGGCTGCTTTGGCTCATGGGAGCTGCCATCGGCATCCTCAACGGCGGAGTAGCGAACTTCACTTCGGCACTCATCAAGGGCTTCGGCTTCGACGCACTGCAAGCAAGTCTGATGCAGACACCCGGGGGAGCCTTCGAGATCGTTGGCTGCATCGCTTTTGGCTTTCTTTCTCGCCTACCTGGCATGCTTTGCCCTAGCATAATCCTCAGCTGTCTTCCAGGCATGGCCGGTCTGATTGGCATTCTCACTATCAACATCGAGCATCGATACGCATTGACTGCTATGGCCTGGCTGCAAAATGTTGTTGGATCGCCAATCATCCTCTGCTGGACCCTGCCTGGAGTGCATGTGGCTGGCCACACGAAAAGAGCGGCAGTGCTCGGTGTGTTCTTCGCCATGTACTGTGCTGGGAACATTGCCGGACCACATCTGTTCCTTGATGCAGAGAGTCCAAGATATCCTACTGCCATAAAGGGTCTACTGGGTGCCTACGTGGCGATGATCGTTTTCACGATGGCGTACTGGGCTATTTGCATCACGTCAAACAAGCAAAGGGACAGGAGGCACGAGCGAGGAATGACGACCATTGCTGAACGTTTTGAGGGTTTTGACGATCTGACAGATCGCGAGAATCAGCATTTCCGATATCGATTGTAGACAGCAAGGCATCCATGGCCTAGTGCTGGAAGCTGAATCCTCATTGGGCGAATCTGCCTCGCTGGTGGCTCTGAAAGCTCAATCAGAATTCTGTCGATCCACGGTTGCCTTTCTCGAGCTTGCTCTGCGTCCATGCTGTTCTTCTTGTTCAATTGCTTTTGCTTCTCCTTGTAGCCTTGCTGCTCTGCTTTGGAATCGGCTTTGCATGCTCGCTGACGGTCTCCTGACTAGCGTAGTACTTGCCAAGTCTCAAAGAGGAGTTGAAACCACTTTCTGCTGATTGAAATTGTGACTGCGCCCACTAGCTGTGCCTCAAATGGCATGGAGAGTGCAAACAAGTCGAGAAAGACACTGAAAGAAACTCACCTCAGCGATGCCGCCACCGAGCTCCGCCAAGGGGACGAGAGCGATGTCCACAATATGAAGGCCTTGGCGGCTTTCTTCGGCACAAAACCAATTTTACTTCTCCTCCTCTCCAGATAGTGGTAGTGCGGCGATGGGGTCGAGAGCAAACCCTGGTGGCGCGGAGAGCGAAGAAGTGGCGGAGACAGGCGCAGAGGAAACGAGCATCACATCGCCTTCAAAATGCAAAAGAAAATCACCCAGTCGAACAGAAGAGCCGCGCTGGTGGTCGATGGCCACATTGAAAGCAGGGAACCCAGCAAGGAGGCAGCGTTCTCTGGCGAGATGGCGATGGTGGAGGCGGCAGAGGCGGAGACGAGCAGCGAAGAAATCAGAAGCAACAAACAGAGAACAAACGCAAGAAAAGCGGGAATTGGTCGCACCCTGGTGCAAGCTATGTCAACAGTACAACTGCAATATGTTTGTGATCCGCCACACATCAGCGGAACGGCGACAATCGCGAACAAATCTCCTTACCCGTGCCTTCCCCAACTCTTCTAGGGCAATCCCGGTTGCTCGCAGCTCATTTGAAAGTGTGTGGAAGTACTGCCTCGCAGGGCTTTGTGAGCGTCCCTCTTCCTCGAATGGGGCACACCTGATCTGTGCGTTCACACTTTCCCCGTGCATGGGGCATGATCTATAGGCTCATCCCACGAACACAACTGGAGGCCCTCGGGAGACCAGCCAATCTCACTCGTTCTCTTCCCACCAGCACCGCCCCACACATCGCAGTGGAACCAGTCTTTGCCAGCACGAGCTGCCTCAGCCATCTCAGGATCGCAGCGCAAGAATCTCTCCAATCCTACAGCACTGATCTCCGAACCCTTCATGCCTGCTTGGAAGTACAGGCCGTTGCACGAGTAGCCTTTGTATCGCATGTTCACTGAAATGATATGTCAAGACAGTAAATGTATGTTGAGGGAGATGTGACGTACAGGTCGGATCGTTCTCGAGCATCTTGCGAGTGTCGTTGAGGCACGACTCGATTATCTCGGGCATGAAGCTGGTTGTCTTGCTCGACCATGTCTCTTTATCTCGAATGAACCAAGCCTCGGCCAGAACAAAAGCCAGAGCGGCAACAATCAGGGTGTTGAAAACACGCATAACGTCGGATGATGGGCTTGAAACGAAAGCGAGAGCGCAAGATACTGCGAAACAAACCTCTGCATACCGCGAGACACTTGTCCACATTGCCACGTTTCTCGCCTTGGCCAATTAGCAGCTGGCTTTGGATGCTGACATCGAACCGTGGACCATTACCCCCTCTCAGCTACTCATTGGTCATCCATGCACAGAGTCCGACAGCGCCACTGTAGTCGTAAGCTGAGCACCCGTGAGAATTGATCATATGCTCTCGTTACGCTCTGCTGGAGCTCCGCACAGAAATCAAGGCATTCACTATGCTTGACACGAGACCTTCGGCGAGCACTCAGACTACAGAAGCTGGCAGAAAGGCATGATCTTGCTTGTCTAGGTAGTTCTGGAGAATCACATGGTCTAGGCCACGTTGTGCGACACTAGGCTGCAAAACGTGTCAGCATAGGTCGCGAGCTGTCCAAATTGTGTCCATAAACATAGGCGTGAGGCTCAGAGTTCCGGAGGCAGACTCGCCTCTGTCAATGACCACCATGACATTGTGCGACTGCATACTTCCTATCTTCTTTCTTCCATTCAAGTGAGCGACGGACTGTTGCCAGATCTCCAGCTCGATCTCTTCTT
Organism: Septoria linicola; assembly: GCA_024114885.1. Taxonomy (NCBI): domain Eukaryota; kingdom Fungi; phylum Ascomycota; class Dothideomycetes; order Mycosphaerellales; family Mycosphaerellaceae; genus Septoria; species Septoria linicola. Next base: position 2,033,698 of record CP099427.1, on the reverse strand, counting down.
TGTTCTGAGTATAGCTGAAGAAATCAAGTAGTGATGAATAGCAATGCCGGATCCGGCGAACACATTTTCATTGTCCCTTGTGGACTGAATAGCACGATGTCTTCGCGAGACAGAGTTAATCTTGCACTCACAATCTGTGGCATACAACAGAGTCCTAGACGACCAACATGGCTGGCTCAAGACCTCCAGGCGGCCCCGGTAGAGGCGCAGGTGGCAAGAAGGGTATATACGAGGAGCTCTACGACACTGGTGCATTGTCTCCCCCAACAACTCCAAGGCTGATTACAGTAACGGACCTCGACGGCAGAGATGTGCAGATCCATGAGGCCAGGCTCCCAGCTTGGAACGCATTCCTCGCTCGGTTTTCACCTGAGGAACTTGCAGCCATGCGAGCATATGCAACAGCGCAAGCTGCAGCTCGAGAAGCAGCAGCAGCTGGTGCAGACGCACTGAACATCTCTCCAACTCCAGTCGTCCAAGGAGAGCTAGAAGATCCATTTGGCCCTAACCTCCCAGCGCAGGATGCCAACGTCACGTTCACAGTGACTGCGCCCGCCGATGCAGAGTTCACACTGGACTTCAACGCCAACCAACGTCCCAATATAGAAGGTTCTCCAAGTTGTCAGCAGGGACTGCGAGAGCATTGGGCTCCTACAGGTGCTCAAGCTCGACTTCGAGCTAGAGCGCAGGCAAGACGCGCCAGGACCAACCCTATAGAGTCTTGGCTCGATCGTCGCGAACGCCTGCGAGCAGAGGCAAGAAGCTTTGAAGTCCGGCCAAGTTCTAGGCCTGCGACGACTTCAACGTCTGATGAGCAGGATGATGAGCTGACGCTGTCGGATGTTGGTGAGGGCCCAGCGAGACCGTTCAAGATTCCGAAGAAGAAGGTCCAGAAGAAGCAGAAGAAGTAGGCAGGTTAGTGTACGTACGTAAAGAGATAGTCTTGAATTGAGCTTGTTGTTGTCATATCATGCGTCACGAGCAACTACAGCCTTTCCTGTCTAAGCAGAATATGGCATCGAGCGATTAGCTTTTAGGCGCCTTGGGGCATCGGTGTCTCGAGCTAGCCATTGACTGGTTTCTTACATCGAAGGTTTTTAAAAACAACACCTTGGGGGCAAGGTGAGCACCAATACAAGTTGATCGTGTGCTCTCGCTGCACTGTAATGAAGCTTTTGGCTTGGATCTATTCGACTCTTGCCACTATCACACCTGATCATCTCGGTTTGCCGAAATGTTTGAGTCTTGCTCGGCTTCTCAATCGTCTACTCGTTCATCAAGGCACTACTGGTCGTGCTAGCCTCCGCAATTGCTACCGGAACACTCAAGAACGATTCTGTACGCCCAAGCCGACGATCTCCTGTAGAATTCGTGCCAAATCATCGCGGTTTACACTCAATCTTCGGAGATTCAAGTCGCTTTCCTGGCTCGACGTGCTTGAACGGACTCCAGCATCGAGGAGCAATGGACCTCATCGTGATCGGGCTGTCAAGTGCACGACACTGCGTGTGAAAGTCTTCCGAAGACTCGTTCTGTCACAACAGTTAATCTCACAGATGTAGATGTTGTAATGCTGGCACGACTTACTGTCGGGAGCTCGGTCACAGGCTCTCCCTTGCAGTAGTAATTGTCCCAGACCATCATGGCGCAGTTCTCTGCACGGGCTTCTTCACGCTGAGCTGGATCGTCGAGGACCCAGCGGATGGCGCTGACTTCGTCATGGCTGTAATGGCTGTTAAACAACGCCAGGTCTTGGCAGCCATTCACGCGATCGATATATCTTCTCGTGCGGACCTCAATGGTGTCGATCGTTCCTGTGTTGTTGGTCGAGCAGTCTGCCCGACGGTAGGATATGACCGTCCCGACCATTGGGGAGTGAATTTTGGTGTCGATGATCTCAGGACATCGTGGCTTGGCTGCCGCAAGTGTGGCCAGGCATGCCAGCAGTAGGACTGCGTGGCGCAGAGTGAAAGGCATTATCTTAGTTACTCGGACGTGGGTAGCCTTGGTCTATGAGTGAGTCGTTTGCGTGTGCACAGAAGCAAGTCTTGGTCGAATTACTGTAGAACTTATGGGCTCAGAGAGGTTGCCGCGTGACTGACGAGCTGGTAAGCATGAATGTGTATGGTTGATATGGGGCGCCAAGCAGCGTGCTAACCACACTTTGAGAGAGACTCACTCCACGTTCCTCCAACACATCAAGTCGATACTCCACTTGGAAACCTCAGGAGGAGTATCGTGCACCATGCGCCGCCCGCAGACCTCGCTAGCCTCTGTCGCCGAAAACTATCTCGCCTACTTCGAAAGACAATACTAGACGTCAGCTCATCGTACCGCTTCTCGATCCTCGTAATAAAAGGCTTTCTTTATCTTTGCCTAAAGGCTCAGCAGCCGGATGTTCTTCACATTCGGATCTATGGTGTCTCGACAAGACCACCATCAAGTCCAATGTGCATGATAACAATACTGACGACACTTCGCCAGCCCATGCGAGCCCCAAGGAGAGCGAATGAGCATAAAGGACCGTTTAACCCGTAGTCTGCTGAGCTGTTCCGTTTCCATATCATTCATCATCGAAATGTAGGTCGTGAAGCGGAAAGAAAGGAATCACGAAACGAAGAAATGGAGACAACGTTGACCGAAGTTCGGCCGTTCATGTCTCTCCCGTCCTCGCCGCCATTGCATCGCTTTCCTCGCCAGAGTCGCCTTCTCTTTTCTCACAACATCGGCAGCGGGCACATTGTGTGCTTCACGTTATCTTAACTCTCATGCAAGCAGATGTGGGTATATCCTCGCAGACGGGAGATATCTACATCGCATTGTCTAAGCTTCGCCACTGTCCACGATCCGACTCAGTTTCCAGCGAACGGCCTCTCAATCCAGGTTCAGCAAGATAATGCTACCAGAAGACCATAGACGCCTGGATCACTGTAGCTACGGATGAATGCTTCGGTGCCATCTGTTCGATACTTATGCAGTCAGCATCAATGTGGGCGAACTGGCCCCAGCAAGCACAAGGCTGCTCAACTTGAGACTGGCCAGCATCAGCCATCAGGACAGATGCCGTGCCATCTCACGGAGCTGCGCATAGCTTTGAGGGTACAAACTCTGATCAGCAGGATGCGTGAAGGAGAAGTGGCGCTCCCTCACAGCGCTCAGAACGCACGTCGGTCGAATTGCCACATTACACGTGTCTTCGCCACTCGCGCCAGCTGCAGAGTTGATAGAGGCGCCTCTACTTGTTGCGATTTCTGTTAATCGACTGGAGGAAGTTGCAATTCGGCTATTATGTCGGCGAATGCACTGCCACTTCTTTGTTCAGGTAGCCAACGGGGCGTATGCAACCTCCAACCAAATCATGCCAAGAAGCAGTCAACGTGTGCAGACATCTTCCACCACAAGCGATGGCACTCTTTTCAGTGCACAGTGAACACATGAGGAGGTCTTTCCATGGTGGTCGTGGCTGCTCTTCTGATCCTCACAGGCTCCGCAAGCCACTGTGAAAGCTGACTAGGCATCCCTGCAGCCTCGAGTTCCAACCAAGTTTCAGATGCCAACCACGACTTTGGAGCTCATTCCTGCATACCGACACGAACGAGTTCCTGTGACTTCCCATGAGAACCTGCTCGCAAGCACTGCAGGCCGAAATGGCGCTGCAGACACCTATCAGTCTTAGCACGCTCGTCCGGGCGCATGCCAGCTAGCACCAGAAGCCTTGGCCGAAATGTGAAAGAACCAAAAATGGAAGCGAGCTCCAACCAGATGTTAACCATAGCAAGATGCTGGCCACGAGGAGCGCAGGATACCATGTCAACATTGCTGGTCGTGCTGCGATATCCAACATGTCACTCCTTTCTCTGCATGCCATAAAAGCCTACTCGACTTTTGTATCATACGGTAGGCTCTGTCATCGCCCACAATCCTACTGACCAAACCACATACAGCTCAATTACACGCAGGTAGGATGGCTGACTACGACTACATTGTGTGCGGTGGAGGCACTTCTGGCTGTGTGGTGGCTGCCCGCCTGGCTGAAGACCCTCACGTTCGGGTCCTCGTTATCGAGGCAGGCGGCCACAACAAAGATCTCGACAATGTCCACATGGTCGGCGGGTGCGGCCAGATTTATGGCACTAAGCATGACTGGAAGCTTGTCAGTGTGCCACAAAAGCACGCTAATGATCGAGTGCTCGAGCTTCATCGTGGCAAGTTTCTTGGAGGATCGAGCGGAGTCAACGGCGCATTGTGCATTCGCGGCGCGAAGCAAGCCTTTGATAACTGGAACTTGCCCGGCTGGTCTGGCGAGGAAGTCTTTGCTGCTATGCGAAAGTCCGAAAACTTCCATGGGAAAGAGTGGTTCGAGCATGCTCCAGGTGCCCATGGTGATCGCGGACCATTGCACATTGAGCCTCACGACTTTGCCCCAATCTCTCATCTGATCTTGGAGTCTATGCAAGCAAAAGGCCTCCCTCTTGACCACGATATGTTCTCGACTGGTGAGAATCCTCATGGGTGTGGACATGTGCCAAGGACTCATTATGAAGGGCGACGCACTACTGCTGCCGACTTCGTCACGAACGCTCGTAATCGCAGCAACATACACCTTATGCTAAACACCACGGTGGACAGGATCAACTTCATCAGAGATCTGGCAGGCTTGCGAGCTGTCAGTGTTGACGTCTTAGATGCCGGTACACAACGCAAGACTCTGCGAGCAGACCGCGAGATCATCATTTCTGGTGGCGCATATTGCACTCCTCCCATCCTAATGCGATCTGGTATTGGACCAAGAGAGGAGCTCGAGGGCCATGGCATTGATTGTGTCGTGGACTCTGCAGGTGTGGGACAGAATCTGCAAGATCACTTGATCGTCTTCTCGTCCTACGAAGTCTCGGAACCAGGCTTGACCGATGATGCCAAGATCTATCACGAAGGCGGCCTCGCTCGATCCTATGCACAGTATAAGCAGGACAAGACAGGGTTTCTTGCATACTTCCCATTCGGCGCTTTTGCATACGCTCGCCTCGACGCCCGACTCCAGGACTCTGAACTGTGGCAAGAGAAGCAGGCTCAAGCAGCTCCTGGCCGCGACCCGATGGCGCTCACAGACAAGCAACCACATGTGGAGTACTGGAACACGGAGTGCTATGCCGCTCCTGGACAATATGCTACACATGTTCCAGCTGACGGCGAGCATGCTTTTGCGATTGTCACTGAATTGTTCTCCCCACGCTCAACCGGCACAGTCAAGATCAAATCGAAAGATCCCTCCGAGAATCCTATCATCGACTGTAACTACTTGGCAAATCCTCTGGATGTCCTTGTGCTCGCCGAAGGTGCTCGGCTCGGAAACGAGATCATTATGAACAGCGAAGCCACAAGGAAGGTTGTCAAAGGTTCATGGCCAGGTACGTCTGCGGAGTGACTGTGTGTTCAAACTGTGTGTGATGAATCAACTGACTCCCCTTCAGCATCTTCAGCGCATCACAAGTACACCACTCGCGAAGAATGGATACCATTTGTCAAGCAAAATGCCACGACATGCTACCACGCAGCTGGAAGCGCAAAGATGGGAGCAATAGACGACAAGTATGCCGTTTTGGATGAGCAGCTGCGTGTTCGTGGAGTACAGGGCCTTCGGGTGGCAGATTGCAGCGTCATGCCGAACCTTCACGGTGGCCACACGCAAATGGTGGCGTATGCTGTTGGCGAGCGTGCAGCCGTTTTCATCAAAGACACTTGGTCGCAGGCTAATGAGCGCATTGTTAGGATCGACAGTGTGCAAGACGTCAAGACATAAAGGTTCTCCTTAGACAGGCTATACGTATGGTCTTGGCGACTGCGAAAGATGCTTTTGCACGCTGTTCCATCAACTTCAGCCTATGCATATTTCTCTGACCCGCCTAGAACGATCGATGGCTTTTCGGACGCATGGCTGGAACAAGATCTCCAAGCCGGGTGAATCCATTGGGGCCGTCTCTAGTGTCGATCTTGCAGGATTTACCCGGAGGCGAACCCCATGGCACCGCGGTTACACGTTCCTGATTCAGTGCCGATTGGACACTGACACCACTCTTCCAGACCTCATTCTTTCAACTCCTCACCAAGCACAACTTGGCCGCCAGACATGCTGTATATGATCCCAAGTCTGCGGCTAAAGCTAATAGCCAGAACTGACGTTCAAGGATAACAACCTGGAGGCACTCTGAACCATATATACAGGACAATCTAGGATCTGGTACCAAGGCTATCAACCGCAACTGTAGCTTTCTGAAACGTCATCGAAGCTGGTCCTCATCAACAATGCATATTCAAGACCTCTGCATAGCCACTCTGGCTTTCGCTGGAGCTGCTCTGGCCGAACCTGAAGCGTGTGTTGACTTTTCCACGGACTCTCTGCCAGTTCTAACTTGTTATAGCGCCAATGGCTATGGAAGCAAGGCCAAGACTGGACTCTGGACTGCCATGCGAGACCGAGGTCGCAAGTTCATCGGTACAGCTTTGACGATCCGCGACGACCCTAGTGAGACGGCCATCATCAGCAACAAGGCAGACTTCAATAGCATTACGCCCGAGAATGCTCAGAAGTGGGACGTCATTGAGCCAGCCCGGAACCAGTTCAACTTCACACTGGCAGATCAGCATATCGACTATGCGACCGAGAGAGGTTATCAGACCCATTGCCATAACCTTGTGTGGCACAGCCAGCTTGCACCTTGGGTCGAGGCCGGAAACTTCGACAACGCTACACTGATTGAGGTCATGCGCAACCACATCAACAAAGTAGCTGGTCGCTACAAGGGCAGATGCACTCGCTGGGACGTTGTCAACGAAGGTGAGCCCTTCCTCCATCGCCAATCCCTGTTCTAAACTAACAAGGTCCTTCGTAGCCCTCAACGAAAACGGAACCTACCGCGACTCAGTCTGGTACAAGACAATCGGCGAAGCTTACATTCCCCTCGCCTTCGCCATGGCCCGCAAAGCCGACCCCAAGGCCCAGCTCTTCTACAACGATTACAACCTCGAATACAATGGCGACAAAACCGCCGGTGCTCTGCGCATCGTCAAGCTGATCCAGCAATACGGTGGCAAAATCCACGGTGTAGGACTCCAAGCTCACTTGACCAGCGAAGGTACTCCTACTTCCGGCGGAGGCGTCACGCCTGATCAAGCTACTTTGGAGACTGTGCTTCGAGGTTTCACGAGCTTGAATGTGGATGTTGTGTATACTGAGCTTGATGTGAGATATGTTACGCCTGGCACGCCGGCGAAGGTCGAGGCGCAGAAGGCTGCGTATCAGAGGATTGCGGCGAGCTGTCTGGCTGTGAAGAGATGTATTGGTATTACGCTTTGGGTAAGATCCTCCTGCTTAGTTCCGGCTATGCAAAGTGGACTTGTGCTGACATGATCGATGTAGGGTGTGAGCGACAAGTACTCGTGGATCCCACAGACTTTCAAAGGTGAAGGAGATGCGTTGCTGTGGGATGCCAACTACAAGAAGAAGCCTGTGTACGACAGCTTCTTGAAGGGTATCAAGACTGGCGGTAAGAAGTCTCGATCGGTAGAAACTGAGGACGAGCAGTAGAAAACGTCTGTAAGCTAGACCATGTGCGACAGATGAAACTTGCAGATGGAGAGGACGGTTCATGTATGAACGTGGAAGAGATGGGATTGGAAAGAAGAAGAATATGTCAGAACAAAGTCGCAATTCATGAGCTCCAAAACTGAACAAGTGTCTACACTTACCTGCGCCATGACACCGTCCAGCGGCGTAGACCCTAGAGGTACTTGTTCATCAACAGCATCGTCATCCTCAAACGCACCACTGTGAGATGGGCTTGGGCTGCTCGACACACTTTTCGGTGACGAAGGAGTGGTGTCCGTCTGGCTTCTTCTTGGCGTCACTGGTGTGCGTGGTGTGCGTGGTACCGGCGGCGATCTTGGACTTCGTGGTCTCTCGGGCTCTGGCACCACGCTCCGCTGAGGCAGGAGGAGATTGATCGGCGGTGGGAACACAGGTGGCGCTCTGCGAGGCGTCCGAGGGCTGTCAGGAACGACATTGCTCGTCTCGCTGGCGGGACTATGAGGCGCCTCTGGCTCGGCTAGGATCTCGCAGAGTCGGCGGCATTCCTCAAAATAGCCATCGAGATAGTCCTGAGGCACCAGGCCGGCTTTCTTGCAATCATCGACCATTCTGGTAAACATTGCTGCACGTTCGGGGAATTCGAGCTTACTGGCGATATCCAAGAGCGTCTCACTTCGCTCGAACTTCGCGCTCAGATCAGCCGCGTCGAGCGCGTTTGATTCTCCATACGCGGATAACAGCGCTAGCGTGCCTCCAATCCACAAGAAAAGATCGTGAGGTAAAGTGGCGTGAGATGTGCCAGCGATATCGCTTACCTCCATAGGTCTGATTTCGGCTTGCGCCAAACGTGTTAGCCGCACGGCCAGCCTTTTGTCAACAGTTTCCAATTTCCGGGAGAAAGGCATAAATACTGGCAAGTGTTCTGGGAAGGCGAAGAGAGGCCGAAATGTTTCGACTGTGTGATTGTCCCAAGACTCGTAACCGATGCGTGCTGCACCTCGATCAGTCTGTAGCAATAATTCGAGGTCTTGGCTGGAGTACAAGGCAAGTTCAGCTCTATGCCACTCTGTGTCGATCCACTTCTGGTTCTCTTGTAGCGGGTCTTCCATGAAGAGAGCCCTTCTTCGTCTCGTACGAATGTCGTGGCCTAGTTCCACACGCTTGGAGTGCAAACGAGCTAAGCGGCGAATTGCCTGCACGATCGGATCTGGAAGATTTGGTATTACGCCGATGCCCCAGCAGAGAACGGTGAAATCAAGTCCAGGTGCATTGGCAAGATTATTTTCCAGGCTTATCTTGACGTCCTGCGCAAATTTCTTGAACACCGCAGCATCTTGTGGGCTGCCTCTGTTCCAGATTGCAAGTCCCAGCCTGTAGAAGTTGGTCCAATACACGATCTGCGCTTCGATCACGTCAAATTCTGCTTGGTCCGTGTTGATACCATCCCAGATCTCATCCAGGTCTGCAGCTTTCCTGTCCTCTATCGGTGATATCTCACTACCCTGATGCCTTGCTGCAGTGAAGAAGTTAAACTCTGGAGCGTCTGGATACCTTAGATAATCATGAGCATAGTCGCGTGCCACATTGGCAAGGCCTTGTGCTCGATCCTCTGGAAGAGTGGCAGCGTGTTCTTGAAGATACTCGAAGGCTGTCATCAAGTCAAGTTCCCTCTCGTTGGGAAATACCTCATCGTGAGCGACTTGCAAGCCTAGCGGCAGGGTGACAGGATCCGGTTGTTCCATGAGGGTGGGATTGACCAGACGTTCCTGGTCGGAGGTCTCCACGATATGAAGGCCGTGAGGCGCTCTGGTATGAACGAACACCTCGCCGCTGTCGTCAAATCTGACCTGGCCGTCCTCATCATACGACTCGAAGTTATCCGAAGCCATTGCTTGGAAATCGAGTTCATGGTCCGTCTCTGAGAAGGCATTATCGTTATCGCTGAGATCGTCGTCGCCCATGTAGGTTCTTCCGTGCATTCGAGTGACACCTACAGCATCATACTGCTCGTTCGTAGCGTCCTGTCTGTACTCGTGAGCAAGTCTTGTCAGCATCTCAGATGCAGGTTCCTCGTTGCTCCATCCAAAAGGGCGATAGTCGTCACCTTCCCACTTACCGACGGGCTCTTGGAGACTAGCTAGTGCAGCCCGACGGGACTCCAATTCTTCTGCGACGGTTGCTCGAGGAACTTGCTCAAAATCCTCCCAGTATTCGGCACGCTGCGAGCTTGCAGCATCAAGTACTTCGCCGTGGTCAGAATCCTGGTCGCCCAACGTATGCACGTCATCGTGGAAGTCTTGATGGTCCATTGTGTGTTGTGTATGCGTTCAAACTGTCCTGCATTTGTTATTGAAGACTAGTGTTTAGTAATGGAACCGTTAAGTCGTGATATAAGCTCTGTCCGGCAGAGTAGAAGTGGTGGGCCTGTGGATTCTCGATCACCTCGTCTGTCCGGCGACTGATTACTTCTATCGCTAGCGACAAAGCGAGCAACGAGACAAAGAGAGTAGTAAGACCAGACGGCTGAACAAAGGATGGAGTGCTATTTTGATAGATTGAATCTCCTTGTTGAATCGCCATTGTCAACTGGTCGTCGTGCTCTTGTTGCAGCAACAAGAGTCACATGCTGTCGTAAGGATGTCAGCTCACGAAATACCACATGTTCGAAGCTGTTCCAACTCAGATGCCATGTAGCTGAAGTTCTTGATCGAGTAGGGAAGACGTTGTCGGCGGGTCCAGGATTTGCAAGCTGGCATTCGGCGGATTGAAAAGCCTGTGGTCAGTAATGTCGTCTTGCCGAGGATGCTGATAGTGTCGACGAGTGTGAGTGTTGCATGCCGAGAGCGTTCGCTCAACGATAGCGAGGGATGCTGTGATCGAAAGAAGAAAGTAGTTATTGTTGGTCTTGAAGTAGAAGCACAGGAGAGCAGGAGAGAATGGGAAAGATCGTGAACGGATCTCGCCGAATCAGATCCGAGCCAGCTGCCTACATTTGATGAGTGTTAATGACTCTCAAGCTAATATTCGATTCAACGTCCCTGCGGTCTTGGAAAACAGACCTTTCCTCCAGCTGAGAATCCTTACTTCTGCATCAACATTCATCTGATCGACCTCGTCATACCTTGCTCTATCGAGTCCATCAGGCATCGAAAGTTTTTATCCTGTTGTCGTCAGATCCTGCGAAGCGATTTAATTTTACACTCGTCAGGATGAGTGTTTATTACTTGGTGGCAATGCTCGTCACAGGTCCCACGGTAACAATGTCATGCATCGACGACCAGTCTCTACACTCTGCAAGCCTTCTATGACGCCGGAGAGTGGCCTAGCAACATGTGGGATATGGAGCTATCTTCTTGTGTTGGATATTATCCGCCCGGCGACTAGGCTCCTTGCGACGAACATTGCACGCCTCAGTCAGGTTTCGGCCAGGCACATATCTTTGGCTCGAAACTTTGTGCACCGCAATACTCGCTGCAATAACTATGGTCTTGCAAGCTTCGTAACATGTATGTGAAGAGCTGACACATTGCAGAACTGCTCAGACATCGGGTTTGCCATGAAGTCGGAAAGGATTGACCTCCATCACACGTGGAAGGACAGGCCGCTTCGCCCGCATCTAGGATGGCTGAAAATGGGAACAGAAAGCTCGAAGACTTCCCATAGCTGACGAGAGTTCAGCCTCGGTCGAGCAGAGTCTCGTCGATCTTTGTGGTATAACCAATGCCCTTCACGCTGGAGCGCGCTGGCCAGCTTTGCCGTGCGCTCCGCCCTGCCGTGATGGGCGCACCCACATGCGGCATTCATTCCCATATACACACAAAGAGCATGTTCGCCTCACAGGCGCCCTTGGCCGCATGCGGTCGCTGTCGACAACAAAGGATCAGCCTGTCACGATATGTGCTCGACACTCGCTACATGCCCTAGCGCATCATCTGCTCGGGTCCAGATTCTGGCAGTCATGTCTTCGAACATTGAGAAGATCATTGCTTATAGAAAGCTCTATCGAGCCAACTTTGAGCCTGAATTCCAGCCTCAGGTTGACATCCTCTCAGCACATATCAAGCCCGCCAAACTACCTCAAGAGCTCTCCATCGAAATTCCGAAACACATCTGCTCTTGTAAAGAAAAAGAATGTCACCTCTGTCAAATCGCGTTCCGCGGTATTGGCCCAGAAGAAGCGCTCACCGCAGCCGATGACAGTGTCTATGAGACATTGCTCGACGATGATGAAGCTGAGACCAAGATTGAGCAGTTTGTGACATCGATCAAAGAAACTCACGAGAGGCTCCGAGGCCTTATTGACAGAAGAGGCAATCAAGTCCTCGAAGCGTGGAAAAACATGTCAGTTGGTGGCCGTCATGCGCTACTTACCGCAGCCATGCCGGGTATCAGCAGCGTCAGATGGCCACAGAAGTGGCTGCATATGCTTACTACCGACTGGGTGGAGGATCGGAAGCAACGTACGGCTTTCCTGCTTCCGTACCTAGACCTACCGACCTTGACGGAAGATAGCGCATACTTCCTACGCATTCTTCATCACGCCACTTCGGAGATGCCACATAGCTGGTGTAGATCCACATTCGACTACGAGACTCTGGAAGATGGCATGCTCGGTCAGAACTTCAATGCGGGACAAGTCGACATCACGGCTGCTGGCTTTGGCACTTACTCCGCCGCTGTCATCTGTTACGAGCTCCATTGCGGTAATGCTATTGGCTACCCTCACGCGGAGGTGCTACTGGATTCTCAAGCTAAGCTTCTAAACTTCCTGGCGAGAGCAGTCGCGGGGCTACTCCACAACCGCAAAGTTGTCCGGGGCCAAGAGCGATGGACTACGGCAGCAGCTATGCAGTTCACTGACGATATTGATACAACGGAGCACTACATCAACGCAGCATGGTCTTTGTTCAGACTGCCGATAGATTCTGAGCAGCTGCTTGAGCTCGCTTCTGAACGACGTAAGACTGCGCTGGATGATTTGATCCTTTTGCAGCTTGATCCAACAGTAGTGCAGCGACGCGTAGCAGCAATCGAACGACGTGAAGTGTTCTCCAAGTATTCGGATGGGGCGCGATGGGCTTACTTCGCGCATCACCTGTACAGCAGAGCACTAGCACGTCACCATGTTTGGGATGCTGTTGAAATCCGCCTGAAAGAATTCTCCGAGGTACGTAGCATACCGCGTATCTTGATACTCTGCTGATTGGTACTCTAGGCATCCAAACTCCAGAAGACGGCATATGACCCCAGTGGAGAAGCAGCGTGCTATATGCGCAGTATTCTCGTTCCGTCTTTGAACAAGGTGAAACGGCAAATGCTAGAGCAGATTCGTTCGCTTTTGCCTACGGTATCGGCTTTCGAGTGGCACTACGACTACGGCAAAGAGAAGCCAGTGTGTAAGTTCGGCAAGCAGCAGCCACGTGCGAAGCAGGCTGGCGGTCCGCCGAAAGGCACAAAGCAGAAAGCCAAAAAGGCTGCTAAAAAGCAGCCTTTTGAAGAGAAGACAGTTCAAACATTCAAAGAGAAAGATGCTGTAGTCTTGACCGGTAGGGTCCTCCCATAACGGCCTTTTGGTGATACTATTCCGCTAACACATTCAAAGAGTGGAAGTCGGACCCGCTGTTTTGGCCTGTCCAATCGCAGGTTGTGATCAGGGGAGCACGGTATACAGGAACACCACAGTCTGCGCTGGTTCGCGAGTGAGTCTAGTGTAACAACAGATCAACTGGGACTTGCTAATTTGCATAGACAAATGGACAGTACCGCATCGGTCGACAGAGAATTTCTACAGGCGGTGGAGGATTTGCATATTCTCGAACAGATAATGGGTACTATCTGTTTCTCCCCCGGACGACGTTTCAATGTCGACGAAGACAATCTGTCGCCGGCGATCAGGACTCTCTATGCAGATCTCACTGCGAATTTCCCCACGATCGCTCTGGAAAGTCCGCAAGGTCTGACATTGGATGCTCGAGTGTCCGCGCTACCAAGCCAACACTGCCTTGCCCTGGATTGGGAGAACGAAGCATTCAGGCCAGAAGGTCTAGCGTTAGCTGCTAATGCACTGAGAGGTCTTTGTGAGAATGCACCATGGCCTCAAGGAACAACGAAGACCTTGAGTTGGCTGAGAGCTGCAAGCCTGGCACGTCTCAAACTGTCAAAGTTCTGGGAGGCTACGATCGCTGCGCACATCAGAGGGCTCGAGATGTTCAATCCAGGCAAAAGCCACCTCATTCAAACTTCTCGAGATGTCCAGTTGCTAAGCCAGAACCGGTCCAGGACGCATTGCGAAAAGATCAGAAAGGAAATCGAAGAAATCGAAGCCAAAGAGAAGAAATTGGACGAAGCACGCGAAGCAGGCAAGCGACGCATCGATGAAGTGACGGGATCTGGTTCCCAAGGTAGCCCTCCAAAGAAGCAGAAGTACACAACAGACAAGAAGTCCAAAGAAGAGATCAAGGCAGAGCAAAAGCTGTTGCAAAAGGAGGAAAATACGCCACAGCAAGAGCTCGTCGACTTTCTCGGACAGATACAAGTCGATCTTCCCACACCAGAGCCATCGCCGACCGAAGGAGAGTTTCCATCAGCCGAAACTCCTACCGCTTTCATCAAAGTCAACAAATCTCACATGAAAGTCTTTGATCGCCTCTGGCCCCACGATAGCATGATGTATGGTGGCAGTGTTCGATGGCCGGACTTTGTCTCCGCAATGCAGGCGGCTGTATGTACAATGAAGAAGATCGATGGCTCTGAGTTCCGCTTCACGAAGGACGATGTGACGAATAAGAGTAGCATGGTCATACATCGAGCACATCGTGGTACTACGTCGACGATTGATTCGGACTACTTGCAACAATGGGGAAGGAGAATTACGAGGAACTTCAAGTGGACATATGAATCGTTCACTCAGTAGATGTGAGAGTTTTAGTTGCTTTCATTGTGCACAAGTGTTGGTTTGCTCGCTGCTATACTTCTGCCTTCTCTGCGAATCTGCTTCTGCTCATCGCGTTCAATCCTCCTCGTGGACGGCGTGGTGTTCTACTTGTCTTCGAAGCACTGCACTGCGTCCATGCTCGGCTCTCTGCCTTATTTCCTACCCACCGCGCACTTTGCATGCGCTCTCGTGGGCATAGTTTTCGGCATTTTCGAGAAGGGCATGCGTACTTGTCTTCGGCCATCCTTCTTACAGATGTGGTGAGTTTCCTCGTCTTTGGCAATACGCCAATTCGTGATTTACTCCCACTGAGCTCTCCATCCATCTCTCGTGATTTCGAGCATGCTTTCGCCCGCTCTGGTTACCGCGGCGTCCAGCAATTCCCGGAGAAAGGCAGACCTACTTGTCTTCAGCCACCCCTCTCACAGTCGTGGTGAAGTTTCTCGTCATTGGTCAATACGCCAATTCTTATGACGATTACTCCCACTCGGCTCTCCACCATTCGCCCATGGATTTGAGTGTGCCCCATTTGCTCTCGTGATCCTGGTGTCCAGCTATGCTTGGAAAAGGGCAGGCGTACTTGTCTTCGGCCATCCTTTGTCACCATCACTGCCGCTCGGCTCTCTGGCATTTTCTCATGCTCTTGAGCATTCACCACCCGCTCTTGTGACCGCGACGCCCAGCGATGCTTGGAGAAGGGCAGGCTTACTTGTCTTCAGCCATTCTTCCCAAGATCGTGGTGAGGTAGTTCAGCTTCGGCAGAACACCATCCTTCAGCACCATCTGGTAACCGTCGCTCTTGCGGTAGATCTCCGCGAGAGCTTCAGTCACTGTCTGGTCTGATGCGTCGTTCCAGCACTTGGCCTTGGCGTCGTTGAACTTTCCCGGGCAAAGCAAGATAGGTCCAGTATGCCGGTACTCCGACGTGAGGGCCGGGTGGGTGAACACTCGACGGAGACTTTCCAGGACGGGGGAGAGGAGACCTTGCCTTTGGAAGTCGTTGTAGACGTATACGACTCCCACGTGCATGATGTCTGCTTGTGGGTTGAGCAGATCAAGGTGATTTGATGCACCTTTCATCAGCTTCGACGGCGTCTTGAAGAGCGTCTGGATGAGTCTTGCGCACTCAAACCGGGCGTCCTCGGTATCCAGACCTTTGAGCTTGAGCTTGAGGAGCTCACCCTGCCAGTCTTTCTGCTTCAGGATGCGCCAAGCATGCACTTGGGCGACCTCTACAGTGCCACAGTCCTTGGTAGCGTCTTCGAGATGGAATGTGGTGTAGTATTCCAGGCGACAGCTTGTGTCGGGATCTGTGTGCACCGCGAGACGTGCGGTGAGGGCAACTGGCTTTCGTCGTCCTTCGGGGCCGACATAGGCCGTGATCGTGACCTCTGCTTTGGTGAGCGGCTCGCCCTCACTTTCAGGATCAGCCTCTCCGTCCGTGGCATCCGAGTCTGTGCAGTCCAGGACGCTATCCCTGCGCTTGGTCGGTGTGGCCTGGCGAGAGAGAAGTGGTGCAGCAGCTCCATCTTCGTCATCACTGTCATCAGGCACGACCCTCCTGTTCCTTGGCCTAGGTAGCAGGCGAGGACGGGAGACAACGGTATTGTTGTCTCCATCTTCATCGTCACTGCTATCAGGCACGATCCGCCTGTTCCTTGGCTTGGGCAGCACTCGTGGACGAGAGACGACGATGTTGCCATCTCCGTCCGCTTCGTTACTGTCACCAGGCACAGCACGACCATACCTTGGCGTGGTTGGCGTCTGTAGCATGGAAGGTGGCACTCTGACTTTGAGTGTCACCATTAGGCGCTGCTTCTGTGGCAGTGCACTGTCCTCACCTCCAGAAATTTGCGAAAAGTCTCGCTTCTTGCTCTGCGTGCTTGGTGCCGCGGAGTTCGTCCTCAACTCGGAGACGACTGCGCTTCTTCGCGCCGTCTGGGCTGCATCTGCAGCCAGCTTCTCCTGGAGGGAGAGCTTCATGATAGTTCTTGCCGTCATCTTGATGTCTTGTGAGTGGGATGATCTTGTGTGGTCTGGTAGTCTCTCTGTCTGCGTCTGCTGGTTACTGCGAAGCTGTCTGCTATTCGAGTACCGTAGTGAGTTCTTCAGTGGCAGAGATGAGAGATTTTTGATGCAGATGTGAGGAAGGGAAATCGATTCTCTTTTGTGTATTAAGGACACTGAAAACTCGCCTACCAAGATATACATGCAGCGTATTGTCAGCTCCTATAGACCAATGAGCTGTGTGATATTGATATCGTCCCGTGGTTCGGGTCAGTGTCTGAAAATGAGGACAAATCTTGAAAATGAGGACAGAAAGCCAAAACTGGGACGGGCGACTACCGCACGACGAGTGTGCCTAGTCGATCACGCATCAATGGTTTGATCGTACGTATAGAAATCCACCTTGGATCGCACCAACAGCAGGTCAACATCGGGAATTCGCCATGACTATCTCGTTGCTGTATGGGCTAGGCTTGGTGCAGGCGAGACGTTGATCGCACGCATCTCGCTGTCATATTGTGCTTGGCATCAGTTCATGGCTCTATGCTTGTACACGACAGCACCAGAGCCTGCGTGAAAGCCGTGAATGCTCAAGAGCATTATTCACTGTAGACGTGCGGTCCAGGAAGGGTGCTGTGAAACATGGATCGCAGCCTCAGGCTTCCACGTAGGGGGTTTCACCAGATGGTGCTCCGGCCAAGCATACAAGTCAGTGTATGAACAAGACTGTCGAGCGCCTTGACTGTAAGCCGCTCATCGTGCCCGTCGGTGAAGACTGGTCAAATTCCAAGATCACGCGGCGTCAAGTCCTGTGCTGGAGAGACTGCAAGCGAGCCGGCTGTTCGTGATGACCGAGAATTTTGGCGCGGCCGGGAAGGCTATCCAGAGTACTCAAGTGTGGTACACGCTGCATCCTGCCAAGCTTTGAGCACATGCACGTGGGACCAGGACGCGCAAGCTTGATCTGACTGCAGCGAGACACTACAGCTGAGGCCAAGTCAAGGCGTCGCTTGTGCGTAAGCTGGCGTGCTTGTGGTATCATTCAGATCAGTAGTACTACAGGATAGTCAGCGAATGCCGCGACTACAGGATGTCAGCCGCTGTAGCAGACACGCCGATATCTGCATGACCTGTCTATATCGAATTGCACAGCTGATGATAACGAAGTGGTCTCCCTTCAGCCTTCCGTGATCCTTAGTCGTTGACGCGTTCTCAATCGTCAACGCGTTCGTGGTCGTCTGTATAAGGATCTCGGCGGAGCAGGGCTTGTACGTGATCTCGATGGATCTATGAGCAGGGTTTCAGAGTGACTTGGCTCGATGTCCCGACGTCGTGACGATACTATTCCGAGGTTGAAGTCGCTGATGATGCACACACACTCGTGGAGGCTGAGAAGAAGGAGGAATCGTCAGGAAACGGGCAAGAAACTGCTGGGACGGGAGGCAGACAAATCTTGTGCCTGATACCATTTCCTCCTTTTCTATACCTACTTTTTCTCGCGGCTTGACCATAAGTCCATCCCGCCTTTCTACAGACCATGAGAAGCACTCCTACCGCATACTTGATGCACGAGTTGCTACAGATGAATACTCACAATATGCAAGCCACCTGGTCGTTCTCATCTTGGCAGCCGGCTCTCCACTCTCGCCCGCCCAAAACACTTTTCCGCTGTGAAACCATCTTCAGCCTTCACACAAACACGAACATATCACTCGTCGATCCTCCACCACGCACAGGGATCCTGTCGATGATGTGTACTGCATGCTGTGTGCCTGCCGGCATGACGCGTATTGTCCGAAGCAACAAACAAGAGCAACATGCTGTCGCAACTCGGTTGCACTGCAGGCTCTGTGACATGTAAGATGCTGCCGGCAGAGGCTATATTACCTGCATAGTTGTCCATTTTCTTATTTTTCTATTTCCCCGTTCATTGCAGCTTTTTCGTCCAACCATCTTACCCTCGACAGACTTTCGACAATGAAGCAATCGTACGCAGCAACAGCTACTCTGCTCTCGGGCTTGGCATTTGCCAATCCTCAAAGGCCAGGCGGTCCTGATGGATACGGACATTGGGGACAATGGGCCAGCGACAACAGCATTACCGACTACCCTACCAACAGCGCTGAATGGACCAGCTGGGCAAGCGCCAAAGGACTTCCTACAGCGACCTCCGAGTGGTCGTCATGGGCTTCAGCACGCTGGGGAGGAGGCGCATGGCCAACATCAGCATACTCGGACTTTGCATCGTGGACTTCTGGTGCAAGTCTGACTGCCGTTCCCACAGATACTGCTGAGTGGGACAGCATCACTTCCGCACATCCTCTGCCTAGTGGTCTCTCCAGTGCGGCCAGCTGGTGGAAAGATAATGACTTCCCTGGAGGCTCGGCCTGGCCGAGTGTGTGGACTACGAAATCAGACGGCTTCTGGAATGGTCCTGGAGGATGGCATGGTCCTGGAGCGGGAGGCTATGGGCCTTTCGGCCAAGGCCGCGGCAATCAAGGATGGGGAAATGGTCCATGGGCGAAGGATGGAAGCTGGACGAGTGGCGCATGGACGAAGTGGTGGGGCACTGATGCTTGTCCAGCGAGTACTTGGTCGGGTGAGCCGTGAACCTGGAGTACTCGGATTGATCAACGCTGACAGATAACAACAGGTTGGACTGACGCCTCTTGGGCCTCTTCTGCTCCGTGGACGAGCTGGTCCGCCTGCACAGCATCGACGACAGCTACAAGCACACTCACAGTGACTACCACTGATGATGCTGGAAGCTCGATCACGTCGTTGAGCACTTCGTTTGCCATCAGAGTTGCCGAGGCGACCGGTGTAGCTACCACGACCGACTCGAATGGCAATACCATCACAAGCACCAGCACCGATTCAGGCGCTCTTCCGACAAACTTTGCCTTTATCGGCTCTGTAGCTGGAGTGGTCGGCGTCGCTGCTGCTGCGATCCTGCTGTAGGATGATGGCTTCGGCAAGGCTGAGCAGGAACTGTTGACATGCAGTCAGGGAGTGGTGGCCATGGAGAGATATGCTGTGTGTGCAGTAGTGGCGCAAGATCGAGTTTGAGGGAGGCTTCCGGATGTTCTAGAGATTGAATATACCCATGAATGATAACAAGGTCGCTGTGAGGCTCGAGCTTGGCATCGAGTGGCAATTTCCGTACGCGATATCTTCCATCACAGCATGGCCAGGTGCTCAAGGCAGTGAGGGCACAGTCGAGCCAAGATGTAGTACGCCATAGTGCTCGTACAATACCATGATGGCGGTCCGGCAACGAAGACTGTGTCAGTAGGATGTAGGTTGATAATTGATGGTCGAAAGTGATTGAGCGTTGCAGAAAGTCGCTCGACACTTTTCTCAACAAGCCATATTTTGGGAAGATCGTTGATTCGATCGATTCGTTGCTGTGCGCTAGGGAACGATGGTGGCGCCGTAAGACTGTGCAAACATAGTCATAAGCTCATTTGAGCATGATCTGTCTCTTCAGAACTAGTGATCTGCCCGGAAGTAGGTCATCGTCGTCGTCCCATGTATATATTTAGTGAACCCTAAGGTCGATGAGCAGTGGCGGCTAAATTGCGGCCAGACTCCACAACTCAATCTTCGCGTCTCGCGTCCATCACAACATCAACCACGTCGACCACTATCGTATTTCTGCCCTGGACAACATCATTAGTGCAGCGGAGGCTCGCATACCAGAGATTCAGCGCTTCATGACAAGAGAATCGCTAATGCTGAGCCGCTGACATGGCCCGGAGCACTAGACACGACCAGACGCGACAGACGCGGTCTGCTTTGCCACGGTTAAGGGAGCAAGACGTACTGAATTCGCACAGGTGAGTAGATATGCATCTAAGAAGCAGTTGTCATCCAGAGCTACATTCGAGACCACGTATATTGGCCGGCTTTGCCTCACCAGCGCCCCAGTGTCTTCACTACTTTGCGGAGCGTCACGGTACAAATTCAATCACTCTAGTCTTCGACTTTGCGCTATGGAAGTGTATGTGCTGCATCCTTACTGTTTTCGAGCGACTCTGCGAGACCATCGATAGTGGAATTCATTGCCTACATGAGGCACGAAGTCATAGTGCAAGTTCGATTGTTGCAGCCGCCGCATGGGCTGGCTTAGAGCAGACAATTGATACGGACTGCTATGGTCTACTCAACTGCCACTCTCGGACAGAGCGCTGCTGTTGATGCGGCTCAGATGATGTGACCTTCTCGAGCTCCCGTTTTGTTGCCCGATGAGTTCGCCTCGGAGAGTTCACCCACTCTGTACACGTCTCTCGGATAACCAACCGCGCCAGACATGGAGCGAGGCTTTTCAAGTTGCCTACGCACATGACAACTGCGTCCACCTGGCCTGGAGCCATTGCAGCCTGATGTCGTAGTCTCCGAGACCTCACCAAGTCTCATAAGCGGCCGTCCGATTCTGCGTCAGAAACGGCATTTCGAATGTGACCAAACTTGAGACCACCTCGAATGCATGCCAACCAGTCCGCAGTGCATAGATGCATAAGTCAAGGCCAGGCAAGGTGTCGAAATTCCTGATCGACCTTTGCAATTTCACAATTTGTGGTCAATTGCCAGGGTCGTGGAATTGGAAATGTTCTGGAAGCAGACAGCTCGTGAGCCAGCATGCGGCACTCATTGCCGGCATTCGCATTCATGACAGTATTTCCCCTCTTACATGCAATATCCCGAAAAGTCTCGAACGGATCCATTCTCGCATAGCGGCATGCAAACTCGACCAACGTACCATTGATCCAGAAGCTCGGCACCCTCGCTGCAAGTGCAGTCTCCTGCAGAATTGCGTGGTATGTTCGTCGTGAAACGATTTGCTGATGTGCATTTCGCCACGGAGGTAGTGCTGCTCCCGAGTCTCTCATAGTTGGCAACACAGGAGCACTCTCCGGTCCGCTGATTGAGATTTTCCATTCTGTCGCACTTACGGATGCACTGTCCGATTGAGTTCCTGACTGAAGGCGCTTGACAAATGGGCCCACAAGTGTAGGACGGGATCCTGTCTGCCGTTCGAAGCAGAATTTCGTTACCGTCGGCACAGCCGCAGGTTCCATCACTCTTGCGGACCACGTTGTTGAACGAGCTCTTCGAGCAGACCTGGAGACAATCAGATCCGAATTTCTCAAAATCCGCGCTGCACTGGCATGAGCCAGCTGCATCACGAGCGCTGTTTGTGGGGCAAACAGGCACGCAAGCAGAGTTGATCGTTTCAAAGTTGCCACTGCATGTGCATGTGCCGTCTTGCTGGCGAGTCTCGTTCGGAAGACATTTGGGCGCACATGTTGAGTCGACCTTCTCAAAGTCGCTCTTGCATTGACAGGCACCTTGTTCATCGCGGACCTCGTTTGCTGAGCACTTGGGCAAGCAGCTGGACATGACCTTTTTGAGTTCGGCGCCGCATGCGCATACGCCATCTTCACCACGGATCTCGTCTCCAGAGCACTTGGGCTTACACATTGTGCCGACCAACTCTGACCCATCGGCGCAGACACAGCTGCCCTGATCGTTGCGAGCCTGGTCGGTAGGACATTTGGCTGAGTAAGTAGTGCCTACGAGTTTGAAGTTGTCGGCGCAGCCGCAATTGCCTTGGCTGTCACGGACCTGGGTCGAGGGGCATTTCAACACACAAGCAGTTCCCACCCGCTCGCTGGCGAAAGTGCAGTCGCAATTACCTGATCCATAACGAACCTCGTTCGTACCGCATTTTGGTACACAATTTTGGTTGACCACCTGAAAGTCGCCGGTGCAGACGCAGGTGCCTTGGTCGTTGCGGACCATGTTTGTTGCACATGCGGGCACACACGAGGAACCGACTTTGTCCATCCCAGATTGGCACTCACACTCGCCAGAAACAGTGTTTCTGACTTGGCCCTGGGCGCAGACCGGGAGGCAGGGCGACGTATCAGTAGCTCATTCAAAGCCTCTGTTGCAGAAGCACTTATTCGTGCGAGAGTCTCCGAGTTCGTTGGCACCGCATTTGGGAGTGCAGGAGAACGCGCCAGGGAGTCTCTCAAACTGGTCCGACTTGCACACACAGCCGTACGAGGGCGGGCTTCGGATCATGTTCCTGCCACATTCTTCAAGGCAGGCTCCGTTCTCAGCTCTGTTGTAGCCCGGACGACAATTACATGTATCGCTCTCTTGGATTCGGTATTCGTTGCGACCGCATCTTGCAATGCAAGTGAGGGCTGAGCCTGTGCCGCGTCCTTCATAGCCGGTCTTGCACACGCACTCTGTGCGAGCTTCGTTTGGTTCCTGAAAGTCACCACAGCTGAGCACTTCAGGCGCGCAGCCCCCAGATCCATCATCTTTGGTTCCACTGGCACAGACGCAGGACCTGTTGTCTGCAGATGGAACCTTGCCATTGTCGCAGGCGATCGGGATGGCCTCGCAGCCTTGTGATCCATCATCTCTCGTCCCGTCCCTACACACGCACGATTTGTTATCCGCGGATGGTATTTTGCCAGTAGAGCACGTAATTGGCGTGACCTTGCATCCATTCTTGCCATCGTCGACAGTCCCTTGCTGGTAGACACACGACTCGTTGTCGGTTGATGGTACCTTGCCGGTCGGACACTTGATTGGCGTGCCTTACACCCACCATTGCCGTCGCTGACAGTCCCACTCTTGCATACGCACGACTTGTTATCGGCGGCAGCGATCTTGCCATTTGAGCATATGATCGGCGTGGGTTTACAGCCTCTCCTCCCATCATCGACAGTGCCCTGCTTACAGACACAAGACTTGTTATCGGCAGCAGGTGTCTTCCCACTAGGACAGGAGATCGGGATCACTTTGCAGCCACCACGCCCGTTATCGGTAGTGCCTGCGTCGCAGACGCACTGCCTGCTCGTGGGACGCTTCCCTGCTGGACAAGGTCATCAGACCTCGCGCACATTTACAGTATGTCGTGGCAGTGTTCTTGAGCGATTTCGATAGGGTCTTCTCGGTCTGGATGTATCCGTAATTCTTTGCGAGCTTCAATAGCCCAGGAGTCTTGCTCCAATCTTGATCGAGGGCTTTGCTGCAGAACAGCTTGACCAATGGCTGGTCCATGATCGATGGGAGAGAACCAATCACGCCTTTGTCGCATGGCCATTCCTGAGTTTGAGCGACAGTCGCCACAACGAGCGTCGACAGAGTGAGAAGATGAAAGCGCATTGTGGCGGCTCTACAAACGAATGTGAGATAAGGCTATGATGAAGGCACCCACTTACGGAAGCAGAGCCTCAAGATATGATAGAACTGCCAGCAACGCCTCGGGGCTTGGCCTTGCTATGAGCAGCTGTTTAAGCGGGGCGAGCTCATAAGAACTCAGTATCACGCTTTGTGCCCTCAAATCTAGTCCCGCTCAAAGGGCTATGTGTCCCAAAGCAGGATGTGCAAGACACAACTCAGCTTCTTGTACTCACCGAAAGGAACTGTGAGTTGGTCTTCCTGCCTTACGCTAGACGTTTGCTGTCCAGCAGCGTTGTTCATACTTTTTTGAAGCGAGTGGCTTGCTCTACTGGCTGCCACGCGGGTCAGTCTCCTCCGGTCTAGACCTGGATGGATCGTCGTGGCAACGTCGCAAAGACTTTGGCAACGGAGGATTCGATGCGGATGAGGTTCAGCGAACATAGGCGATGCGGAGTCGAGACCGGCGGCTGGACCAGTCTTCTGCTAGGCCCGCTGGCTGAATACCGTGCAGCAGCCTTGGCACCCGACAAATGAAAGCGTCCGCTGTCTCAGGTCCGCAGAGCCAGGCTGACTTCCCCGCGAAATATCACCATGTCTTTGCCTCATAGCTGATCATCGAGATCTACGACCTTCACAACTCCGCATCTCCTATGCATCATGTTGATTACCGACCCAGCCAGCGCATCTTCCGAGCCACGACTCGTAGACCTGGGATCTGAGACTACAAGATCGCGCCACACACCTGTCGATCGCAACAGGACAATAAGTCGCGCCCAGCACGCTCGCATCACTAATACTTGGACGCCGTCAATGTATTGAGCTTCGTTGGAAGACAGTCGATAATAGCCGGATGGCCAGTTTTGTTCCTGGCGTCACGGACGAAAAGTCACCTTGTGATGTCGGGACATTCCCACTTATTGTCGCGCATCGTGTAAGCCGCTGAAGCTGGGGCAGACTATAGACTCATCAACTCGACGATGCTTCACTACGCCGCCCCATAATTCGCTGCCCATGGTCTGCACCACTGGCATGCTACCGAAGACAGGCGAAGTCGTAAATGACATTCTTCGAGCTTCACTCACAGCCAACTGGGCCCAAAGCGAGCCGCCTGTGCTTTCATGGTATCTCAGCCTACTTCAGCGTAGTGCGGGCGGGCAAGATCATCTCCAACTAAATCTCGTCCGAGACAGGCCGTGTTTCCGGGCAGTCGAATGCTCTGTCTTCCGCCGCTTACCCAGGACGCAGGCTTTGCATAGAAGCAATTGGACAACAAAGCGCCATGCGTCTCGAAGGCCTCGCTCTCCTCCGGAATATGCTACGCTATGGGCAGTGCGACCCAGCAGCTTCATGCATCGTAGTAGAACCGAACGATTGCCAAGTACCACCCTTCGCGAACTTCTTCGATGAGACAGGCTGTGGTTCTCGCTGGACTGAGGGTCTACAGAGGGTTAATGGCAATACAACGCGAGCGCATTTGATCGTGCAATCCTCACTTCATACATTAGCTACATGACCTTGCTACCCTCGACCACATCCGCAAGGCTTACAGACTTCCATGTGCTGCCTATTCGCCGATTCGCCGGGCTTCAAGCCGTGCCCTGGACATACATTGCGCCGACATCCCGCTTTTACTTCGTCGCTCAGCTGCTGAACGCTTACCACTCCTCTCAGTAAAGTCCTTGATCAGTGCAAGTCACTGTGCCGCCGACACGGATCATCCTCGTGCAATAATGTGGACCACCTCTTTGATTGCATTTGACCACCGCCGGTCCAAGCTTTGGCTGGATATCCTGATTCGCCCCGAAACCTCTAATAATGAAGCCATATCCTTCCAGCTCGTCGAAATTCGGGCAATATCCTCCATTGAGATTGTTCGTTGTGCAGCAGACTCTGCTATCCTCTGATTTGGTGCGGCCAGCACCAGGACAGAATGATGCTACAGCAGGAGCAAAGGTTGGGACCCGACCATCATCGGTGAATTCGTCGTTGCAGTTGACACCTTGTACAGTGCATCCGTAGTTGTTGGTGACACGGCAGAGGTTTTCAGGATCTGCCATTGCATAGGAGGCGGCCAGAGACAGGAGGGCGAAGAGTCGGAACATGTTGATCAGATTGTCTGGAGTGGTTGTAATGATGGCTTGATATGCGAAGGTAATTTGCAGAAATGCTCGAACCTGAATACAGTTGCCCTATATATGCTGCTCACAATTGACTGCTTGATGCGAACATAAGATGAGTTCCTGGTTCGCAAAGCCACTGCGCGACGTGACCACATGTCTAGCTTCTTGGACATCCTTCCAAGTACGAGATTGCTCGGCGGATACACTCAAAGTGGGATTGTGTCGTTGTAAAGGACCTCCACTTGATGGCGCTAGTGCATGAAATGCCAACACTGTCGTAGACGGTGCAGGAGAGCGGGTAGCTTGAAGTCAGACTCTGGGTCCTTCGACGCCCTGTGAGAAGATCTACAGCTGGCACGCTTGAAGATCAGTCTCATCTGGGATAATCCAGGAGGGGAATCTGGGAACATAGTAGCCACCATTGGTTCCAACGTGATCCTTCGCGTCTGGCGATATGTCACTCGCCAAGAAATCTGCAGTCATGGCGGACGTATATGTAGTCAGCAATCCACTACGTCATCGTCCCGAAGCCCTCGAAATTCTGCACGAAGTGCCGACCATTGTTCGCTTTCCTTTTGCAAAACATGATTGTGGTAGAATCCGCTGGCAGTTAGTTAGGCGTACTATCGTGACGTTCAGCGCTGCTATCTGGTGTCCCAGCCTGCTCATTGACACTCATAGACCTGCGATCGAGTTCGCAACTCGCTGCAGTACTGTGATGTCCACCTCATGTTCGCTGGAGTTATTCTAGCCAACATGCAATAGGTACACAATTGCCGAGTCTCCCAGAGCTCTGCCAAGTTGAAACAACCAAGGTGCTCATACTTCCGAGCTGCGAGGTCAGATCCTTGCGTGCACGCGAAAGGGACCTTGATACGCCACAGTCTCCGAACGTCCTCAGCTACTCTACTTTCAGACGCAGCTCAAATTGTTATGCTGTGTCGAGCAGACGCTTCCTGCCGAGCTCACGAACCTGGGACTAACGGAGACATCTCCAAACTCCTATCCTTCGCCTTTGCCTGCACACCATTTGCAGAGTACTTCAATCACCCTTCTCAACGCCATTGAGGCTGGTTCACTCAGCAGCGGCATATTCTGGCACTTAATATGACCACGTTCTGCCCAGCGCAGGGCTGGAAGGAAACCAACAGCCATGGCTCCTCTTCCTGCGAACTTGCAGAGCGCTTTGGATACCTACCGCGAACGGGTATTAAATTTCAGGGTGACCACGATCTCACATCTGCTCTCCCGGATAGAAGACCAAGCATCCAGAGAAGCGTCCAGCGCGGATCAATCAGACACAGAGACTCAAGCAGCTATACTTCGAACTCTGACCAAGGACTATCTACGCCAACATCTGCCATCAAGCCCTAGCATTTCGCGGGCTTGCGACTTGCTCAACAATCGCCCTCTATTGGCAGAGCACTTTCAACTCGACGGCGTTTTACGCGGCAATGTTGATGTCGAGAAGAGGCAGGCCTGGTTCACCTCAGTGCACAACAAATTAGCCCGTTTACGAGAAGAGTCTAACAGAAGCGACTCGGACTGGCCGGCGGCCCTGACAGCTGAACTACAAAGCTTGATGATCAATGTGCCTGGGATTATGCAACCTGGACTGAACTACCGCGATCACTACGGTACAGATCTATTCAACCCCGGGTTCGAGAGTATATCAGACGCAAGGGTCTTTAGTCCGAGCGGGGACGATGAACTAACTCTGGTCTGGCCAGGATGGGATGTGGCAGCTGCGGTACGACTTGCAAAGGGAGAATCGAATCCTAGCACTGCGCTGGCTCTGTTCTGCAGGGACGAGTACGACGAAGAGAATTCGAGTGAATGGGCATGGCGTTATGGAATTTGTGATGAGGAGTGGTGCTCAGAACTATTTGATGACATTGAGTCACTTCTAGAATGGTTCGCCACATACGGTCTACCGACTGAGGAGAATGTCAACCGCGAACGGATCATCGTCGACTGGGGGTGGCCCAAGAAGTTTCAGAATGCGACCTTTGGCTAGAGCAGTGAAGCATTCCGGTCCACGTGCTAAGCGGTTGTTGCTCCAGCCATCGCTCCTAGAAAGCAGAAACCAGAGTAAAGACTTGTCACGGTTTCACTTGCGCTCCATCTTACTTGTCTCGAGTGCGTCATTGCGGCGACAGTCGAGGTAAGATACATTCTGTTGAGCGGCTGTGCAAGACAGATGGCATGACAAACAAACGAGCTGGAGGCGGTTTATGGCAAGAGTGAGTGATTGGCGATAACGGGAGATGCTGCTTACTCCTCTCAATGCTACGTCTCCGGGATATCATGCTTCCAATGGAGTCAGATAACTCGGATCAGCCTCAGACTGGTCCACAAGTAAGTAACGCAAGTGAAGATATCTTCACTTACTTACTTGCTAGTTAGTGCCCTCGCTACTTACTTGTCAAGTGAATAAGACGCTCTCTACTCACTTGTACAAGGCTTACTTGCTCGGTGACGCTAGCTATAAGCGGTAGTGTATTACGATATCGAATAGTAGTAAATACTAGTCTATCTCAACCGTGTCAGTGCTGTCTACTATTACTGTTATTGCCGCAGGTGTTGTTAGCCACGTAATGCGCCTGAATAGCGTGCTAGTTAGTATTATAAAACCGCTATTTATCTATAACTTTAGAGTAACCAAATATCGCACTGTTTTACTATACAACTGTCGTCTGCGTAGTTGTAATACGTCGCTAGTAATACTGAATTGTCGCTTAGGCTTATTACTTATTACCGGACAGGCGTATATATCTAAGGCTAACTATGCTAAGCTTAGCTATTATCGTTGTTTATTAATCTAGTAAGGTATTAGTAATTAGCTTATATTAAGCTTAATCGCCTTCTTTCGCTTCTTATTATAGTACTACGTATACTCGTCTACTATCGTGTCGTTGTCGCTATCGCTATCGTTGTTAATTATAAGCGAGTAGACAATATAGCGCGTAGCCGTAGCTATAGCCGGCGTTACGGTAGGATTGCCTATACTGCCTATCGACTAAATAGGCCTCTTATGCTTATCCTTGTATATGTTCTATAGCCGTTAGATAGTAGCCTTAGTCCTTACTATCTAATCTATATCGTCGCTAGCCTATCGTTATTACTTATCTAGCTTCTTAATAAACCGCTACTTTATATTTAGATAGAGTACTACGGTAGCTACGTAGATAGGCGTTTTATTAATCTTAGTAAAGTAATCGTTATACTTAGTCTAACTAAGCTTAATACTAGCACGGAAGTGTTATTATATAGTAAGTTAGTTAGACAGGTCGTTTCGTATATCGGCTTCGGCGCGTAGTTAGTATTATTGTTCGCTATCGATACGCTATTTACGCTTCGGCAGTTAGAGGTTGTTATCGATTAGATACTAGATAATAAGCGCTTCAAAGTGACTTATTAGTGCCTCTATTACTAGTAGTACTTGCTAAATAGTACTAAACTTGCCGCCGCTAGTGCCCTATAGTATCTTTGTTACTATCTTTAATAGCCGGAGGATCTCGCGATACTGCTTAATTATATGCTAATCGTCGTCTATTAATTAATTATAGACGATAGAAGGCTCTAGCTTCATATAGTGCCTATTAGGGTGTTTCTTAGTCTACTTCCGTATAGCTATATACTACTTATCCACCTCTTGTTCGTAGTACTTATTAATAGCGGCTCTAAGCTTTAATGCACGCTTAGAGCTATCGTCGAACGAGTGCTAGCGCGTATATACGTCGTATAATAGACGATATATGTCCTTGTCGCTATCTGCCTTAAATAGAGCTACCTCGGTAAGCTATAGTCGTTCTACTTCCTCCTATACCTATAGTAAACGATCAAGATAATAGAGCGTGTTATAAAGCTTACTAATTAGTTTACGGCGACGCTAATATAGTAGTATTATATCCTTAAACGTTAGTCTATTAGTAGCTGCATTAATAGCTTTAGATTCAAGTACTTCTAGATCTTTGCTAGTTAGCGTAGCCTGTCTAACGAGGTTGAATATATAGCCTGTATAGCGTAGCTAATTCTAGTGTTTATCGAAGCCGTATTCCTACGTAAGGTACTTAATTGCCTTAGGGTTATTACTAGCGTTATTAGAGATAAAGTAACTAACTTTATCGTGTAGGTTATAGTATGCTATCACCTCTACTATAGTCTCTACAATGTTGTAGCTAGTATGACGGCCCTTCTACCTTAGTAGATCTAGTAATATTGTCCTTAGTTTACCTTCTATAGAGATAAAGTATATAATAACACTAAGTAATACTAGTTTGTTTTTAGACGTCTATAGGTCGAATAAGAAGCTGATCCTCGTAATAGCGGCTACTAACTCCTCTATAATATAGCCGAGTTGTTTATCGAATACTAATACTATCTTAGAGCTCGTAGTTTAGTATAAAGGAATAAATCGGCGGTAACGAGGTTAGAGGTAGGATAGGAGCGCTCTAAAGGCTAGTAAATCGCACTTACGGAAGGTAATGTTATCTGCAATTAGCTATATATATAGTAATAGATAATAACTACCCTAACACTAACCCTCTAGGTAGGTATAAGAGTAGTCGCTATAGAACAAGACCTGTTCGGAGAGTAATAGTCTTGTAATACGTTAATTAACTAGTAGTAACGAGCTCAAAACAGTAGTCCTAAGACTAAGAGCCTATACTAGGACCGTAGGACATTAAATTAATTAAGTAGAGTGAACATTGCTATCTTAGAAACGAGCTACTACCTTGCTTTTATACTAAAACTGCTAAGCACGGTATATAGGTAGGCCTTTACCTTACTAATCCTCCCTTCCTTAGTATCTAACTAGACACCTAACTACTCGTAGATCTTACTTAGAATTACTTAAAACCAGCTAGTTTTTCTATTAAAGTCTATTAAACTTTTAATTAGAGGCCTATTAAATAGTTGCCTTTTCTAACGACAACTACTAAAAACACCTTCTTAGATCCGATTGTTATTCGCTAGACGCTACTCTTCTACTATATCCTTAGGGATTTCCTTAGGAACGGCCTCTCTCTTCTTCGATACTAATACTTCTAAGTTACTATCTACGCTTATAAAGCTAGCTTCGCTAAACACCTGCTCCTTAATGTCTATAGCTATAGCGTAGACGGTATTAAATTAAGCTTCAGCCGTAGTCTACTATTTAGTTATATAGACCTTGAACTCCTCCTTACTTATACTAAAGAGCTTCTTTATTTCTATACTTACTACCTAATCTGCCTATAGAACTCGGCCTACTAAGGCGTCGGAAATCGGGCCTAGGCTAGTTAATAGTACCTCTATAGCGAAAGGCTTTGTCGCTCGTATAGGGAATATAGTGCCGGAAGCTATAAAAGGTATCCGCTCGCGATAGAGATATACGCTATAGATCGTAGGAACGTTAACGTAATTACTATTAGGTAGCTTATCTAACGCGCGACTATTAGGGTAGGCTAGAAACACTATAGAAATCAAGCGATACTCTTCGCCTATACGAGTATACCGCTAAGGGATATAGAGGTGCGAAATAACTAGCGAGCCCGTATTAGTACAAGGATTCTTCTAACTAAGCTTGAGATTAGCTTTTATTTTATTAGTAATTACTAGAGGTATAGTCTCGACGAAGCTCCTACTATAGCTTTACTTATTAGCGATAATACGCCTCGCTAGCTACTTCGCCTCCTTAGGGTCAAAGAGCCCGTTACTAATCGTGTCCGAGGTTAGTAAAAGTCGTCCTCTATCGCTAGTATCGTCTAGAGAGATCGTAAACTAAACCTAATTAAGGCCCTTCTCCTTAAGCAGTATATTCTCGTTTAAGGCGATATACTAGAAGCCGTTAGGGTAGTTAGAACTAGCCTTATCGTCGAAGATATAAAAGGTAGTAGATAGGTAGGCTACGCACTTAACGGTCGTATACGGAGTAGTAACTAGCTAGTACAGCTATAGTAAAGGATATTAGCGAAGAAGCTATTAGGATAGCGAGTACTATATACCGCGAGACTAACTATACTAACTAATAGCTGTGTTATACTATCGATATACTACAAACTCATGCCGTATAGCTTCGAGTAAAGAGTCTAGGATCTAAAATAGGCCTCTAGTAGAAGGAGAATAGAAGAGGAAGCCGTAATCGGTCTAGGTACCTTTATTACTATCGTAGTCTAAGAGCTCCTAAGTCCTCTAACGGACGTTAGAAGTAACCTTCAAGTCCACTTCGGTTACTACGAACTAAAAGGGTCTAAGATAGCTTCTACCTACCTCGCGTATTAGGGCGTTAATATCGTCCTCTAGTTCCTAAGCATTAGTACCCTTCTTACTATAACGAGAGCGTCCTACTAGCTTAGGGAAGAAAGTATTCGCTTCTAGCTTAAACTACGTCCGATTTTAAGTATTCTAGGCGATAAGGGCTTAGAGATCAGCTATACTACCTATCTAAATAATACGCTAGTAGAGGGTATACGTTACGTTAGCCGTCTTCGGTAGCTTTAAACCTATAGCATTACCTATCTTAGTTATATATTCTTTATAAAGAGGCTAGCTAAAGTACGGAAGAATATTAATTAAAGCGTAGCTCTTAGCTACCTTCTTCTTCTCTTAGATATTATCGACTTCTTTAAAAGCTCCGCTAACGATTATATAGTAGTAGACTTCGGAGGTAATACTATCCTTTATATAAGCCTAGTAACGTAGATTAGGCTCTAAGTCGTTCTCTAGCTTAATTCTGCTATTATCTTCTAGTACGATTAGCGATAGGCGTTACGGACCTAGTAGCGGCTCCGTCGTAGGTAAAACTTAATCTTATATAGGATCGCTATTACCTAAAGTACTTAGTATAGGAGAAGTTTCGATCGAGTTAATAATAGTTTCTTTAGCGCGAATTCTAGTAAGTCTCCCGCTCTTACGAAGGGCCTACGTCGGTATAGGTTTAGGCGCGGGCTTCTTTATAGAGCTTAGCGTTAACTTCTCTAATTAAGCTTTTAGCCTCTATATAGTACTAGGCGATACGGAATCTCTAAGACGAGGCTCTAGAGTCGTAAGTAAATTACTTTCTCCTTCTCCTTCTTAACTAGAGTTTCGAGTAGGACTAGATAAGGATAGGCTCTTAGGCGTAGAGAAGAAGGGTCGTCTATTAGATCTTAGATTTCTAGGAGGAGGTAATAGTCTATAGGACATTAAGAGCTGTTTCTCTACCGCTAGGAATACGTAAGTCGGTTCTTCGAAGGCCTCTCCTTTAGTAAGCTTAACTATAAATCCTGTTAAGAATATATCCTAGATAGTCAGTCTAGATATAGACTTCTAAGCATAGTTCTAGATGCCTAAGGCATCTACCTAAGGCTTGGCAAGAGGTATATCTTGCTTCTCTTTCTTCTCTTCTTAGATAACTAATAAAATCAACTTTGTATTTAGTTCCTAGCATATTGCTACTACACTATATATATAAGTCAGTTCAAGATTAATCCCCTATTCTTCTTTACTACGCTATACCCTCCTTGACATTATGTAGCATCTATAAACGCCCTCCACTTTTAATAGGTTATAAGCCCGGGTTTATGCACTAAATAGGAGCAACCTATGTTAGTACAGGTTACTTGTATCCCTTATAGTTTGTAGAAAACATTTAGGGCCTAGAAGTTTCCCTAACTATATTACTAACGAAGCTAGTTTGCACCTAGTAGTATATAAGTTAGTAAAGATCTCTATAAGACAGTAGTATGTTTCTGCTTTATTAATACCTGCCTAGTTCTCTACTATTGCACCTAGCATTACTAGAGTTAGAAGAGGCTACTTGGCCTTCCTACCACCTAGTAACAGAAACTCTACTAAGAGAGAAAGATCTAAGTCTTAGTAATTTCCTAAATACGAGGAATCCCTGTCCCTTAGAGCTAGTCTCCCTACTATAAGAAATTACCCTTCTCTAGAATCCTTAGCTGGTCTAAAGCATTCTACTAATCATTTATTCTATTTACCTATTTCTATAATAGACTAAGAGGACAAGAAGAGCTAAAGGATTCCAATCCTAGACAGAACTAACTAGAAGAGATAGTTCAAGCTACAGACAGATAAGCTAGAAGGAAAGGACTAGTTCTAGG
This sequence comes from Septoria linicola, assembly GCA_024114885.1. NCBI lineage: Eukaryota > Fungi > Ascomycota > Dothideomycetes > Mycosphaerellales > Mycosphaerellaceae > Septoria > Septoria linicola. The sequence continues at coordinate 1,999,759 of CP099427.1, read as the reverse complement.
CAATTAGCCAACTAATTGTTAGAGGGAACCTATATATAGTTTAGTAGGATACTAGTCTTTAGATATATGTCACTTAGAATCAATACTTCTTAAAAGATAATGTAGTATATAGGTTCAGTATTAGATATAGTATTAGTAAAGATAATAAGATAAAGCTAGAGACACAGTATGTTACTACACTAGCAGCTAAGATGTAGGTGATTCTCTAGAACAAGTATAACAGAGTCCTGAAGTCCTATACTATAGGTCTGATTAAGTAGTTTGTTATATTCAGGATATCACCTAATAAGACAATCAGGGAAGTATAGAGACACCTTAGAGGCCTAAGTAAGAGGATTGCTAAGATTGATCCTTAGGAAGCCCACTACTAGAGCTAAGAGAAAAGGCTGAAACATCTCCTATAGTCCCTACCTATATTATACTAAGTAGCTAAGGATACTATTATAACCTAACTATCCTTAGATATAGACACTGTTCTCCTTCTACTTAAGTCCTAAGAGGTAAGAGACAATCTAGATAAGATAGACATAGGTCTAGCTATATTCTATTCTAGGCAGCCCTACTAAGGAAAGTCTCTACTAATGTACTAGCTCTATAAGAAAGGGAAGCACTAGTTGAAGGATTGTCCTAACCTCCCTACTACTAAGAAACTATCCTAGTAGAGAAACAGTACTAAGAACTAGAAGGACCCTTAGGGATTATTCCTTAGAGGGAGGGTTAGAAGATCCCCTTTACTAAGGAATGCTAGACATATCAAGAAAGCTGTCTATAAGTCATTATTATATAATAAGCTAAAGAAGGTTATCTAGAAAATAGGTAAGTAGCTTTAAAGGATAGAAAAGTCTAGAAAGCTTCTAAAGAAAGGATTTTTAGCCTAGGAGTCTAGTTCTAGTTCTGATTCTAGAACTTACTCTAGTTCTAGAAGCAATAATAATTCCCTATTAGAAGATAATAACTAAGATAAGTTAGCCTATTCTATAATTAAGGCTAAAGGCAAGTTATTACCCTAAGAATAGCTCTTAGATTCCTATACCTCATCCTATATAACTAACTAACTGTCCTTCTTTAGATTAGTAAAGCTACTAAGGAAGAAAGTGTAGATCAAGGTAGGAGGAGGATACCTCTATACAACCTACTCTAGACTAGTATAGATAAAGGGAATCTTAGGAAGAGAAGTTCTACTTAATAAGGTACTATTTGTTCCTAATCTTGAAGTAAATCTTGTATTATAGGATTAGTTTAGCAAGCAATTTAGAGTCTAGAAGCCTGATTTCACTCTCACCTCCCTAGATAGCTAAACAGTTATAAAGACTAAGCTAGTTAGAGGTGTTCTATTTGTTAGTAAGATATTACCTCTCCTATAGGAAAAGTTATATTACTTACTATATAATCCTGTAGAGGTTAACAATGCCTATGCTGCCCTATTAGAGAAGGATCTAAAATAGTAGGAGCTATAGTATAGAAGATTTGCACACTTTGGAAGAGGGTTACTCTTAAACCTTTATAAAGTTACTAACCTAAAGGAAAGAATTCTAATTCCTAACTAGGAAGAGTATAAGTATAGGATCTATATAATAGGCAAGATAAAGAAACACCTAGGCAAGTCTATTAAGAGAAGACCTAAAAGATTAGCCCTTATGTTAGTAGATATCTATAGACTATTACTATTATTAGTAAAAGGTTTTATATAGTAGCTTGAGATTATTAACAACTTCTTAAGAAAGAAATAGGCATTTCTACTCAAGGCTAGATCAGATACACTAACTGCTCTTTAGAACTAGAGGATTAAGGCAGAAAGGTAGTTAGTAGCACTCCTTAAGTCTGTAAGGGCTAATAATGCTAGAGAGATTACTACTTTAATTAAATAGTAGGAGAAGGACTTTAGAATCACCCTTAAGCTAACTAAGGCCTATAATTCACTCTAGAATAGAGTAGTTAAGAGGTCTATCCAAACATTAGAGGCCTCTATTAGAGCAATACTTAAAGAAAGCAAGATACCTATTAAGTTTTAGCTAGAAGCCCTTAAAGCACAGGTATATATAAGGAACAAGCTTCCAAATAGACCTAATATTAAGGGATTTAAGCTCTCACCTAATGAAGCTTTTAATAGGATCAAACCAATAGTCTCCTACCTTAAGGTATAGGGATATAGAGCTGTAGTATATATAGATATAAGAGTATAGCCTTAGTAGGCAAGGAGTAACAAACTAATAAATAGAGGAAAGGATGCTGTATTTGTTAGATACTATAACAATATAGTAAAGGTATAGAAGTTCTAGGAGCCAGACATAAAGGCTATTAAGTAGTATACTAATATAATCTTCTTTAAAGATAAGCTAGGTAGAGAATTAGACTTAAACATTAAGATCAAGAATCTCCCTAGTTCAGCTCTAGAAAGAAGACCTATTAGAAGGCTAAGAACTATTAGCTAGCCTACTCTATAAGCTAGTAGGAGTACCCTAGGTGCTCCTAGTCTAGGCTAGTAGAAGCCTCCTCCCCCTTAGCTATTAGCACAGGTTTAGGAAGGAAAGAAACTCTTTATACAACTTCCACCTCTACTAGAAGATATAGGAGAGTACAGAAAATTCCTAGACTAAGGGAAAGTTAAGAAAGAATCTAAGAATTCTGCCTAAGAAACTATAGAGGTAGATTAGGAGCAGACAGCCCTAAGGCAAACCCTTAGAAAGAGGAAAGTATCCTAAGAACTTAATAGATTTGACTAGAAGCTAAAGCCAATTAGGCTTAAGCTAGATTAGAATAGTCAGCTAGACAAGGAAATGCTCCTAGAGTATTAGGCTTTCTTCTTAGCTATAAGCTCTATTAACCTAGGTATCCTATAGGACCTAGAATTCTTAGAGGAAGTTAAAGAGATTATATTCTTAGCTACTAAAGAAGCAGGAATACATAAATAGGAGGTTCTAATCCTAAGGAACTATAAGGAAGCAGTAAGTAATCCTAAGTAGGGTTATCTCTAGTAAGAAGCTATTTAGAAGGAGCTAGATACACTTGCAAGCAATAATACCTAGACTATAGTAGTCCTACTAAAAGGGGCCAACCTAGTCACCTCAAGATAGGTCTTTAATATTAAGAGAAAGCTTAGTAGAGCCATTGAAAAGTTCAAGGCAAGACTAGTTATAAGAGGGTTCTCCCAAAAGTATAGAGTAGACTATATAGAGACTTTTGCCCCTATAGTTAGGTAGGATACTCTAAGAGGATTTATAGCTATAGTCTATAAGAAGGACCTAGTTCTGCACTAAGTAGATATAAATAATACATTTATAGAGAGCACCCTACATAAGGACATCTACATAATCCTACTACTAGGTGTTGACCTACTAACTGGCATAGTCTTACAAGTTCTAAGGAGTCTCTATAGGCTAAAGCAAGCTATAAGAGACTAGAATCAGCTATATGTGTTAAAGCTAAAAGGAATAGGATTCAGACAATTAGAAGTGGACCTATGTCTTCTAATCTATAAGAAAAGGAAAGACCTAATAATCCTGATCTATATTAATAACATACCTATTACTGTAGAGAGACTAGAAGATGTCCTCTAGTTTAAAGACTAACTTAGCAAGGTCTTTAAGATCAAAGATCTTAGAGAACTAGACAAGATTCTTAGAATAAGACTAACAAGAAACAGACAGTAAGGCTAGCTGAAACTTAACTAGAAGCACTATATCTAAGAGAACCTAGCTAAGATAGGAATAGGTTAAGAGACTGTATTACTAACTCTTTTACTAATGGACAGCTATAAAAGTCTGAAGCCTACTAGACCAAATAATAAAAGGTATAACAAATAGGAGTACTAATCCATTATTGGAATATAGATATAGCTTATAACTATCACAAGACTAGACATTTCATTTGCCCTTAGAAGATTGAGCTCCTATATTAGTAATCTAATAGTAGGACATATAAAGGCTCTAAAGAAGCTAACTAGATACCTGAGATCAAACCTAGACCTTAGTCTAAGATACTCAAGGAATAGTTAAGGCTTTCTTACTAGATATATAGACTCTAACTATATAATAGACAAGACTAATAGAGTCTCAATCCTTAGATATGTCTTCTTCCTTTATAGTGCACTAATCTCCTAGATGAGCAAGAAGTAGAAATCTATAGCCATATCTATAATAGAAGCTAAATACATAGCTATAGGTATATATGTAAAACAGTCACAGTTCCTTAGTGCTCTTTTAAGAGAGCTTAGATACCTAGAGTTAGTAGGAGAATGTTCTTACTAACTAAGGATCCTTAGTAACTAGGAAACTATTACTAGAATTAGGCCAATTTAGCTAAAAGGTAATAACTAAGCTGCCCTTACTCTAGTTAAGGACTTATATGTTTATAACAAGTCTAAACACATTGATATCTTATACAATGCTATAAGAAAGCTCTAGTGGAACAGACTTATCTCTATAGAATATGTGAACACAAAAGAGATAGCAGTAGATAGTCTTACTAAGCTAAAGAATAGACTACAGTTTTAGGAGTTTGTAAGGTAGCTCTGCCTTATATAAGAGATGTGCAAAAGATAACTCCAAGCCTTAGAGTTGAACTAAGAGGAGTCTAAAAGAAAGATTTTAGTTACTTAACTCCTCCTTAGTTAGACTTTATAAAGTCCTAAATGCCCTTACTAATGTTAGACCTGTTACTAACTGCAATATTACTATATGGCACCTAGCTGAACTAGACACCCCCTAAGGCCAAGTACTAGTTAATATTGAAGACCTCCTCTATAGTAGCTATTATCTCCTCTACTAGTGTATAGTCACTCTACTCCCTAGCTTAATATAAGATCCCTATAGCTAAGAATAGTATACCTTAAAGACTATTAGGGAACTGAGAAGCTATATAGAATGTAACTAAGTAGGGGACTAGGCTATAAGGAATCTAGGGAGCTATTAGAATTAGCTATAAGAAAGGATAGGGGCAACTTACTAGATAGTCCATGTCCTAAACAATCCACTCCTATATAAGAGAGGAGGAAGATCTTATAGAAGGCATTTCTTTTACCTTTTTGTAGGAGATAGTAGTGTAGAAAGTTTATTAGATTGACAGTTAGTGCTGTCTGGTTATTGGTCTAAAAAGCAAGTACTTGATAACTAATCAAGATTAGGACTAGCATTTGAGTACTATAGATGATCTGTTGAAAGATCTAACTATATAGCATGAGTAGGAGTGTTAAGAATGCATCCTAGATAGTTAGTCTAGATATAGACTTCTGAGCATAGTTCTGGATGCCTGAGGCATCCACCTAAGGCTTGGCAAGAGGTATATCTTGCTTCTCTTTCTTCTCTTCTTAGATAACTAACAAAATCAACTTTGTATTTGGTTCCTAGCATATTGCTACTATACTATGTATATAAGTCAGTTCAAGATTGATCCCCTATTCTTCTTTACTACGCTATACCCTCCTTGACATTGTGTAGTATCTATAAACGCCCTCCACTTTTAACAAATCCGTACTAATTAAGTCTATAGCCCGCCTCTAGGCGTACCTCTCTTATCTTACGGCTGAACACGTCGACCTACGAGAGCTCTACCTTAAACTTGTTCTAGTAGCGTCTCCTATCTAAGTTCGTATTAATAAAGCCTAAGCCTTACGAGCTAGGAGTCTTCTTACTCCTCTATAGCTAAAAGTGCTAGCTACGAGAGAATATGTTCGCTACCTACCGATAGAAACGATCTTGCTTTTACTACGCTAAGAAAACCTAGTCTTTAGGCTCGCTCTCTTCGAAGACGCCTTTATACTTATTTAACTATTAACGAAGGTTCCTAAGTATCTCTTTATTATATAAGACTTAGTTAAGGAAAGGGAAGTTCTACTCGTACCTAAACTCTATACGTAGCTACTACTAGATTAAGTTTCTCTCCTTTACTAAGTCTTAGCCTTCTTAGCGTATCTTCTTTATATTATCGCGCTTTACGCTCTATACGTTAAGGTACTTCGGCAAAATCTTAGCTAAGAGGCGTTTAAAGAAGTTAAATATACCGATCTTTATTCCGTCGTTCGCTTCCTCGACTTACTTAAGTACTAAGTCGATACTCTCCTCTTGTTCTTATAGAGTCTCTAGCGATAGAATAGCTTCGGTAGCGTTGTTAAGGTTCGTTATACTAGTAAGAGGTCCGCTTAAAGGCTAGAAGCTAACGATAGAGCCTTCACGATTAATACGAGCGAGCGCTATACCTTATATAGAACTTAAAGAAGCTATTTTTTATCTTTTCTTTAGAGAATCTTGTCTAGGTAGTTCTTGTATCGGACTTCGAATAGGCGAGGTAGAAGGCGAAAGCGCCGGTCTTAATAAGCGCTTAGGCGTTAAAGAACGCCGGAAAGGGGAAGTCCTATTCTTTATACGCGAGAGAGAAAGAGAACGTCTTTAAATAGTCGTATTAGTAGCTTAGGGCGACATAAAGCGCGTAACTAGTAATAAGTAACTTAAATAGCGAGGAGGGTTAGGCGCGTGACTAGTTATAGAGTTTTCTATTATATTAGTTACCGCTTACGTATATAAATAGCTATATAGCGTTACTAGGTAGTAACGAAAGATAAGAATCGAACTTAATAGAAGCAAGGCTCTATAGTAACTAATTAATAGTTAATAAGGAAGAAGAGATCGTTTAGAGCGTAAAAGTAGTCTAATTATATACCTTATCGTAGTAGCGTAACTACTATTAGGATTAGGGGTCTATACGCGAGGCTTAGTTACGTAAGGTTTTAGTTATCGTTTAAAAAGACAACTAAAAGTTCACTTTACCTTAACGCTTCTATAGCCGTCGTATACTACTAACGCTACTACTAACTACTATAGTATATACCTTACTATCGCCGACAAGGACTAAGACTTAGATACTATCGTCGTTACTCCTACTAACTTAAAAGAGCCTTATTTTTCGTATACCCGGTCGACTTACTAGATCGCGCTTTCTATATCGTAAGAGACCGCTAGCGCTATAATTAACAGCTAGAAAGGGGCTATTAGAGCCGTTGTTACCGAGGATTCAAGCTTCTCTATCTTTATATAGGCCGAAAACCTTAAACTTTAAGAATTCTCTATTAGAAACTAATATTTTTAGCGATTCTATTAGTTAGGCGAAAATTAGTAGTAAAAAGACCTTTAGGACAGACAACCCTTATCTCTCTTAGAAATCGCTAGTAGAAAAGAGCTTTAGGAGTATAGGTCTAGCTTAGATTTTTAAGACCTAGTAGTAGAAAGTAGCTTAGAATAGCTGACTTTTATAGCGATAGTAGGCTCGGGACTTAGAAAAAGGAGTAGGATAGTAGCTTAACTAGTAGATATAGAATCTATACTTAAAGGTTAAGCTTAGAGGAGTAACTAGCTATATAGATACTTATCTTAGCTATAGAAAACAGCGTCGGGACAGTTAGGATTAGCTAGATTTCTACTAATCTAATAGAAGAGGAGCTCGGGAAGCTTAGATTAGAGCTCGATAGTAGCTCTAGGAATAAAAGAAGTACTTAGGATAGCTAAGATTTAGCTAGATTTATACTAGTCTAGTAAATTATAAGCTTAAGAAGCTCCGATTAGAGCTTAATAGTAGCTTTAGGACTAAGAGAAGCGCTTAGGAAGGTTAGATTAGAGCTCGATAGTAGCTCTAGGAACAAAAAGAAGCGCTTAGGATAGTACGATCTTAGGAAGATTAGCCCTTTTTATAGTAGAGGCTAGGCTTTAGTAGCTAAATCTTAGCTTATACCCCTAATTAAGTATCGCCTATCGAATTTCTACTTCTTTAGCTCTACTAGGCTAACTTTAGCCTTTAGCTTACTAAGTCTTCTACTTCTTCTTTAAGCTCCGTTAGTAGCTAGCGTATATAACTCTCTCTTTCTTCTTAAGTTATTACTAATAGCTTACTAATAAAGATCTATAGATACTTATACCTAAGTAGAAGTCCTAGTTCTATAACCTTCTCTATCGGTAGTAGTACTTCTTCTAGCTTAACCTAATCCGGAACTAGCTTTAGGTTTTCTCGTAGAAAGGTATATTTCTTAAGGTCTATCCTCTTATAGATATACTCTCGTTTAGAGCTATCTAGTTCCTTAAGCTTATATAATATACCTCTCTATAACACTTTAGATACCTTAAAAGGGCCTTCTTACCTAAACGTAAGCTTATAGGAGAAGCTAGTTTTTAACTTAGAGTAGTATACTAACACGAGATCTCCTTCCTTTAGTACTATAAGATCCGTATAGCGATATTTATCGAAGTACGCCTTGTTCTGTTCTTAGAGACGCTATTAACGTAGTCGTCCTTCTTCTATAGTCGTTTCTATAGCTTCTAGAGCTTGAGCTCGAATTATAAGAAGCTCTGCTCTAGTCTTAACCTTACCCTAATCTATAATCTAGAAGGTATAGTGTTCTAGCTCGATTAGTAGCACTACGTCACGCCTAATTATTATTTCTAACGGCGTTAGGCCGGTAGTAGAGACTATTATTATTCTCTCTATCTATAGCACTACTAGAATATAGTCACGAATCGTATAAAGGCCGCCGTTAGAGAGCTTTAAGTAAGCGTCTAATATTATCTTATAGCCGACTTTAACGATAGCGTTAGACTAAAGGTAGTACGGCGAAATATTAATACGTTTAATACTGTACGATAGTAGTAGCTTCTCTACGTTACTAAGGTTAGTCTTATAGTTATCGAGGATAACTTCTATAGCGGTACCCTACTAGTAAAAGATCTCTTCCTATATAAACCTTACTATCTATACTAAGGAGATACTCTTTACTAGGTACTAGAATATACGTGCTTCTAGCTAGCGCGATAGAGATTCGCGTATAACTATTAACGAATAGTTCTTCGAGATATACAAGCTATCGATATACTACCGCTAGCCGACCGTAACTTAGAGCGGGATCTATAGTTCTCTAGGTACCTGTCTCCTATACTAAAGACTATAAATAGTATATTACCGAATAGCGAGCGAGATTTAAGCCTAAACCCTATCCTACTACTATCGTTTCTAGATAAGATTATACGTCTGTTTAGTACTACGATGACCGTTCTTATAATAGTATATATTAAGAATGTATCCTAGATAGTTAGTCTAGATATGGACTTCTAAGCATAGTTCTGGATGCCTAAGGCATCTACCTAAGGCTTAGTAAGAGGTACATCTTGCTTCTCTTTCTTCTCTTCTTAGATAACTAACTTAATCAACTTTGTATTTAGTTCCTAGCATATTACTACTATACTATGTATATAAGTTAGTTCAAGATTAATCCTCTATTCTTCTTTACTACGCTATACCCTCCTTGACATTATATAGTATACAACACGCCCTCTACTTTTAATAGGTTATAAGCCCGGGTTTGTGCACTAAATAGGAGCAACCTATGTTAGTATAGGTTACTTGTATCCCTTATAGTTTGTAGAAAACATTTAGGGCCTAGAAGTTTCCCTAACTATATTACTAACGAAGCTAGTTTGCACCTAGTAGTATATAAGTTAGTAAAGATCTCTATAAGATAGTAGTGTATTTCTACTTTATTAATACCTACCTAGTTCTCTACTATTATACCTAGCATTACTAGAGTTAGAAGAGGCTACTTAGCCTTCCTACTACCTAGTAATAGAAACTCTACTAAGAGAGAAAGATCTGAGTCTTAGTAATTTCCTAAATACGAGGAATCCCTGTCCCTTAGAGCTAGTCTCCCTACTATAAGAAATTACTCTTCTCTGGAATCCTTAGCTAGTCTAAAGCATTCTACTAATTATTTATTCTATTTACCTATTTCTATAATAGACTAAGAGGACAAGAAGAGCTAAAGGATTCTAATCCTAGACAGAACTAACTAGAAGAGATAGTTCAAGCTACAGACAGATAAGCTAGAAGGAAAGGACTAGTTCTAGGCAATTAGCTAACTAATTATTAGAGGGAACCTATATATAGTTTAGTAGGACACTAGTCTTTAGATGTATGTCACTTAGAATCAACACTTCTTAAAAGACAATATAGTATGCAGGTTTAGTATTAGATATAGTATTAGTAAAGATAATAAGATAGAGCTAGAGACATAGTATGTTACTATACTAGTAGCTAAGATATAGGTAATTCTCTAGAATAAGTATAATAGAGTCCTGAAGTCCTATACTATAGGTCTGATTAAGTAGTTTATTATATTTAGGATGTTACCTAATAAGACAATTAGGGAAGCATAGAGACACCTTAGAGGCCTAGGTAAGAGGATTACTAAGATTAATCCTTAGGAAGCCTACTACTAGAGCTAAGAGAAAAGGCTGAAACATCTCCTATAGTCCCTACCTATATTATACTAAGCAGCTAAGGATACTATTATAACCTAACTATCCTTAGATATAGACACTGTTCTCCTTCTACTTAAGTCCTAAGAGGTAAGAGATAATCTAGATAAGATAGACATAGGTCTAGCTATATTCTATTCTAGGCAGCCCTACTAAGGAAAGTCTCTACTAATGTACTAGCTCTATAAGAAAGGGAAGCACTAGTTAAAGGATTGTCCTAACCTCCCTACTACTAAGAAACTATCCTAGTAGAGAAATAGTACTAAGAACTAGAAGGACCCTTAGGGATTATTCCTTAGAGGGAGGGTTAGAAGATCCTCTTTACTAAGGAATGCTAGATATATTAAGAAAGCTGTCCACAAGTCATTATTATATAATAAGCTAAAGAAGGTTATCTAGAAAATAGGCAAGTAGCTTTAGAGGATAGAAAAGTCTAAAAAGCTTCTAAAGAAAGGATTTTCAGCCTAGGAGTCTAGTTCTAGTTCTGATTCTAGAACTCACTCTAGTTCTAGAAGCAATAATAATTCTCTATTAGAAGATAATAACTAAGATAAGTTGGCCTATTCTATAATTAAGGCCAAAGGCAAGTTGTTACCCTAAGAATAGCTCTTAGATTCCTATACCTTATCCTATATAACTAACTAACTATCCTTCTTTAGATTAGTAAAGCTACTAAGGAAGAAAGTGTAGATTAAGGTAGGAGGAGGATACCTCTATATAACCTACTCTAGACTAGTATAGATAAAGGGAATCTTAGGAGGAGAAGTTCTACTTAATAGGGTACTATTTGTTCCTAATCTTAGAGTAAATCTTATATTATAAGATTAGTTTAGTAAGCAATTTAGAGTCTAGAAGCCTGATTTCACTCTTACCTCCCTAGATGGCTAAACAGTTATAAAGACTAAGCTAGTTAGAGGTGTTCTATTTATTAGTAAGATATTACCTCTCCTATAGGAAAAGTTATATTACTTACTATATAATCCTATAGAGGTTAATAATACCTATACTGCCCTATTAGAGAAGGATCTAAAACAGTAAGAGCTATAGTATAGAAGATTTACATACTTTAGAAGAGGGTTACTCTCAAACCTTTACAAAGTTACTAACCTAAAGGAAAGAATTCTAATCCCTAACTAGGAAGAGTATAAGTATAGGATCTATATAATAGGCAAGATAAAGAAACACCTAGGCAAGTCTGTTAAGAGAAGACCTAAAAGACTAGCCCTTATATTAGTAGATATCTATAGACTATTACTATTATTAGTAAAAGGTTTTATATAGTAGCTTAAGATTGTTAATAACTTCTTAAGAAAGAAATAGGCATTTCTACTTAAGGCTAGATCAGATATACTAACTGCTCTTTAGAACTAGAGGATTAAGGTAGAAAGGTAGTTAGTAGTACTCCTTAAGTCTATAAGAGCTAATAATGCTAGAGAGATTACTACTTTAATTAAATAGTAAGAGAAGGACTTTAGAATTACCCTTAAGCTAACTAAGGCCTATAATTTACTCTAGAATAGAGTAGTCGAGAGGTCTATCTAAATATTAGAGGCCTTTATTAGAGCAATGCTTGAAGAAAGTAAGATACCTATTAAGTTTTAGCTAGAAGCTCTTAAAGTATAGGTATATATAAGGAACAAGCTTCTAAATAGACCTGATATTGAGGGATTCAAGCTCTTACCTAATAAAGCTTTTAATAGGATCAAACTAATAGTCTCCTACCTCAAGGTATAGGGATATAGAGCTATAGTATACATAGATATAAGAGTATAGCCTTAGTAGGCAAGAAGTAATAAACTAATAAACAGAGGAAAGGATACTATGTTTGTTAGATACTATAACAATATAGTAAAGGTATAGAAGTTCTAGGAGCTAGATATAAAGGCTATTAAGCAGTATACTAATACAATCTTCTTTAAAGATAAGCTAGGTAGAGAATTAGACTTAAATATTAAGATCAAGAATCTCCCTAGTTTAGCTCTAGAAAGAAGACCTATTAGAAGGCTAAGAACTATTAGCTAGCCTGCTCTATAAGCTAGTAGGAGTACCCTAGGTGCTCCTAGTCTAGGCTAGTAGAAGCCTCCTCCCTCTTAGCTATTAGTATAGGTTTAGGAAGGAAAGAAACTCTTTATATAACTTCTACCTCTACTAGAAGATGTAGGAGAGTATAGAAAATTCCTAGACTAAGGGAAAGTTAAGAAAGAATCTAAGAATTCTACCTAAGAAACTATAGAGGTAGATTAGGAGTAGATAGCCCTAAGGTAAACCCTTAGAAAGAGGAAAGTATCCTAAGAACTTAATAGATTTAACTAGAAGCTGAAGCTAATTAGGCTTAAGCTAGATTAGAATAGTTAGCTAGACAAGGAAATGCTCCTAGAGTATTAGGCTTTCTTCTTAGCTATAAGCTCTATTAACCTAGGCATCCTATAGGACCTAGAATTCTTAGAGGAAGTTAGAGAGATTGCATTCTTAGCTACTAAAGAAGTAGGAATGCACAAATAGGAGGTTCTAATCCTAAGGAACTATAAGGAAGTAGTAAGTAATCCTAAATAGGGTTATCTCTAGTAAGAAGCTATTTAGAAGGAGCTAGATATACTTGTAAGTAATAACACCTAGACTGTAGTAGTCCTACTAAAAGGGGCTAACCTAGTTACCTCAAGATAGGTCTTTAATATTAAGAGAAAGCTTAGTAGAGCTATTGAAAAGTTTAAGGCAAGACTAGTTATAAGAGGGTTCTCCTAAAAGTATAGAGTAGACTATATAGAGACTTTTGCCCCTATAGTCAGGTAGGATACTCTAAGAGGATTCATAGCTGTAGTCTATAAGAAGGACCTAGTTCTGTACTAAGTGGATGTAAACAATGTATTTATAGAGAGTACCCTATATAAGGACATCTATATAATCCTACTACTAGGTATTAACCTACTAACTAGTATAGTCTTATAAGTTCTAAGGAGTCTCTATAAGCTAAAGCAAGCTATAAGAGACTAGAATCAGCTATATATATTAAAGCTAAAAGGAATAGGATTTAGATAATTAGAAGTGGACCTATATCTTCTAATCTATAAGAAAAGGAAAGACCTAATAATCCTAATCTATATTAATAATATACCTATTACTATAGAGAGACTAGAAGATGTCCTCTAGTTTAAAGACTAACTTAGCAAGGTCTTTAAGATTAAAGATCTTAGAGAACTAGACAAGATTCTTAGAATGAGACTAATAAGAAATAGATAGTAAGGCTAGCTGAAACTTGACTAGAAGCACTATATCTAAGAGAACCTAGCTAAGATAGGAATAGGTTAAGAGACTATATTACTAACTCTTTTACTAATAGACAGCTATAAAAGTCTAAAGCCTACTAGACTAAATAATAAAAGGTATAACAAATAGGAGTACTAATCTATTATTAGAACATAGATATAGCTTGTAACTATTATAAGACTAGACATTTTATTTGCCCTTAGAAGATTAAGCTCCTATGTTAGTAATCTAATAGTAGGACATATAAAGGCTCTAAAGAAGCTAACTAGATACCTGAGATCAAACCCAGACCTTAGTCTAAGATACTTAAGGAATAGTTAAGGCTTTCTTACTAGATATATAGACTCTAACTATACAATAGATAAGACTAATAGAGTCTCAATCCTTAGATATGTCTTCTTCCTTTATAGTGTACTAATCTCCTAGATAAGTAAGAAGTAGAAATCTATAGCTATATCTATAATAGAAGCTAAATACATAGCTATAGGTGTATATACAAAATAGTTATAGTTCCTTAGTGCTCTTTTAAGAGAGCTTGGATGCCTAGAGTTAGTAGGAGAATGTTCTTACTAACTAAGGATCCTTAGTAACTAGGAAACTATTACTAGAATTAGGCTAATTTAGCTAAAAGGTAATAACTAAGCTACTCTTACTCTAGTTAAGGACTTATATGTTTATAATAAGTCTAAACACATTAATATCTTATATAATGCTATAAGAAAGCTCTAGTAGAACAGACTTATCTCTATAGAATATATGAATATAAAAGAGATAGTAGTAGATAGTCTTACTAAGCTAAAGAATAGACTATAGTTTTAGGAGTTTATAAGGTAGCTCTACCTTATATAAGAGATGTATAAAAGATAACTCCAAGCCTTAGAGTTAAACTAAGAGGAGTCTAAAAGAAAGATTTTAGTTACTTAACTCCTCCTTAGTTAGACTTTATAAAGTCCTAAATACCCTTACTAATATCAGACCTATTACTAACTATAATATTACTATATAGCACCTAGCTGAACTAGACACCCCCTAAGGCTAAGTACTAGTTAATGTTAAAGACCTCCTCTATAGTAGCTATTATCTCCTCTACTAGTATGTAGTTACTCTACTCCCTAGCTTAATATAAGATCCCTATAGCTAAGAATAGTATACTCTAAAGACTATTAGGGAACTAAGAAGCTATATAGAATATAACTAAGTAGGAGACTAGGCTATAAGGAATCTAGGGAGCTGTTAGAATTAGCTACAAGAAAGGATAGGGGTAACTTACTAGATAGTCTATGTCCTAAACAATCCACTCCTATATAAGAGAGGAGGAAGATCTTATAGAAGGCATTTCTTTTACCTTTTTATAGGAGATAGTAGTATAGAAAGTTTGTTAGATTAATAGTTAGTGCTATCTAGTTATTAGTCTGAAAAGTAAGTACTTAATGACTAATCAAGATTAGAACTAGCATTTAAGTGCTATAGATGATCTATTAAAAGATCTAACTATATAGTATAAGTAGAAGTATTAAGAATATATCCTAGATAGTTAGTCTAGATATAGACTTCTAAGCATGGTTCTAGATGCCTAAGGCATCTACCTGAGGCTTAGTAAGAGGTATATCTTGCTTCTCTTTCTTCTCTTCTTAGATAACTAACTTAATTAACTTTATATTTAGTTCCTAGCATACTACTACTATACTATATATATAAGTTAGTTCAAGATTAATCCCCTATTCTTCTTTACTACGCTATACCCTCCTTAATATTATATAGTATATAACACGCCCTCTACTTTTAATAGTATGCCTTAATAATACGAGCTCGCGCTTTAGGTTTATTAATAACTCGCTATAGAGGTCTAGCTACTCGCTCTTAGCGCTAGAGCTAGTTATTCTTAATATAAAACAGCTAATACTTCTTCCTTAACCGCTTGTACTCGTTATTAGAAACTCTCTTAGGCCTTTATATTCGTATAAGTACGAAAGCGATATTTATTAACTCCTAAGAGTAGATCCTATTAATTATAGGTAGCTCGCTCTAAATCACCTATATAGAGAAAGCGTTAACGTAAAAGGTATTAAAGAATTGCTCGTTAATTATTAGATCTACGTCTTCTTCCTACTCTATAGCCTCTATATCTTTAGACGTAGTAGGCTTCCTTAATAACGAATCTAGAGCTATATACTTCTTACTAGGAACATATATAACGTTAAAGTCGAAGAGGTAGATCTATACTAGCTAGCGCGTTATTACTATATTCGGCAAATTAGAGGTAGCCTTATTAAGCTAGTAAACGAGGGTATTTATATTAATCTCTAGTTAGAAGTATACTCCGAATAGCTATAGTTTTAGCTTCTTTAATACCTTTAGTATACTAAGGTATTCGCGCTTTCTAGTATCGTACTTAACCTCTACTAGGTTAAATAGGCTAGACTTATATCGAACTAGATAGTAGAGAAGTAGCTCGTCTCGATTATATTAGGAAAGCGTATATCCTTAACCTTTACTACTCGAATCTATACCTACGATAATAAGTCCTACTCTTTCTCTAAAGTTAAAAGTAACTAGGGCTAGGGCTAAAACTAGTACCTTTAAGACGATATCTTTAGCTAGTTAGTATTCAGTAGTCTATTGAAACTTAGTATCCTTCTATAAGAGTTTAAATAGTAGAGTAAGGATAATCGTGAAACCTTTAACCTAGACGCGGTAGTACGTAACTACGCTAAGGAAGATTCGGACCTCCTTCTAATTCTCTAGGGTCGGCTATTTCTTAATCTTCGCTACTCTCGCGAAGTCTAGATAGCGACTATCGATACTAGTAAGGTAACTAACGATTACTAGTTGTTCGTAATAGAGCTATAGCTTATTAAAAGCTACTATTATATTAGCCCGTGTTAAAAGTAGAGGGCGTTTGTAGATACCACACAATGTCAAGGAGGGTATAGCGTAGTAAAGAAGAATAGGGGATCAATCTTGAACTGACTTATATATATAGTGTAGTAGCAATATGCTAGGAACCAAATACAAAGTTGATTAAGTTAGTTATCTAAGAAGAGAAGAGAGAGAAGCAAGATATACCTCTTGCCAAGCCTCAGGTGGATGCCTTAGGCATCTAGAACTATGCTTAGAAGTCTATATCCAGACTAACCATCTAGGATGCATTCTTAACACTCCTACTCATGCTATATAGTCAGATCTTTTAATAGATTATCTGTAGTACTCAAATGCCAGTCCTAATCTTGATTAGTCATCAAGTACTTACTTTTCAGACTAATAACCAGACAGCACCAACTATTAATCTAACAAACTTTCTATACTACTATCTCCTATAAAAAGGCAAAAGAAATGCCTTCTATAAGATCTTCCTCCTCTCTTATATAGGAGTGGATTGTTTAGGACATAGACTATCTAGTAAGTTGCCCCTATCCTTTCTTATAGCTAATTCTAATAGCTCCCTAGATTCCTTATAGCCTAGTCCCTTACTTAGTTATATTCTATACAGCTTCTTAGTTCCCTAATAGTCTTTAGGGTGCACTATTCTTAGCTGTAGGGATCTTATATTAAGCTAGGGAGTAGAGTGACTATATACTAGTAGAGGAGATAATAGCTACTATAGAGGAGGTCTTTAACATTAACTAGTACTTGGCCTTAGGGGGTGTCTAGTTTAGCTAGGTGCCATATAGTAATATTGTAGTTAGTAACAGGTCTAACATTAGTAAGGGCATTTGGGACTTTATAAAGTCTAACTAAGGAGGAGTCAAGTAACTAAAATCTTTCTTTTAGACTCCTCTTAGTTCAGCTCTAAGGCTTAGAGTTATCTTTTACATATCTCTTATATAAGGCAGAGCTGCCTTACAAACTCCTGAAACTGTAGTCCATTCTTTAGCTTAGTAAGACTATCTACTACTATCTCTTTTATGTTTATATATTCTATAGAGATAAGTCTGTTCTACTAGAGCTTTCTTACAGCATTATATAAGATATTAATATGTTTAGACTTGTTATGAACATGTGAGTCCTTAACTAGAGTAAGGGCAGCTTGGTTATTACCTTTCAGCTAAATTGGCCTAATTCTAGTAATAGTTTCCTAGTTACTAAGGATCCTTAGTTAGTAAGAATATTCTCCTACTAACTCTAGGCATCCAAGCTCTCTTAAAAGAGCACTAAGGAACTATAACTGTTTTGCATATACTCCTATAGCTATGTATTTAGCTTCTATTATAGATATGGCCACAGATTTCTGCTTCTTGCTTATCTAGGAGATTAGTGTACTATAAAGGAAGAAGACATATCCAAGGATTAAGACTCTGTTAGTCTTGTCTATTACATAGTTAGAGTCCATATATCTAGTAAGGTAGCCTTGACTATTCCTTGAGTATCTTAGACCAAGGTCTAGGTTTGATCTCAGGTATCTAGTTAGCTTCTTTAGAGCCTTTATATGTCCTACTATTAGATTACTAATATAGGAGCTCAATCTTCCAAGGGCAAATAAAATGTCTAGTCTTGTGACAGTTGTAAGCTATATCTATGTTCTAATAATAGATTAGTACTCCTATTTGTTATACCTTTCATTATTTGGTCTAGTAGGCTTTAGACTTTTATAGCTATCTATTAGTAAAAGAGTTAGTAATACAGTCTCTTAACCTATTCCTATCTTAGCTAGGTTCTCTTAGATGTAGTGCTTCTAGTTAAGTTTTAGCTAGCCTTACTATCTATTTCTTGTTAGTCTTATTCTAAGAATCTTGTCTAGTTCTCTAAGATCTTTAATCTTGAAGACCTTGCTAAGTTAGTCTTTAAACTAGAGGACATCTTCTAGTCTCTCTATAGTAATAGGTATGTCATTAATATAGATTAGGATTATTAGGTCTTTCCTTTTCTTATAGATTAGAAGATATAGGTCCACTTCTAATTATCTAAATCCTATTCCTTTTAGCTTTAATACACATAGCTGATTCTAGTCTCTTATAGCTTGCTTTAGCCTATAGAGACTCCTTAGAACTTGTAAGACTATGCTAGTTAGCAGGTTAACACCTAGTAGTAGGATTATATAGATGTCCTTATACAGGGTGCTCTCTATAAATACATTGTTTATATCTACTTAGTGCAGAACTAGGTCCTTCTTACAGACTATAGCTATGAATCCTCTTAGAGTATCCTGCCTGACTGTAGGGGCAAAAGTTTCTATATAGTCTACTCTATACTTTTAGGAGAACCCTCTTATAACTAGTCTTGCCTTAAACTTTTTAATAGCTCTACTAAGCTTTCTCTTAACATTAAAGACCTATCTTAAGGTGACTAGGTTAGCCCCTTTTAGTAGGACTACTATAGTCCAGGTATTGTTACTTATAAGTACATCTAGCTCCTTCTAAATAGCTTCTTGCTAGAGATGACCCTACTTAGGATTACTTACTGCTTCCTTATAGTTCCTTAGGATTAGAACCTCCTGTTTATGTATTCCTGCTTCTTTAGTAGCTAAGAATACAATCTCTTTAACTTCCTCTAAGAATTCTAGGTCCTATAGGATGCCTAGGTTAATAGAGCTTATAGCTAAGAAGAAAGCCTAATGCTCTAGGAGCATTTCCTTGTCTAGCTGACTATTCTAATCTAGCTTAAGCCTAATTAGCTTTAGCTTCTAGTTAAATCTATTAAGTTCTTAGGATGCTTTCCTCTTTCTAAGGGTTTACCTTAGGGCTATCTGCTCCTAATCCACCTCTATAGTTTCTTAGGCAGAATTCTTAGATTCTTTCTTAACTTTCCCTTAGTCTAGGAATTTTCTATACTCTCCTACATCTTCTAGTAGAGGTGGAAGTTGTATAAAGAGTTTCTTTCCTTCCTAAACCTATACTAATAGCTAAGGGAGAGGAGGCTTCTACTAGCCTAGACTAGGAGCACCTAGGGTACTCCTACTAGCTTATAGAGTAGGCTAGCTAATAGTTCTTGGCCTTCTAACAGGTCTTCTTTCTAGAGCTAAACTAGGGAGATTCTTGATCTTAATATTTAAGTCCAATTCTCTACCTAGCTTATCTTTAAAGAAGATTATATTAGTGTGCTACTTAACAGCCTTTATATCTAGCTCCTAGAACTTCCATGCCTTTACTGTGTTGTTATAGTATCTAATAAACATAGTATCCTTTCCTCTGTTTATTAGTTTATTACTCCTTGCCTACTAAGGCTATACTCTTGCATCTATGTACACTATAGCTCTATATCCCTATACCTTAAGGTAGGAGACTATTAGTTTGATCCTATCAAAAGCTTCATTAGGTGAGAGCTTGAATCCCTTAACATTAGGTCCATTTAGAAGCTTATTCCTTATATACACCTATGCTTCAAGGGCTTCTAGCCAAAACTTAATAGGTATCTTGCTTTCTTCAAGTATTGCTCTAATAGAGGCCTCTAATGTTTAGATAGACCTCTTAACTACTCTATTCTAGAGTGAATTGTAGGCCTTAGTTGGCTTAAGGGTGATTCTAAAGTCCTTCTCCTACTGTTTAATTAAAGTAGTGATCTCTCTAGCATTATTAGCCCTTATAGACTTGAGGAGTACTACTAACTACCTTTCTGCCTTAATCCTCTAGTTCTGAAGAGCAGTTAGT
Organism: Septoria linicola; assembly: GCA_024114885.1. NCBI lineage: Eukaryota > Fungi > Ascomycota > Dothideomycetes > Mycosphaerellales > Mycosphaerellaceae > Septoria > Septoria linicola. The sequence goes on along the minus strand of CP099427.1, from coordinate 1,979,622 downwards.
GCATCTGATCTAGCCTTGAGTAGAAATGCCTATTTCTTTCTTAAGAAGTTGTTAACAATCTTAAGCTACTATGTGAAACCTTTTACTAATAATAGTAATAGTCCACAGATATCCACTAACATAAGGGCTAGTCTTTTAGGTCTTCTCTTAATAGACTTGCTTAGGTGTTTCTTCATCTTGCCTATTATATAGATCCTACACTTATACTCTTCCTAGTTAGGGATTAGAATTCTTTCCTTTAGGTTAGTAACTTTATAAAGGTTTGAGAGTAACCCTCTTCCAAAGTATATAAATCTTCTATACTATAGCTCCTACTGTTTTAGATCCTTCTCTAATAGGGTAGCATAGGCATTATTAACCTCTATAGGATTATATAGTAAGTAATATAACTTTTCCTATAGGAGAGGTAATATCTTACTAACAAATAGAACACCTCTAACTAGCTTGGTCTTTACAACTGTTTGGCTATCTAGGGAGGTAAGAGTGAAATTAGGCTTCTAGACTCCAAATTGCTTGCTAAACTAATCCTATAATATAAGATTTACTCTAAGATTAGAAACAAACAGTACCCTATTAAGTAGAACTTCTCCTCCTAAGATTCCCTTCATCTATACTAGTCTAGAGTAGGTTGTATAGAGGTATCCTCCTCCTACCTTGATCTATACTTTCTTCCTTAGTAGCTTTACTAATCTGAAGAAGGATAGTTAGTTAGTTATATAGGATAAGGCATAGGAATCTAAGAGCTATTCTTAGGGTGACAACTTGCCTTTAGCCTTAATTATAGAATAGGCCAACTTATCTTGGTTATCATCTTCTGATAGGGAATTATTATTGCTTCTAGAACTAGAGTGAGTTCTAGAATCAGAACTAGAACTAGACTCCTAGGCTGAAAATCCTTTCTTTAGAAGCTTTCTAGACTTTTCTATCCTTTGAAGCTGCTTACCTATTTTCTAGACAACCTTCTTTAGCTTATTATATAATAATGACTTGTGGACAGCTTTCTTGATATATCTAGCATTCCTTAGTAAAGGGGATCTTCTAACCCTCCCTCTAAGGAATGATCCCTAAGGGTCCTTCTAGTTCTTGGTACTGTTTCTCTACTAGGACAGTTTCTTAGTAGTAGGGAGGTTAGGACAATCCTTTAACTAGTGCTTCCCTTTCTTATAGAGCTGGCACATTAGTAGGGACTTTCCTTAGTAGGGCTGCCTAGAATAGAATACAGCTAGACCTATGTCTATCTTATCTAGATTATCTCTTACCTCTTAGGACTTAAGTAGAAGGAGAATAGTGTCTATATCTAAGGATAGTTAGGTTATAATAGCATCCTTAGCTGCTTAGTATAATACAGGTAGGGACTATAGGAGATGTTTCAGCCTTTTCTCTTAGCTCTAGTAGTGGGCTTCCTAAGGATCAATCTTAGTAATCCTCTTGCCTAGGCCTCTAAGGTGTCTCTATGCTTCCCTGATTGTCTTATTAGGTAACATCCTGAATGTAACAAACTACTTAATTAGACCTATAGTATAGGACTTTAGGACTCTGTTATACTTGTTCTAGAGAATTACCTACATCTTAGCTACTAGTATAGTAACATACTATGTCTCTAGCTCCATCTTATTATCTTTACTAATACTGTATCTAATACTAAACCTATATGCTGTATTGTCTTTTAAGAAGTGTTGATTCTAAGTAATATACATCTAAAGACTAGTGTCCTACTAAACTATGCATAGGTTCCCTCTAACAATTAGTTAGCTAATTGCCTAGAACTGGTCCTTTCCTTCTAGCTTATCTGTCTATAGCTTGAACTATCTCTTCTAGTTAGTTCTGTCTAGGATTGGAATCCTTTAGCTCTTCTTGTCCTCTTAGTCTATTATAGAAATAGGTGAATAGAATAAATAATTAGTAGAATGCTTTAGACTAGCTAAGGATTCTAGAGAAGGGTAATTTCTTGTAGTAGGGAGACTAGCTCTAAGGGATAGGGATTCCTCGTATTTAGGAAATTACTAAGACTTAGATCTTTCTCTCTTAGCAGAGTTTCTGTTACTAGGTAGCAGGAAGGCTAAGTGGCCTCTTCTAACTCTAGTAATACTAGGTGCAATAGTAGAGAACTGGGCAGGTATTAATAAAGCAGAAACACACTACTGTCTTATAGAGATCTTTACTAACTTATATACTACTAGGTGCAAACTAGCTTCGTTAGTAATACAGTTAGGGAAACTTCTAGGCCCTAAATGTTTTCTACAAACTATAAGGGATACAAGTAACCTGTACTGACATAGGTTGCTCCTATTTAGTGCACAAACCCGGGCTTATAACCTGTTAAAAGTAGAGGGCGTTTATAGATACCACACAATATTAAGGAGGGTATAGCGTAGTAAAGAAGAATAGGGGATTAATCTTGAACTGACTTATATATATAGTATAGTAGCAATATGCTAGGAACCAAATACAAAGTTAATTGAGTTAGTTATCTAAGAAGAGAAGAGAGAGAAGCAAGATGTACCTCTTACTAAGCCTCAGGTAGATGCCTTAGGCATCCAGAACTATGCTTAGAAGTCTATATCCAGACTGACTATCTGGGATGTATTCTTAACAGCCCGTTCTATATTATAGAGAACGTCGTCTATAGCTATAATATATTTAATAACGTAGTAGTGGAGGCTAGGTTTAACCTCTTTACTATCGTACTTCGTCTTAGGCTCTTTAATACTAATATTATTAAGGAACAGCTATATCTTATACGAGACATACTCTATAAGCACTTGATTAATAATACGAACGAACTAGGTAACAGAATTCGTAGCTCCTTACGGTAACGTTGTCTACTATAATAGGCCTAGCGGTAAGTCAAAACCTATAAGGTCTCTATAGGATTTATCGAGTAGGATTTAGTTATATCTAGAGAAGATATTAACTAACGAGGCTAGCGCGTAACCGGTAAAGTCCTTAGAGAAACCCTTAGCGTCGGGTAGTAAGTTCGAATCTCTTATAGTAACTTGATTAAACTTCTAAGCTATATTAATTAACCGATACTTCTTTAGCTTACCTACCTCTATCTTTTTACTAATAAGGAAGTACGGGTTTCGATAGGCACTATAGTATAGCTTAAGAGTTCTAGCTTAGATTCGTTGTCTTAGTATGTCTTCTACTATATACCGTAGCGATAGGTTCAGCTTGAAGCCTAGATACTACTATAGCTCGTAAGGAACTGTCCGAATCTTCTATAGTAGAGTAATATTAGGATTAATTCGGCCTAAATACGTAAAGTCTTACGTAAAGGCAGCTTCTCGATTCCTTAGTATATAGTATAATAAATCTAGCTCCTTTAGTAGTAGTTCTATACTAGGTTTGAACTTTATAAGCCGTTCGGGTATAAGACGTAATCTAGGCTCGATCGTCGAGAACCTCTTAGTTAGGTACTTACTATCGTAAGGTCTAGTACTAGGTAGTATAGCCGCTTCCTTCTTAATATAAGTCCGTCGCTAGTCCTTTAACCCGCTAGGGTTTAAGCCGTTAGTTATAGTAATGTCTATATTAACCGGTTTAATCTTATCGGTAACTCGCTTATAAAGAGTATAGGCGCTAATATAATTATCTAGCTTCCACTACCTCGTAGCTTCTTTATTATAAGCTCTCTCCGCTACTATATTAATAGCGGCCGAGATAACGTATGTCTCTTCGCTAAGCTCGTCGTCTACTTTATCGGAAATAACCTCGTCGTAGAGTCCAGGTTCTTAGATAGCCGGCTCCGCCTCTCTAATCTTCCTATAGGTAATTATTAAGTATTCGCCCTCGTAATTCGAACCCTAGCTCGATTAAGACACTAGTATAGTATCTTTAAAACTATACCTAATGCCCTAGTATAAGTCTCGCTCGCTAGTATAAGCTAGTTTAGCTTCGCCGGTAGCTAGTAAAAGCTTCTTAAGTCGACTATTTTAGCTGAATTTAGCGATATTACCTTCGACAGCCGCTACTACGAGATAGTTATACTATGTTTAAGTCTAGCTATAATTAACCTGTCTTAATAGCTCGAGCTATTACCGTAGAGAGGTGCTTTATCTAATCAAGTCTACTATAAAATAGTCTCTAAAGTAGATTGCCTTTATATACGATAACTACTACGTAAGGTAGTTAAAGACTTGATTCTCTAGAAGTTTAGGGCTGTCGGTAACTATAAACGAACACTAGTACTAATCGCTTATCTATCTATACTACTAGTATAGTTTAAAGTATAGTATAGGAGGTATAATATAATTATCGTTTAAAAAGGTAACTATAGAACGTTCTACTAGCTAACCCTCCTAAGCAGAGTTTTTACCTCTAACTACTAAACCTTGTATAGAAAGGGTAGTAGAAGCTTGAAAAGCTTATAATCCCTCCTCCTACTCCTCGCTATTATAAGATCTAGAGTCCTCGACAGTATACCCTATATTCTTTAGCTAATAATTACCGAAAGTAAGAGTTTAGATACTAACTTCTATCGAATCTTAACGCGATACACGTGTTAGAGCCCCTACTACCCTCGTGCCGTCGACTAGAGCTAGTTCCTCGGTACTCTAGCTTTTCCTAGGACTTGTTCTATAGTACGTATATTACTACGGCTATTAAAACCGGTAAATATAATAATACGGCTATCTAGAGTACTAATTAAGCCCTCCTAAGAGCTATTATCGTAGTTCTTAGAAGCTAGGCGCACCTACTACGCCTATAGTCGGCTAAGCAAGATCGGGCTATTCGCTAGTAAGACTAGAAATAGTATCGTAACTCTTACGCTAAAGATATCGATTAATACCTCTAGGTAGTACCTAACGAAAGTAACCTTACCTCTAACTCCTCCTATAGTAATATTACCGAGAGAGGTTATACCGACTTGAAGCTTTTAAACATATTCGATTAGTATAATTATTAACTTAGCCTCCTTATCGATTAAAGACTTATAAGCTATTATTCGAGAGCTGTACTTTATAGGCACGTAGATACTTAGAACAATCTAATAGATATTATTAAATAATAGAAGGATATTATTAGTCTACTCGTAAAGCTTAGAAGCGGGCCTAGGCTTCACTATATTAATTACTATAGCGGTAGCCTAGAAGGCCTTAATATCGGTCGCTAAGACAGCTTTTATTAGCTCCTCCTCTACCTACTCGCTAAAGGCTTTAGACAGTAAGGAATATACGCTAATCTTAGCTCTACTACCTCTATTCGTACGCTTCTTTATATAGAGCTTATTAAGCTTCTTACGTAGATCCGTATCGTTCGGAATACGACCCTATAAGGAATACGACGCTCGTTCGCTATAGAGAATAATCTCCGCTAAGCTTAACTAGATCTTAGATTCGAGTATTTTGTCTATCTAGAAGACGTTAGCGTTATTATTAGCGTACGTAGCTCGAAGGTAGTTATCTATACGCTTAGTCTTTAGAGGCTCCTTAGCCTTCTTCTACTTTTAAGTATACGTAGGAGCGACTAGAACTAGTAGACCGTTTAGGTAGTCGTATATCTACTTATTCTCGATCTTATCGTTATTACGTCTCTAAGTTTAAGAATCCTCTAACTCCCCTATATCCGTAAGGTAAGGAGCCGGCTAGTTTTTATCTTTAACCTCTTTAATACGAGAGTAACGATAAGCGCGGGTTCTTATAGCTATAGCCTAGGTCGTAATCCGCTTCTATACTCCTATTAGCTATCCTCTAACTAGTCGAGAAGGATTTAGGTTCCGCTTTGTCTTTACGCTATCTCTAGCTACGTAGGCGCCGATTAGATCGTCCTAATCCTCCTATATAATAGAAGCGACTTAACTAATATTAACGGGACCGTTAATACTAGCTGCCTTGTTCGCTATCCTCTACTAGCTCGCTCTTAGCGTTAATAAACGATCTATATTTTCAAGATCGATCTTCCTATAGCGCTACTCTAATACTCCTATTAATACGAATAGCTTTAGTAGTTCCTTGTCCTAGTAGTACTATATCTTTTCCGTACCTAGGCGAGGCGTTCCGTAGTATATAATACCGGTCTTTAGATCTCTATATATTAAGCCCTTAGTCTCGAACTATTACAGGTACTCGTAGTTTACGGCTATATAGCCTTCGAGCCTATATATCTAATAACCTAAAATCTTTAGAGCGATCGCTATATAGGCCTTAATTATTAACTCGTTATCTATCGTAGCTAAGTTAATTAAAATCTCCTAGCTATAAGTAGGCCTTAGAATATACAGATAGTCGTAATCGTAAGACTTCGCTCGCTATCCTATCGATAGGCGTAGTAGCTACGGGCCTCCTTCTTCGAGTCGACGAATCGTAGCGATTATAAGGTCTTATATACTAGCGGTAATGTTATCGATAGTTGCCGGCTTACGGCCTTTATAGACTACCGTTTCTCTAGCCTTAAACTTAGAGTTTAGTCTTAGAGCGGACTTCTTTACTACTTCGTGTAACTACTAGACGTCTCTACCGCCTTCGTTATATACTTCTAATTTAAAGTCCTTATTACTATTAATCTAACGCTAGGCTATCTTTAAGAGCTTACTATAATCTAAGTTCTTATTATTAAGATCTAACCTAAGATAGGCCTAGAGTCTCTTACCGAAACGAAATAGAAGGCCTTGTATAAATAGAAGGGTACGAGAACGCTCGTCTATATACGAAGTAGGCATAGTATTAGAGTAGAGTATAAACTGCCTTAAGTACTCTAAGAGATTATTATCCTCGCTACGGTTAACCTTATAAAGGTTTTCTATATAGTAGCGGTTTCCGAGCATATATATATTATCGTACTTTTAGTATTCCTTAATAATCGACTCTTTGAACTTAGCGTAGTCTCGGTTATAGAAACTATTAAGGCGCTAGTATCGTCTACGTTAGACAACCGTAACCTAAGTAAGTAACTTCTTATAAAGCTGTTTATTATTATTAATAAGTAGAATAGCGTAGTTACTATATAGTACTTTAAAACGCTTAATATACTCGGTTACGTTCTTCCTATTAAAGAAGGGATTCTAGTCCGAGCTAGGTAGTAGTAGAACCTAAGCGACAATTATCTTCTAGCTTTAGGTTACTTAGATAGTCTCTATAAGTAGCTAGAACTACGCTATAGATAGTCTACCTCCTAAGTTCGGTTCTTAAAAGGGATCGGTATTAAGGTTAAGGTTAGTACCTCCTTAGTCCTCCGTTTCTATAGACATATCGTTGTCTAGTAGAGGGAATAAAGTAAAAGTAGGTAGTAGCTTTACTAGGGATCTTCGAATTTACTTATTAAGCTAGTTAGATAAGCTACTCTCTAGTATTTCAGGCTAGCTAGTAGACGCTAATTCACTTATAGAGCTTGTTCGAAGATATTCTAAGAGTATGTTATACTCTCCTTAATTAGGTTTTTAAATAAAATATAGTTATCGTTTAAAACGATAACTAAAAAACAAGAGTCTAAAATTTTCTTAGCTATTAGAAGGTAAACGTTAAACTTTTCTTTATAATACCGAGGCTATATTAATTATGCCTAATAAGCGAAGACATATCGTGTCGCATAGTTCGACCGTTTATAGCTAGGCGCGTCTGTCTTACTTATTCGAGTAATTCGCTAAGTAACTATAGTAGTATAACATTACGTTAGCCTATACTATATACCGGGTCTAGGGCCTTAGACGTAATTAGTGTCCTTAGCTAAACGATTAGCGTCTTACGCCGTACTAGAGCTTACTCTAAGCGATCTATATACTAGAGGATACAAGATTACCTAGACGGGTCCGGCCTATCCTATAGCCTCTACGCTATCCGAACGAGAGCGTTTTCACGCTAAACCGGAGTCTAATCGAAGACTATTATAGGTATAGAGACCCCGAGTAAATCTCCGATATAGTAAGTCGCCTTACTATCTATACGATAATTACCGAATAGATCCGTACTAAGGGGTACTAGAGGTTTATAACTTTTCTAGATTAGAGCGATATCTATATTCTAGGAGCTTCTATATTATTATAGCCCTTTAAGTCGCCTCTTACGTAGGCTTCTTTTAGGCCTCTTGTCTATGTTTATAGTGCGTTAGTTCTCGCTTTAAGGCTACTATCTACCCTCTACGCCTCTAGTTCTAGTATAAGAGAGAAGAGATAGCTCTACCTTCGGCTCTATTAATAGATAATAACTACCTTAATACTAACCCCCTAGGTAGGTATAAGAGCGGTCGCTATAGAACAAGACCTGTTCGGAGAGTAATAGTCTTGTAATACGTTAATTAACTAGTAGTAACGAGCTCAAAATAGTAGTCCTAAGACTAAGAGCCTATACTAGGACCGTAGAACATTAAATTAATCAAGTAGAGTAAACATTACTATCTTAGAAACGAGCTACTACCTTACTTTTATACTAAAACTGCTAAGCACGGTATATAGGTAGGCCTTTACCTTACTAATAGTAACGTAAGGAAGTCGTCTATATCGAATTTAATAGCTATATTATTATTAATACTCTAAGGCGTAACGTGCCTGTCTATTAGCTTATATCGCTTACTAGAAGATGTTTCTAGCTCCTTACCTTCCTCGTATATACTATATATTTATCTTAAGTATACTCCTACCGATAAGGTTAATTTATCTACGTCGTAGATACTAGCCTATTTACCGCGTAACTACGCTCTTCGAGAGTAGTAGATCTTATATACCTAAACTGCCTTCTTCTACGTATTCTATAGCCGCTAGCTATACGTAAAGACCTATAATATTATCTAAGTATCGTCTAGTAGCTACGAGTATATAGGCAATCGTCCGAAGTCTAGTTAGTCGAGTAATTCGGTGTTATTATCGTGTTTACGCTTCGTGAGGCGCTAAAAGAGTATAGGCTACGAAGCTTATATAGACGCGTTATTATCTACCTACGTAGCTAATTCTAATAGTATAGACTCTAGGTCTGTCCTAATAACTAAAGATAGGTCTAATACTAATTCCGTGTCTATACTAAGCTCTATAATAGCGTTATTATAAATGCGCTAGTATTTAAAGATAAGATTATCGCTCTTAGTTAGTATATCCGTATCCCTGTAAGCCGATAACTTGTAACCCTAAGACCGAACTAAACCTGTTTCTAATACTAACTATACTATAGAACACGCGTTTTAGAGCGTATACTCTTTCCTATTCGAATCGCTATAGCCGGTTTAGTTATCTAAATTATTTTAAGGCTATATAGTCGTATATCTACAATATTAGAGGCAGATTCTTAGTGCGCTAGAAAGTAACAGTTTATTAATATTAAAATATCGTAAGAATACGAGCTCAAAATCTTAGAGCTAGGACTATATAAATCTAGAGATGTTTTTATATAGAAATTTTGCTAACTATCTAAGCTCTATTTTATACTACTTAGAATATCTATCTAATATGTTTTAGTAATATTATTTAATATACTAGTAATAATACTATAATTACGATAGTAGATTATAAGGAATCTAGGGTCTAAAGCTGTCGGATTTAATATTAAGCGTATATAAGCGAGCTCGGTTAAGCTAGCCGAGCTAATTAAATTATATAGCTTTAGCTGCTTCTTTAACGATCCCTATATCTTATTTGCCTTATTACGATCTAGTATAACTATACTAATACCCTTACCCTTAACACGCGCGTAGTAGACTAGATACTTATAATAGCCTAACTATACTATTTTATATACCTATAGACACCGCTCGATTATCTCGTATATCTTATTAAACAGTAGAGAATAGTATAATAAACGCTCTAACGCTATTATGCTGTCGCGTAGGTACGTACGGTAGAAGGGAGGATAACGCCGTAAGGCTTATAAGTTACTTACTATCTATTTACTTACTTACTTGCCTTGCTTACGTAACAGCTAGGCCTTCTACTTACTTACTTACTTGCCGTAAGGCTTGTAAACAAGTGAATCCTACTTGCTTAGCGACTAGTCTAATTAGCCTTACGAGAATAGTCGGCTATTATATCTGTTATAGAGCTAATCTAACACGATAGCCTAGTTCTCGCACCGATAAAGTACTACGATAATCTACTCGAAGGAAGGTACTAGATAAGCCTATAATAGTAGAATCCGGAAGCTGACTAAGCTATAGTAATCTAGCTAAGAAGATTAATATAGCTAAAGTACTGCCCGAAGACACCTTATATGTACTTATGCTCTCGCTAGACTACAGTCTATAGCTCTACGGTAGCATATTCGTTTTCTTGGCCTAGGATACTATAGCTAGGTCTAGGAAGGTACGCAAATTTAACTTTTTCTAGAGTATATTAATAAACAAGTCACCTATGACCACGAGCATATAGGCTGTTACTATACATAGCAAGAACCTGAGAGTATCGCCATGCTTTCGTGCTTTTACATAGGTTCGAGACGTGCACGATGCCTCTCAAACCCTAAAGTCAACTATAGCCATTTTCCTAGTCGAGCTCAAGGATATAATTCAGACGTTCCGTACACTATTCCGGACTTCTAGGGCCGATTCGATAGATAGCAAGGTCGTAGCAGTTACAAACAGTCGAAGCATATCGCCAGAGTGATCGGCGCCATCGCCGGCTTCGACATAGATGATCCTGGTTGTACTTACCAAGCTTCATCCTTCGGACATCTGTTCCAGATAACATAAGTGCCTGCACAAGCAGACTTCACATCGAGCAATGAGCTTCTCAGCTTGTTGACGGCTTAATGGTCTAGTGGTATGATTCTGTAAGCATTCGCCGCCTCATATCTCAACTTTCGATCATCGACTAACAATACCTGCCAGTGCTTTGGGTTGTTACAATCTTGTATGCAAGAGGTCCTTGGTTCAATTCCGAGTTGAGCCCCTTCTTTTGCGCCGTCGACGTGGTAAGATGTTGGTATAATGGTGTTGTAGTGGTGGTGTGAGTGTGGGAGCCAAATTCCACTTTTTGGGCTCCTTTTGGGTCAATGAAGTCGAGAACGAACTCCAAGCTACACACTGCATACATTGACGATAAATAGAGCTTACTCCTCCATCGATGGTGCAGAATGCACTACTGACTGCTTTATTTTTGTTGCAGGAATCGAGGTGTGCGAGGTGCCAAGCTGGAATACGATCCGTCTACCCGCAAAACGGAAAGGCAAGATCTGCGACCTTGCTTGCAGCAGTAGACAACACCTCAACTCATTCTGGCTGGCTTAGCAATGCTGTCTCTAGTGTTGCATACCAGCAAAAAGTGACCAGTCGGAGCAAAATGGGCATGATGCGATCATTACAGCCACTTCGGCTGCTCTGACATTGACCTTTGATACTTCTCATAAGACCCAACCTTACAAGACAGCTCGTCCAGCTTCAAGTCTAGACTACAGACTTGTGTTCCAAAGCAGCAGATTATTATTTCCAGTACACAGCCCGCCGCATCGTCCAAAGATCGCATCAAAAAGTCAGACTAACTAAAGACCGAAGCAAGCTCAAGCACGTCAAAAGAATCACTAAAAAGATCATTGTTGTTCCGAATCGGGGAATTGAACCCCTATAAAGATGTTAGTCGAAGTTCATATGGTTGTTTGAGGTTGCTATGCTTACCGGCCTCCCCGGCACTTCATATTGATCTTCAAGAGAACGATACTGAGAGCGGGAAATCCTAGCCACTAGACCTTTTGAGGCGTCAGAAGCTGTTTTCGAAGAGGCAGTTACTGTTGTACTCACCAATTCGGATGTGCTGTCGATGGAAAAATGCCACAATGTGGTTGTATATGATTGCTTACCATTATCGACAGGCACAGGCACGATCTCGGCACTACTGTAGGCAACTCGCGATCTCTCAAGCTGCCATGTTTGATCCTACATTCCTAGCAAATGAGAAGAACCCTTCAGTTCTACAGCTTTGTCCGACCATGCAAAGATCCAAGGGGCTCACACTGTAGCGTTGTGCTCTTTCTTGAAGGCTGCATTGAATCACAAAAAGCAATGCCAAGTCAACGCAAGACTCCCTGCTAGCGTCTACAAATTCTGCCAAAAACTTGCTAGCGCCGTTCGTGTCTTGACGGCACCTTGATGCTAGCCCAGGCATAGCGAGTAGTTTTGCTCAAGTCTTGCAAGAAAGCAAAAAGATTGCAGATCTATGGACGCCATCATGCCCAGCACTATCGTCCCCGTTGAGCATGCCACTGTCGTTGAGTAAAAAGTTGAATCCAAAGACTTTGATAGGAATAGCCGAAGGTGCTGATACAAGTCAGATGTTGCACCTCGAAAGGAGTCATTGAAATCTACTCACGGGCTCGAACCCACGACTGGAGGACTGTTAGCGATCGATCAAAGTCGTTGGACTCAACGCTGCTTACCCTTGAGGTGTCTATGAGCAACGTTGTCGCTTAAGAGCCACACGCTCTACCGATTGCTGCGACTTGTCAGGAACTGAAGCTCGACTGTTGTGTCGCTTTGACTTACAGCTACCCCGGCAAGGAAAAGTGTCATGTGATGTGATGTCCGATCAGCTTCAGAACGGCTTAAGATAGCTCACCATGCTGCGCTACGACACATGCTACGGGCTGTAAGCCATCAGCTCGAAAATGTCCATCATGACGCCGCCTTAAAACTTCGATCAAGACAGAGAAGCGAAATGGAAGTGCTCTCCATCGACGCAGAGATCAACAGTCGCATGTTTCTGAAGTGTCACGCACTCCATCCGCTCTAAAACTTCTCCTTGTTGGCAACAGTCTCGTTTCTCGTCCCGAGAGAAGATAGCTTAGACCCAGGCTGGCCACCAGTCTTACTCGCAACCTTTTTGCCAGCCTTCAGAACGTTCTTCTGCTCATTTGACTGCGAAGTCCGCCGGCGATCCTTGGATGCTGCTGCCTTTACTTGAGTGGGAGCATGTTCACTGCGGCCAATCGGCTTATCATTTCGACCTGTTGATGTGTTCGGCTTCCTCGAGTGAGGTTCATCTGGAGCGGAAGCCTTGCTACACTGCTCAGCAGAAGAGTCTGTAGACAGGGTAATAGCTTTTGGCGAATCATCGGACTTGTCATCTGGATCTTTATCTCCACGCCAAAAGGTGTACCCGCCGATGGGTGGCCAGGCATATGCATAGCTGTAGTACTGCGGCTCACCATAACCAGTGCTGCTTATGCCAAACCCCTGGGCGTAAGGGATGGCATAGTTGTGTTGAGGATTCCAAAAATGCTGAGGATTGTTCTGCTGGGAATAGCCATATAACTGAGGGTACCCATACTGAGGAATACCGTACTGCTGAGGGTTGGCGTACTGCTGATTTCCATATCCGCCCATGTTGCCGCCCATGCCGAACATGTTCTGAACCGGATTTCCTCCCATACCGTACATGTTTCGCATGCCATTCATGCCCATACCCCATGGACCGCCTCCATACAGAGCTTGAGCTCGTCTCTGGTTGTAACGACGACGCATTCCAGGCATAGGATCCACGTCAAATGGTCGGCTATCATTGAAGCCTGGGAAGTGGATCTCACCCCTGGCCAGTTTTTCTGCATAATCTTTCTTGTTCTCTTCGGGACTCAGTTGTGGTCTGTGGTATGGACAGTTCGCACGGTCCTCACAGTCCTCTTCCCAATGAAGCGGGAACGGCATGCTGGGTTAACTGAGTGGTGATAAATCAACTGAAGGTTGCAGGGAAGTGTCGAAGTGTGGAGTCGAGTGAGCTTGCTGGTTCATATAGAATCTTGGGGTCACAACGCTGCGTTTTGTAGACCGTCCTTCAACAGAACAACACCTTCACGATCTCGAGCGGCAATAATTCAAATTCAATGACGTTCTCTTTGACATCTTGCTGTTCATCAGCTTGCGACTAATGGCGACGTCAATAGCGCTGGGTGCCTCCAAGACTTCAAATGAAGCTTATCACTCGCAGTGTATAAGACTCAGGAGCGGCCATAATGACTGCACCCAATGTGCAACGTCCAGAATCACTCCCCACGACCAATTTGGCCTGCCGCCTCTCTGGCTACCTGGTGCGAGCCACGCCTTTCAGCTCTGTCGTGAAGACTGCACTTCGGATCGCCGGGGTTGGCACGACAGCGCAAGCAATACCATTGTTATCCTTCGGGCCAAAGTTATCGCCATTTCCAACTGGCAGCGGCTTGGTTCCTTGACTGACACAATCATCGTCCTCCTAGGATCAGCACACCACTGCTTGATGTTAATCATACGCCATCCTTCTGGATTGCGCTTTCACTTTCCACAAACCCCTCCTCTAGTGGACTGCCACTAGCAAGCAGCAAGCCGGAGCCGTCGCTCTTGTTCGGATTCGACGTCCAGGTGATGTATGGTGAGTTGCCAAGTAGGTTCGCAGAGCCATCATTGGATTGAATCTCCGTGCTTGTAGAGGCCTCTGCTTCGGTGGACAAGTGCTGGCTGGATACGGCCAGGCAAGAGTGTCGACCTAGAGCTGTCATCTTTCCACGGCGATTTAGACTCCTTGCATTCCAGCATTTTTAGCAGGTTATGCTTAGCTATCAGCCGTCGTGAACCACCTGCCGTCACTTGTGCCAATCATCGCTTCTCATCGGTGTCAGTCGCTTGCAGAAGAATGAAACTGGCGCGCAAGCGGCATGAACAGAGCTCCGCCCGCAACGAAGGTAATCCTGCTCGTAGCGTATTGCAACAAATTCTCAATAAGTGCGTTAAGCCTCAGCGCGCCGAAATCCCGTCCATGTCCAGATCTAAGAAGTGAGCGAAGTTGTCCGACCCGCCTGATCGGACATTCCAGAACTTCAGCATATCGATAGTAGTCCATACCATGGACTCCCAGCCATGTGGCAACAGATGTGCTAGCCGAGGAGTCAATGCTGCTGCAAGCAGGATACAAGCACTCCCTCATCATCAGCCACGTACCATGATGGCGATGTTCAAATCCTGGCTGATTTGTCACTAAGCGGTCGTAGTGTACAGTGAGTCCTTTGGACACGAACTCAAGCGAGACAGCTGGTAAGTCTGTGCTCGTTTGCAGTGCAGTATGTAGGAAAGCCCAAGTGAGCAGCTCTTTGTTGTAAGTCAGACGGCCTCGAAGGACGAAGCGTAGAATATCGTCTGATGGCTCTTCAGCTGCATTGATGCTGATGAGCGGCGGCAGCGAAGACTGCCAGCGCTCGAGAGGATCTTCCAATTGTTGAACAACGTTGAGCAACCTGTTCGAGTCGACATCACCATTACGAGAGAGATCGATGAGGTCTGTTTCGCGCTAGTTTCCAGCCGCCACAGGGATATCTTGGCCAGATAGAAATACCACGCTCTGAGGTGATCACCCTCGTAGCCATATGGCAGATCCGGGTACAGCTGTGGATGACCAAGTGTCGCTGTGCTGAAATCGGGCAGGCCTAGCTCGCTTCGTACCTCGCGTTCGGATTTCCAGCACGACCAGTATAGACTTTCTTCGCTTTGATCGCGTGCGAGGGATGGCTCCGATCTTGAAGTGGACAACAGCCTGAAACCCTGACATGCGGCCAACGCCTGGAGAAACATGCGCCATGCCTCGAATGGTTGCAGCATGGACATCAACAATACACCAGAGTAGAACGTGCACTTAGCCTGTTCTACATAAGCAGAGCTTGTAATTGTTCCAAATCGCTTCTGAGCAAGCGTATACAGCGCCTGTGCTCTGCCAACATCCGGTTCCGCGGAATTCTGAGCTGCCACAAGCGACGTAGCAGTGGCTCCCAGCGCCAAAAGCAACAACAGGAACCCAGAATTGACATCCCACCCGAAGCCATGAAGGCAAGTCGTCTTCAAATGACCGCGGATGCTTTGCTCGTCCAGGATCGGGTTCTTCGGATGCACATGCGCGAAGAAAGCGTCTAAGAGGGTGCTGCAGCCTGAGTGCTCGAGGTCTTCGTCTAGCAGTGTAACCACCGAGAGCCTCTCCGAAGGAGTCACAATGTTCAGGTTCGGCTTGATAAATTCGGAGCCATGACATCCACTCAGCACATTCCACTGCAGCACGCTCTCGAGATTCTGGGGAAACAAATAGTCGGGAGGGATTGTATGGGGACCAGGTGCAACATTCGATTGCGCTGGTAAGCCAAGTGAGGAAGCGGAGCTCACTTGGGCGTCTCGTATGCCATTGACGCCAGAAAGCATTCCCGCAATTTGGGTCTCCAAGTCGTCCATTCTCTCTAGTATGCGCATCGTGGCATGATCTAAGTGTCCCGATTCGATGGGCGATGAGACACACGTCGCGCCAGTCTTTCGGCAGAAGGCGCAAGGACGCTCATCGTCACACTTCGTCCGTCTCGCCCTGCATACTTGACAGGCATTTGTTGTTTTTCTTCGCTTGTAAGTCGTCAGCCCACGTGAGGTCTCTCCTATGTGCGACCTTCGTTGATCAGGATTGGACATGTTGTTGGTTGACTCCATGCGGTTCCTGTGCTGGGTGCTGAAATGAAGCTAGCAACTTCGGAAGCTACGCCAAGGCGGGTACGTATGCCAACAATGGCCTCTCTCCTCTTTGCATAGCTTGACGCCAAGGCGAACACTATTGCCAGCCTGACGATGGACGACTATGCCAGTGGCCTCTCTCCTCTTTGCCTAGTTTAGCACTTATGCTATAGGCCAGTATCAATCCCATGACCATTCCGAACTCCACAAACTATTCAACAAACTCCGTAGTATGCGTGTTCCGTGTGAGCCGCACTAAGCTGGCGACGTAGTATGCGCACTAAGGCGGCCTTGATGTCCATTCATCGTATCGAATTGTCGCTTGGATCGTTCAAGAGAGGACTCGTTGAGTAGTGGAGGCTTCAAGAGAGCGAAAGCTAGTCGAGCGTATGCGGGCGTAGTCATGAGCGTAGAGATAGCGTGGAGTGCATTCTCATAGCAATCGTCTTTGGATGCTGAGCGATCACGCTAACGCATCTTGATTCGGGGAGGAGACGCGAAGTGGCACGCAATCGGTCGCGGGCTAGCCATACGAGTAGGCCCTTCGTTCGGGACAAAATGCAGTGTTCCGTCAAACTCACAGCCTCTTGCGCACTCACTCTGAAAGGTAATGGCGCGGCAATCGTTGCAGTCCTGAGAAGGCCAGCAAGGGTGGCTCTCCAACAGGTTGCAACTCGGCGTGTGCAGCTGTAGGAGCCTTCCAATTGTTGATTGAACGATCATTGCGTTCTGAGCTTTGCTGAGCAGTCTTAGGGTTTCAGGTTGAGAAGGGTGTTAACTCCACTCCACGACGCTCCAATTCGTCGCCAGCTCATGCTTAAGCTCTCCGAAGAGCGTTGTTGTCAGTGCCTCTTTGTCTTTACTTTCAGACCATTTCAGAGTCATAAGTAGTTCCGGGTCTGGAGTTTCGAACTCCCACCGCGTCCAGACCGACAACGATCCATACTATTGGATGTCGTATGCCTGGTGATCGAAAGTCGCTTCCAGGAGAGCTTCAGAGACATTCTGAATTGCGAGATGTTTGATAGCAGCGAGTTTGCTTCTCTTGATCGCCTTTTGGTGGAAGTATGCCCTAACAGGATCCGAAATTGTGCGTTGGGCCCACCTGCGTAGTCGAGGACACGAATACCAGAATGGATATGACTAGACTCGCAAGCTCTTGTGCCAATTCGCTTAGTATTGCCGCAGCTTCGTCCTTATGCCAATGGCCTCTTCCCTTTCTCTGCTTTGCGACACCTCAAGCTCAATAGTGCTTGGGCACCCATAGTTCAGGTGCGGGTAGTTTCCGACTGTATCTTCGTTGCTCTGCATGTACGCTGTTCTCCGTCCGAGCTGTAGTGTGGCAACTTGATCAGTATGGATGCCTCAGGCACTTTAGCGTGCCAAGAATGTCGACACGCATTCGCAACTCGAGGTTTCCGTAGCTAGTTACTTCTTCATAATAACAATCAACTTATCACATCAACTTGGCAGGGCACTCAACGCCGGCTTGTGCGTCTGTCTCTCCGGCATAGCACAGAGATCATGCTTATTGCGTTACTGGATCCTGCAGAATGATCCACAGGCCAGCTTCAATCCTCTCACGGCATCGTGAGAAGTTTGGACCTGCAGACGACGAGGCAATTGACCTTTTCCGGAGCGTTCGTTGGAGGAGTGTGTTGCATGGTCGCCGCAGACATGCGGTCAAAGCCTTCGATGCTGCTTTGGTCTCTCTCATGCAAGCATTTCGCTAGGAGTGCTGCGATTCGTCCAACGGATCATGCGTACATGTATGTAAACAAAGGAGGTGCGAGTGTTGGTGGACGTTGATCAGGCAAGGGTCTTGGCTGGCGATCGACCTTGCTGTGAACTCCCCTCACTGCGCACTTCTCCATCGTGCCTTTCACCACACCATTCTCCTGCCCATCAGCCAGTCCACGGAGGTGATGGTGACGCGACGATACGATAACCAATACTTTGGTTGAACGATGAGCCTCAGATCATCGTCCGCCCTCCTGGGCACACAAATTTTTCGCGCCCTCTGCTTGACATCAGATTCTGCAAGAAGTCATTGCTGGTCGTGACGATGGTTCCCTTACACACTGTCCCATCCTCCCCACACCATACGAAGCACTTCCAGATCCTCCTCATTCCAGCATGCATGACCATGTCCGCACCATGCGTGGCAACGTTATCGAGTCCACGCACCTCGTGCACGCAGCGATCGTAGACATCTCCGGTGCCCTGCTCTACTCGGTCGGGAATCCCCATCGATCAACCTTACTGCGCTCAACATGCAAGCTCGCGCAGACAGTCGCCGTGCTCGAACCCTGCGGCACCATGTTCGATTTCTCTGCTGCTGACATTGCCCTCATGAGTGCATCCCACAGCTCTCAGGCGAGACATATATCCCGAGCTTCGGACATTTTGTCCGCCGTAGGTGCAAGCGAAGCAGACATGCGCTGTGGAGGGCATCCAGCGCTCAGCGAAGCCGTGAACCAGATGTGGTTAAAGGGGGACTTCGCGCCGGGAGCACTATGCAATAATTGTTCTGGTAAACACGCAGGAATGCTTGGTGGTGCGAGAGCACTCGGCGCAGGATTGGCCGACTACCATCTCCCAGGACATCTGATGCAACAGGCAGTAAAGGAAGTAGTCGAAGATATCTCAGGGTTGGGTCCCAATGATATCGAGTGGCCTATCGACGGCTGCAATCTGCCCGCGCCCGCGATGCCACTGACGGCGATGGCGAGCCTGTACGCTCGTTTCGCCGAAGCTGCTGCTGCCAGCAACGCACAAACGAACATAAAGCGTGTCTTCGAGGCCATGCAAACACACCCGGACATGGTGGCTGGCGAGGGGAGATTTTGCACCATTGATGAGGGTATTCGGAAACCTGTTGATCGGGAAGCTGGGCGCTGATGGGTGCTACGGGATAGGCATTCGAGAGTCAGAGGATACCAGACGACTGGGTGTGCTAAAGGACGGAGTCGGCATTGCTGTGAAGGTTGAGGATGGGAACATCAATATCTTATACGCAGCAGTCATGGAGATACTCGTGCAACTAGGGGTCGGGACAGGGGAAGTGCGAAACAAGCTACATACCTGGCAGACCCCATCAATACGCAATACGATGGGGGTGGTGACCGGAGTGACTTCTCACTCCTTCGTTGTCCGAAGATGTGATCAAGAAAGCAAAGGAGGAAAGCATGTAGGCGAAGAAGAGGAGACTATTAGGGCTGCACTGTAGTGAGGGCGACATCCAGTCTGGGACCTGCGATTGATCGAGCCTGTCTGATGCCTTCGTGAAGCCCCAATCTCGAAACGGAGCAATATCAGCACTGGACCACTCCATGCGGCACAAGATGACAGGAGACTTGTTGTCACGCAATCCTGATATGCATTCAATGCCTGGGCAGCTCGCGAGTGGCGAGAGCGCCGTAGCTGAGGCTCGTTGTTGCTGCTTTGGGGCGGATGCTGACATGGTCCGAGCACAAACATGATAAGGAAGCCGGAGGAGGTCGAGCACCGTCAGCGCGAAGCATATTGGGTCTGACTGGTGATAAGTATCGGACGAACGGCCTCGCGAGCACTGGATATACCGGGCGAGATTCTCCCAGACCGGAGCGCGACATCTGACTGGTCGTCACACGAGCAACTGTGCATCTCTGCTACCACAAATTTACCGGGTCGGAACAGTGGTTCAAGATAACTGCATTCACACAAAGTGTACCCTGAGCTTGACAAGTCTATCGTGACCAGTTTCCCGGCCGTGCGAGCTGTACCTCACTCGTAGCCAGTGAATGCTCTCAATCCGATATGTTGTAAGTCTATTGTGCTGTTTGTGACGTAAATGCATTGTGGCGAGTGAATGAGAGCGACGGTCTTCGACACTTCACTCAGAGCTTGCCGGTATAGTTTGAGTATTTCCTTACCATTCTTGACTCGAGCAACTGCTAAACACCCTCGATATCCTCTCGATTGTCAACATGGCTGGATACAGCAGAATCGAAACGCTCCTCAGCGGCCTCCACTATCTCGACAGCGACGTTCGGATCGAGTTTGGCGAGACCACCGCTGATCATGCGCATATACACAGCGGGCTCCTAGCAGCAGAGTGCCCAGGACTGGACACAGCTGACGCATTGCCTAACCTTAATGGCATTCGTGTATTCGCAGTAGCATTTCGAAGCGGCACATGCATCCTCGAGCCACTCACTTCTGCCAGCATCCTCAGCACTGACGCCGCATGCCATCGATTTCACGACTCGAGTCTCGCACCAGCAGGCTGGTCAACACCTCGAAACGATGGTGAGCACCGAGGTCAAGCTGCAAGAAATCAAAACTTGTATGCCAAGCGGCAGTACATTACAATCTTGAACATCCTCTACGAAGAGTCCATCAGCCTGGACGATCTGGAACCATATCCTTCTCGAGATCCACCCCTCGCACGCCTACACTCAGCAACCACATCGGTCATCGAGACCTGCGCTCGTGCTGAAGCCCTCGGTTGCCTACAGAGAGTTGCTTGTGCTCTTTTGAACCTCGTCTTCAAGTCTGAGCTGCTAGGACAGTGCGTCGCTCAAACGCCGATCAAGTTCCTCAAGCTGGCTTCCAAAGTGGACTGCAAGAAGCTCTTCTTCATGGCTACACGACACATTTGCGCCGATAGGAAGCTCTCCAAGAACTGGTTCGATGCATCGACCTACTACAACGCCAATCACGGCATGCTCGAGCTGCAGCTCACCCTCCTCCTGGGCCAAGGGTCGAAAGCAGCGCAGAAGCTTCTGCAGGCACTACTCGATGTTCAGCTCTGCAGGACTCACATGATGGCAGCAGGCGCCGGAAATGCATTCTCTGTTCCGAACATGCCCTTGCTCAATACGATTGTCAAACAGTCTTATTGTGGTGAGTGTATCGCTCGAACATGCTTTGCGGGATGGCTCTCCGACAAGCTGGAACACTGCGCCAATTCGGTCTCAGACATGTTGCAGGACGAGACACGCACACAATTCGAGATATTTCAAGTGGTTCTACATCGACTACAGCGCTACGCCGCCACCTCGATGCCATTTCAAGTCTTCTCCACCTCAAGCAACATCCACATAACATTGGCAGACGAGCTTGGACTGTGTGGCGAGCTACTCGTGGAGAAGGACATCAAGCTTCACCTCGACGTTTGCGTGCAAGAAGCCGCCACAGCAATCAACAAAGCTTTCAGGATGTCACAGACAGAGCTGACAGAGGAGAACTACCCAAGCTTGGGTAGCAGCACGATGGCGAAAAGCTCCGGCAGCGATCGCAAGGTTTCTGGTGAATCGTACATCACTTCTTCCTCTGCTGGCCGATCGGCCTCCCTACCCGTGTTCTCCACCGCGCCATCCAGAGCATCGACCAGAGTCACGAGCGCTGAAAGCAAGGTCGATATGAAGCTGGATCCCGCCGCTGTGAGCTTCACCTGCGAGGACATCTCCAAATGCACCGAGAGCGCCACGCCATTAAGATTGCCGCTTGCAACCGCAAAGACAGGAAGCGTGCCGCAGAGCGCACCACGCGTCGATTCTCTATCGCCGCCTCTGCGCAAAGCTTCTCCCTCGCTGGCAGAGAAGTTCGCCGAAGACCCCAGTTTGCCGGAGCTGTGGCACGATCTCCAGAATGCCTGGGAGTACATTGAAGACTCTAGCGAGAAGTGCTTACCATCAGACTTGCTGGCCGAGATTGAGGATCCGAGCGACAGACGTTGGAAGTCTGACAAGCTGGAGTACTATCGCTGCTGTGGTGAGAAGAAGAAGGATGATGGCATGCCAGGTAGTCATCGGTGCAGAAGCATGAAGGTGGTGGTGGTCAAGTGGGCCAGTGAAATGCGTGTGAAGGGTCAGGACAAGAGCATTTGGTAGGTCAAGCAGGCGATCAGAGTCGAGAAGAGGGCTCGAGCGGAGAGAGTGAAATGGCACGACTCTGATCGCAGACCCCGTACCACAAAGCGAAAGCATGGAAGAGATTTGGATAGTCGTGAGACTGCGAAGCATGAGCTGGGCATGGTTGCTGAGCATTAGCAGTCACAGTGCACATCGACAGGCATCTAATTGCCTTCTTGGATAGACCGAGCAAGAGCGAAGCTGATTGAGCGTTCATTTCCGCGATCTTTCGAGCCTTGGAAAAAGCCTTGAGCGCGGGTCTTTCAAATCGTTCGTCAATTTCAATGCTTCGAGTTGTCTAAGTGGCAGTGTTTGTAATCGACAGTAGTCAGTACCGACTGCGGTTCCCTTGCAGCATCTCCTATGCATACAGAGAACTCCGCATTATGTACACACAAAGCTCGTTCAATGTGTGCCGTGATCCGGCTACGCATAGCCTGACGGCGTTCGCCGCGTCTATAGGGGATGTTGCAATCCAGTTCCAGCATCTCCGGTCGCTCCACCTGTCCACTGGGCAGCTGCGATGCTCTTCCAGACCGCGTTCTCGAAGATTGCTCGCTGAGTCCTTATGTTCTTGGCGGTAATTGTCTCGGTTCGAACTCGAGACTAGCATCTTCCTAGCTCCAGCTTCTGCTCTTCGTGATACCCTGATCGACCTCAATCTGTGGCAGGTCCGGAGAACCACAATGCTTTTCATCGGTCGGATATTGGCGCAAGAATGCCTCGTACGAACAATGCAGTCCTGTGTTCGCTCTGGCGAGTCTGATTAAGCGTTCAGTGCCATGATCTTTCGACGCCTGGGATTCAATAACAGTCTACTCGCATTGTGCATTGATAGCAGTATGCCTGGTTCTGCAGTCAGATGGAATCTTCCGACACTGCTCGTTCAGCATGCGATTGCGCTGAGCCTTCTCGTTTCAGTCGAACTTTGTAGCTCTGCCAAGCCATCCAAACGACGCTTCTCTGGTCTGCGACGATCTTCGCAGTTTGCTGGACCGGCCCTGACATTGATTCTCATCAATCGGATATTGATGCAATACTGCCTCGTACGAACAATGCCGTCCTGTGATTCGCTCCGGGTGCGCTGTTAGTCCCCACCCAAGCTTTCCCCGGCCCACCCGAGGTCGGCCGAGTTCCGCGAAAAGAGCTTGCACGGCATGCATTTCCATTGCTAGCCTTCCAGTCACAGCGTCACCTTATTAGATGAGCAAGCATACCGTATTCGCTTACACTGGCCGGCTCGCTCAGGGGACTGCATGTGTGGTCTGCGGGCATCTTGCTAGCTAGCCAAGACCCTTGGACGAACGGAAGGTCTCGTGCGGCCGCACATCGTACGTTGCGCGATTCGTGGCGATGACGAAGAAAGGGCAGACAGGCATATCCGGCAATAACGGTTGTGTGTCTTGCTACCAGGAGAGGAGGGGGCAACGACATCGACCTTGTCGTGTGTGAAGTGTGCTGCTGAGGCGGACGTACAATCTCCACTTGTCATCGGTAGTGCGCGCGCAACTGCTAAGAATCCGAATCTGATTCCTGCCTGCCAGTAGCGGCAGTCAGCGGGACTCTGGAAGCGGCGTCGTGAAGCTCTGCAATCATGCCAAAGACTATTCGACAACTCCTCACCGAGGCCAGCAGCAATCCTCGATACGTTCGTCTTCACAATGCCAGCTACTCCGCTAGAGAGCTACTGGGCGAGATCATGTCCATGGCCAGTCGCATTGTTCGCAGAATCTCAGAGGCACAAATGGCTAGCAACGATCAGAGATGGTGGCCCATTCGAGAGATCGCCAGCAAATGGGACAGCATCAGAGCGTACCCAGAAATGCTCCAGGATGCCGATGCGGAGCTGCTGAAGATTCTTGTCCTGGACGCGTATGCCGATCTGGAGAGGCTCGAAGGTCGATAATCAGGGCTCCTGTTGTGAGCCATGATCTTTCAAGCAGAGACGGATGTGCATTCGTACGCTGTTGGAGCGTATGCGAACGAAGGAGACGGCTGGGCAGGGGACGATAAGTGGAAGGCATAGGGGCGAGGCTTCGAACTCGAGATTGATTCTGGCGCTCCCCTTTCTTCGATGAGCGGAGTAATGGAAGGAGATGCAATGATACCCTGGTGGATTTGTAAGATGCGGAATGGAAGGAAAAGTACTTCGTTTCATGGTGATGCATTGCTGTTCAGCCGTGATTGGCTTGCTTGTGTATCGGGGTCATCTTCAGGCTTTGACAAAGGCGAAGACTGGCCGAAATGGGTCTATTGGACAGCATTGTATGCTGTATCATGCTGGTGTTTCGTCTCAAGATCTGTACACGTTCAAGTCTTGTAAAAGCTTATTTCGAGCTGCTGGCGTGGTGTACGTTCCTTCAGACAGTCCAGAAATGGTGAGAGACCACTTTCCTGACAACAAGTGAGGTGCTGAGGTGGAGCAAGAAGTCTTGCGGAGTTCGAGGCACAACGTGGATAAGCGACGGGTAATGGGAGGCACGGTTGCACGGGCTGGGACTGCAGCGTATCAGATGAGTTGTGATTACCACAGATGTGAAACGTCATGCCCGATTCGGCCAGCCGCCTCCTCGCAGTGACATCCCACTTCTAACATTTGATCTGAGTGCTTCTCGAGTCATACGATCGCTTATGCCTTCACAGACCTTTGTTACAGCGAAGTCCACCTGTTGAACGCTGAGAGCTTCATCCTTGCCGAAGGGCTGTCTAGAGTTCAAGATACGATCACTGATCTGACCGGAGCGGACTTCGAACTTTGCACTAACATCGCTTGATTGTTGTGCGAGTCAACGCTACAGGCACACTGCAGGTCATGCCGCGGACGCGTAAGCTATTGGAAAGAGCTACATCTCATAGCCAGACATATTTTGCGCCGTTTCCGCTGCCCGGACATCAGAGAATATCGAGTAGTCTCGGTGGTACATCATTTGACCGAGTATGAGGTATTGTAAATGCTGTTGGTGCACCGTGCTAACACTTCATCTTGCTGCCGTTATACACATCTCACCAGCCCTGGTCCTATCCACGCGTCAATCGTTAAGCATCCAGGTCTTGCCCATATCTTCCGCCGACTCCTAGTCGCTTTATCGCGTACACGAAGTCTCTAGATTCTTCGGTATGCCAAAGGTGAGGAGAATTCTGTGCTGGTAAGGACACATAATCGCAAAATGTCTCTTTCTATCGCGGCTCAATATGCACACGGCAAGAGTTGCGATAGGAATTATAGCCCGCAGGCGGTTCCGCTGGAATGGAGATGTAAGATGAAGGCGGCTGCGTCGCAACGATTCCATCTAAAGCTGCTAGTCTCTCACGCTCGACTGTATGCCATAGCACATTGCAATGTGTCCACAACATCAATGTAGCCTCTTTGCTCATCAGGGAATATGACTGGCTCGAAAGACAATCTACCCAGTGTGAAGCAGACAGGCTGCATAGCTGCAGTCGACTGACGATACGCGACTGCAGACGGTGATGTAACCTTGTCCAATGAACTTCCACAAGCCGGGTCCTGCCCAGCGCGCGACTACTAGGCGTTGCGAAGTCATACGTGCCGGTTCAATAGATTCCTCCGCCTCGTTCCACGACACGCCGGGCTTCCAGCGAGAGTCTTGCCGCATCTTGCCGGAGACAAGGATCCTGTCCGGATGTGCGAACACATGGTGTCCAGTTCGAGGAAGAAGATCACCAGTTCTTGCTGTGGACGTCACTCGCGCCACGATATCATGGACTATCCCATCGATAAGGATCTTGAACTCGACCTCTGTTACAGTATCAAGTGAAGCGATGAAGCCGTTGGCCCCAAGCCTTTGCTTATCACATGACAGTAACTGCAAGTTCTCATCTCGACGAGATGGTCGCACTTCGAGGCGCCCGCCAGGCGTTGCATCGAAAGTTGCTGTTTTACACGATCTCAAGAGAACTTCCGAGACATCAGGAACTTCTTGAGTCATTGGATAATCACCCTGACAGGCCGAGAGCACATTCAAGTCAAACTGTTCCAAAGTTTCTGACTGGCCGAGTATTGAACTCCTCCACGCACCCAGCATGGCCAGTCCAGCCTCGGACGTAAGCCCAAAGACTTTCAGAATAGGTTGTATCTCGGATGAGAACAGAGAATGGTCATCGAGGGCATTATGTGCGATGACAGCGAGCATGAGAAGATCAAAGGCAGTGTCGACGGCCGGAAGACTGAGCGTCTGGCAACACGTAGTAGTCACTAAATCGCGACGGCATAGTGAGCAGTACTAACAGCCTCGAGATGCCAATGCTAGGCATGTGAGCGAATCAACATTTCACTCCTTTGTCCGCGCCCTGGCTCGACGACCATCAACAGATTCTCAGAAAAGGAATCGGCGATCGTGGTGTTTGCTTTCGCGTCAGTTTCAGAGTGAAGCTACGAGGATTCTACATGCTCTCCAACGGTGTGTTGCTAGGCTTGTTGTAAATAAGTCGAGATATTCAGAGGCACACAGATGGACAGCAGGCTTCTGCCAAAAGCCCCTTTGAGGTGGCCGTCGCCACCGCTGGGCCTGATCGTGAAACGAAGAGAAGCAGAAGCGGCAGTCCGCATGCGTGAATAGCAGGAAGGCTACAGTCTCTTCTAGTGCTATTTCGGAACTCGGAGCTGCTCTATTTCCCTGCTATGGGAAGCGTCAAAGCGCTCGATGACATGCAACAAATCCCCAAAAGACTGCTTCAGATATCGTCGATCTGATGTTGGAACTGTCCAGGATGGGGTTGAAGGATTCGCTAGTGGGATACAGGCTTCCTACCACTGCTCTTGGCATGTGAGAGGATGTAGCTGAACTGACGTTTGACGTCAGAAAGCCAAGCATACCAACACAGATCGACAGTTACACTGCAGCTTTTAGTGCTTCCTTCGAGGAATCCATGTGGACACCACGTAGTACGGCAGTCATTATCTGTTGGCCAGCGGAGCCGGAGCCGAGTGCTAAGGCATCGAAGAGTACCTCGCACAATCCTTCGCTTTGCTTGGCTACTCCTTCGCGTTGCTTCGCCTCCATTCGTCCTGCTCGATACATGCACGCACTGTGCTGGTCCACTTCTCATCACGGGCTTGTGAAGCATGCCAAGCATTGTGTCGCCCAAAGACTGGATAAGCAGCGCCGTCTGAGCCGATGAGAGTACTGACCAACAACCTTCAGCCGCCTAGTATAGTTTTTTGTGCATGAACGAGGACCTCTGTGTAAATCTCCAACACGAAACGCACTGCAGGAAGGATCCTCTTCCTTCGCATCAGCGCAGAGCATCTGCTTGATCCAGAAGGTGGTATCTACTCGACACTACTAGGCATTCCTTCGGCGATACGGTCATCGAGGCGAGATGTTGGTTGCAACTGCACGGAGATCCACATGACGTGTGGTATTCAGGACTCTTGAGGATGAGCCTGTATAAGAGCAGCGTCGTCCGCAGACAATCACTCACCATCGACTCCTCAACATCAGTACTTCCAAGTCTCATCTGCTCGACTTGATACCTTTCTCCTCTCGCCGATCGCAATCCATCCACTGTTCACGAGCTCCAACCATGTTGGGCAAACTTCTCGCTGCGAGCAGCGCTCTCGCATCCATTGTTGCTGCCGACTCTCTCTCGACTTACCAGGGATCGGCTTGCCATGGCGCCAATCAAGCTCTTGTCAGTCCACTCGGGCTCGGAGAGTGCATCCCATTTGGTTCTGTCGGCTCCGTGAGTATCAAGATCTTCCCTTGAGCATGAAACTGCTCTCGAGACGAGGTAGCCTGGGCCCGTGCTAACACTTCCGCAAGTACATTCTCACTAAAGATGATGGAAACACTTACAACCTCTTCTCTGGTGAGAATTGTGATCAGTACGAGGGACAAGTTGCCCTCTCTGGCATCTGCACAACACTTGACGCCGATGCCCCAAGCAGAGCGACGCATGTCATGAACGTTGGTCCTCAATCAAAGAAGCGCGCCTCGGTCAAGCCCAAGGCCATCAAGAAGATTCGTGGCACGAATCCCGCTTTTTCCAAGCGAGACGATGTGACATTTTCGAGAAGCGGCTTCCCGATTCTGAAGCGCGTGGACGGAGATGTCTATCAGTGCCCCAACACTCCGTACTTCTTCGTGGTCACATCTTCGAGCGCGGTGCAGGTTGAAACCACCATTGATGAGGACACACAAATCGAGTCGACATTCGACGCGGCATTCGCGAGAGCATACGAACAGGGCGGCCAGACCACAGTCCAATCGGAGAGCGTGGGCGACCAAGGAGAAACTATCAGAATCACCCTGGAGTTCACTCAAGGGACTGCAAACTTCATTGCACCAGAGGAAGCAGATCCCTTGATTAATGGATTCAACGAGTTCCGTGACAATCAGCAAAGCCCAGGTGAATTCTTCGTGTCCATCTTCACCGGCACGCCCGATCATCCTGACAACACGGGCGCGTTCGCTACTTTCCAGTGGTTCATCGAGTAGGAGAGTGTTCGGCTTGCCGGCGAACAGCGACATTGGGCGGAGGTCAGAAATAGTCACGTTCAGACTGAATTTGGTCGTGATTTAACCTGGATTAGCCTTTGGCTCAGATACAGCCTGTGCTCGACCGACAAGATAGCTCAGCCTGGGTGGGCTTGGAATGGAGGAATGGCGCAATGGACTTGTGCGACAATCATGTAGGTACAGGAGTCACTCATGAAGCGGGTGCTCCTCCTGTGCATAGCTTAGGAGGTAGCAGAGGCAATACTACGACTGCTTCTTCAAACGTGCGTCCTTGAGCGATTACTGCTCTCGCTCGAGAATTGTCGCCTTCATAATCCTGGCCTAGGATGCGAATCAATGGCTTACACAGACAGGTCTGTTGTGAGATCGACCGCCAGTGCTTGCGCAGTGGTGCGACCCGCATTGATGCTGGCCGTGCGGTCACATTGAATCTTAGTCGACCAGTCCAAGAGGAACAACGTTGCACAAGCCAGCCGCCCACGATGGCTATCTCCATCTCTGAAGAGTTCGGGTCTGGCTGACTGCATCATCTGTGTGTTCTGCTGTCTTGACAGGCATTCGAAGCCGCAGCGTGGAGTATATGCGTACCCATCGTGCCTTGAAACCATCGAGAAGCGGAAGCGAGGATAGCTTACGCGATCAAGCATTCTTCCTTGGGCTATGGCGCAATCTAGCTTGTCGAGCTTCTCATACACGCCAAGACCAGCGTTCCTGCAAGTCTACCCCAATCATAATCTTGTGTTGCCAGTCCCGTAGTATATCCGCTGACTTCATATCTCCTCTCGTGCTTCCATGGTGTTGTGATGGAGACTGCCGAGCGTGTTGTAGGAGGTTGTGGGGATAAGTCTGCTTCACAATGCATCCACCTGTTATCTTATCGGACGAGTACTTCTGCGGGCGGATCTGTCTGCACGGAGTATCGCTTGCACAGAACTCCACTGTATCGATTGTCTGAGGTGTGACTGCCGGACTGTCGCGTGGACAGCGCATGGCGTGCTGGTGGGCTAGTGCAGATCTTTTGCTTGCAAGATGCCCAACAGATCAGAATATGGTCTTTATCAGCAAAGACGTTCCTCTGCTACTTTGGATGAGCTTCAGTCACTTCTTCCGGAGATGGCTTCCACGGCGATAGAGAAGCGATACACCATCGATGCTCGACCAGCGAGTGATGCCGACTCGAGCGGAGTGATCTCCCCGGCCTCCGAGCATGAGGCAAACAAGCCAAGAGTTCCGTGGTGGGCATATATATGGGATTACGAGCCTGGCCGACCAAAGGAAGAGACAGCGTTCCTGCAAAGGCTCGATACTAGTGTGTTGATCATCCTTTCTCTGGGTTACTTCATCAAGAATCTCGATCAGACGTGAGTGAAAGCAGCCAGAATCTCATTTGCTGCGAAGACTGACCGGACTCAGCAACATCGCAAATGCCTTCGTCTCAGGCATGAAAGAGGATCTGGCCATGAACCAGAACCAGATCAACTATGTCGACGTTGCGTGGACGACTGGCTATGTTGTTGGCCAAATCCCATCGCAGATCATCTTGACCAAAGTCCGGCCTTCAATCTGGATCCCATTTTGCGAGATGGTCTGGACCGTTCTGACATTCTGTCTTGCTGCAGCCAAGACTTCCAACCATGTCATTGTGATTCGATTCTTCGTGGGATTGTTCGAGTCCATCTTCTATCCTGCTGCGCACATGATTTTGGGATCATGGTACAAGCCGAGCGAGCTTGCGAAGAGAGCATGCATTTTCCACGCCAGTTCAGCGCTCGCGAGCATGTTCAGCGGGTACTTGCAAGCTGGCGTGTACAAAGGCCTCAATGGGACCAGCGGACTTGCGGGTACGTCCAGGAGACATGTTTGTGCGTCGCAGAGGCTAATTTGGCGTCCAGGATGGCAGTGGTTATTCATCATGGACGGTGTCATCTCTGCTCCAATCGCCGTCGCAGGCCTTTTCCTGATCCCGGACCTGCCAGAGAACTCACGCGCCTTCTACCTGCGTAGAGACCAGATTGAGCTCGCCCAAAAGCGCATGGACTCTGTTGGGCGCGCTCCTCGCAAGAAGTTGGGCTGGTCTGCGTGGAAGCGCATCTTCGGCAGATGGCACGTGTATCTGCTGACAGTACTGTACATCATCTTCATCAACACTGTGGGTTCTGCCTGTTGGAGAACTCCGAGATCTTGCTCATGGTGTGTAGGGCGCTTCTTCCAGCATCAATCCCATGTCGCTGTGGCTCAAAGCCCGTGGGTACTCGGTTGAGCTGATCAACATTATTCCCACGACTCAATCGGCGGTGCAGGCTGTCTCAACCATCGTTCTGGCCATCTTCTCCGACTACTGGCGCCATCGCGCGGCGCTCATGTCCGTGTCGACGTTCTTCGGGCTCTTTTGCGTGATCATTCTCGCAATCTGGAATGTGCCGAGCGGATTGAAGTGGTTCGCGTTCGAGATATATCGGGTGTCGGTCCCGTACGGTCCCATCAGTATGTCATGGGCGAAGTAAGTGGTGACAACTGTTGTCGTTCGCAGGATCCTATGCTGACATCAAATGCAGTGAGATCTGTGGTGGAGACGCTGAGGAACGGTCGATTGTGCTGGGACTGATGAACAGCTTTGGGTATGCCTTCAATGCCTGGCTGCCACTTTTGACCTACCCTCAAGTCGACGCACCAAAGTTCACGAAGGGCTTCATCTTCTCTGCATGCGCCTTTGTGGCACAGTTCGCCATTACGTGGACAGTGTGGTGGTTCTATCGCAGGGATTTGCGAAGGAAGGTGGTTCACTCTGCAGAGACGGGATCACGATGAGCTTTCGGAGAACTGTCCAAGTGCCGAGCGAAGATGACCAGGATGGAGCGGAATTGACACCGCAGCCAATAGCCGTGGCCCGATCTGATCTCCAGGATTGTGGCCATGGCGCTTCAGAATGTATACAGTCGAGTACACCGATATGATCACAAGGTCATGTTGATGGCGTAATAGTTGAACAGTCTTGGCAGGTACCGAACATCTGTGGCGTGCTGTCTGCAGACCTGCATATGAGTTGACATTCGTGCCAGGAGAGGAGGTGTAGTTGCATCATACCGGCAATCGCTACGGTGCATTCTGGAAGATACAGTGCTCGCTTTGACCTGTGTCCAGTATCAAGTCGTGCCATGAACAGCATTTCCTCGCTATCAGCTACTGTAGTCAGCAAGAAATGTGAGCCTCCGATGATGCAACTCATTCGAGCAAATGCTGCGACTTGACAAGCTCCATCTGTCCACTGAATTGGGAACGGATTGAGTGGCGAGCAATAGCAGGCCAAGTGCGGAGCTCGTGCGGAAGCGTGAACCTGCAACGCTACAAGCTTCCCAATCTGAGCAGCATTGGGTGAGGAAATGCTCCAAAGGAAAGTCGTGATCTGCAGAGTGCGCTGAAGCACATTTTCGCCACATCTGGTCGTCGTGTCCCACAGCACGAGTGTGGTCTGTATCCACGTCCAGCTTTGCAGAACGTCGCTGTCGGTCTGGAAACCATCACGGTCTGTCGGCGGGATCTGGTGAGTTTTGACATGTCTCTGTTGGATCTGAGACCAGGACCAGGCTCCCTGTCGGCAACGGAGGTGGAGCAGCGGGAGCACGATCAGCACTGCACCAATGGCGACTGTTTGTGCTGGTTCGCCGCCACCAGAACCGCGTCGAAACACACAGAGACATGAAACGATGCAGACGATAGAGCACGCCTTCCGGGTGCGTCATGGACTGTGCAGAGATTGACCACCTTCCGCCGCCAAGTCGAGGCCAGCAGATGTTTGTCGTCCGCTCTCGCTGTGCCAAAGAGGAAGGAGCGACCGAGGCTGACTTTTTGACGGCGCTGATTGGCTGATGGTAGTGGGGTAGGCGCGAGGGAACAATCGGAAAGCGCGGGGTTGGCTGGGATCGCAGCTGCCATTGCCTGACCCGGAGGGCGAGAAGAGCTCCACTGTCCAGGTCCAGCACGGCGAAAGCTGGTGCTGCTCGCTCCCCCAACGATGTTTCTGCGGACGGTCAGCAGCAGCAACAAAACTGTCCGAGCCCGCTCTCTCCTGCTATTCTCTCACAATCTACGCTCATCAGTAGCGAAACCCTTTATCCCCCTCACAACACACATCAGACATTCCGCAACCATGGGAGAGTGCCCAGTCAAGCACGCCAACGTTGGCGGTGGTGGTACCCGCAACCGTGACTGGTGGCCAAATGAGCTGCGCACACAAATTCTGAGGCAGCACACCGAGCGAACGGATCCATTCGGTGGCAAGTTCGACTACGCTCAGGCATTCAAGAGCCTCGATTACAATGGCCTCAAGAAGGATCTCAATGCCTTGATGACCGACTCACAGGAATGGTGGCCTGCAGATTTCGGCCACTACGGTGGTCTGTTCGTCCGAATGGCATGGCACAGTGCGGGCACGTACCGTGTATTCGACGGACGGGGAGGCGGTGGCGAGGGCCAGCAGCGATTTGCTCCCCTCAACTCGTGGCCTGACAATGTCTCTCTGGACAAGGCCCGTCGTCTACTTCTTCCAATTAAGCTCAAGTACGGCAACAAGATCTCGTGGGCGGACCTGTTCCTGCTCACTGGAAACGTCGCCCTCGAGTCCATGGGTGTTCGCACCTTTGGCTTCGCCGGTGGTCGTGCAGACACCTGGGAGGCGGATGAGTCTGTCTACTGGGGCGGCGAGCAAACCTGGCTCGGGAACGAGGTCCGGTATTCAGACGGCAAGGAGGGTCTCGCAGAGCACGGCGTGGTCGACGGTGACCAGTCGAAGAAGGGCCACGGCGACATCCACTCTCGCGACCTCGAGAAGCCGCTGGCGGCTGCTCACATGGGTCTGATCTACGTCAACCCAGAGGGTCCAGATGGTGTTCCAGACCCACTGGCTTCTGCCCGCGATATCAAGACCACTTTCGGCCGCATGGCCATGAACCACGAGGAGACTGTCGCTCTTATCGCTGGTGGTCACGCATTCGGAAAGACGCACGGTGCTGGTCCATCAGAGAACTTGGGCGTCGAGCCAAACGCAGGCCCCATCGAGGCTCAAGGCTTCGGCTGGGCCAACCAGTACAAGTCTGGCAAGGGTGCCGACACCATCACATCTGGCTTGGAGGTCACCTGGACGAGCACTCCGGTGCAGTGGTCTAACAAGTATCTCGAATACATGTACAAGTACGACTGGGAGCTCACCAAGTCACCGGCTGGTGCCAACCAGTGGGTGGCCAAGACCGACGACAAGATCATTCCTCACGCCTATGATCCCAACGTCAAGCTGAAGCCACACATGCTGACTTCCGATCTCGCCCTCCGCTTCGACCCAGAGTTTGATGTGATTTCCCGCAAGTTTCTCAACGACCCACAGGCTCTCCACGATGCCTTTGCCCGCGCCTGGTTCAAGCTTCTTCACCGTGACATGGGTCCACGTGCCCGCTGGCTCGGACCTGAGATTCCAAAGGAGGTGTCCATCTGGGAAGACCCAATTCCAGACCCACCAAGCCAGACCATCAGCGAGCAGGACGCCGAGGGACTCAAGCAGCAGATTCTCGGCACGGGTGTCGACCCTCGCAAATTTATCGCCGTCGCCTTCGCATCTGCCTCGACATTCCGTGGCAGCGACAAGCGTGGTGGTGCCAATGGTGCTCGTATCCGACTTGAGCCACAGAAGAACTGGGAGGTCAACAACCCACAACAGGTGCAAGAGATTGTCAGCACATTGGAGAAGGTCCAGAAAGACAGTGGCAAGCAGGTCTCGGTTGCCGACTTGATCGTCCTCGCCGGTGTCGCCGCCGTTGAGAAGGCATCTGGTCTCAAGGTGCCATTCACCCCCGGCCGTACCGATGCCACACAGGAGCAGACCGACGTCGAGTCGTTCACCCACCTCGAGCCATTCAACGACGGTTTCCGCAACTACGGAAAGTCGACTTCTCGTGTCTCGACCGAGCAGTTCCTCATTGACCGTGCCCACCTACTCACACTGTCCGCACCAGAGCTTGCTGCCCTTGTCGGTGGTCTCCGTGTGCTGAACCAGAACTGGGACGGCTCGCAGCATGGTGTCTTCACCAAGCAGCCAGGCGTTCTGACCAACGACTTCTTCGTCAACCTGCTCGACCTGAGCACCGAGTGGAAGCCAACTGGCGACAGCGACGTGTTCGATGGTGTCGACCGCAAGTCGGGATCGAAGAAGTGGACTGCTACTCGTGCAGACTTGGTCTTCGGATCGCACCCAGAATTCCGCGCCATCTCCGAGGTGTATGGTGCCGCAGACGGAGAGGCCAAGTTCAAGCAGGACTTCGTCAACGTGTGGGCCAAGTTGGCCAACGCTGACCGATTTGATTTGACTTCTGCTGCAAGTAAGTCGAAGCCTCGCCTTTGAGCAAAGGTATGACAGCCGCCATCCTCTCCTTGGGACTGTCTTATCTGGGAACGTGGGAGAGCATGTGGCTGACTGTTTGCAGAGTAAGCGATATCAAGATGCAGCGATTAGCGAAGGGAGGAAAGTGGTGCTGAGAGACTGATTCGGTCCTGCACATCAAGATACCATGCGATACGACTTTTTACTATGCACAAATGGTATTCAATTACCGTGAAACCACAGACTTACCTGAACATGGCTCGTGCTCCTTGCTGTTTTAAATGTTGGTGATGCACTTCCTTGCACGAGAGTGCTGACTCTTCCTACAGCACACCATCATGGACCGATTGTCGTTGCCCGCCTCTTTCAGACATCTTACTTTTATCAAGCTGGACGTCCAGAGATAAGCATCGTACAGCCTCGCAAATCAGAGAGACGAAGTGCGAAAATAGTCGCCTGCATGCCTGTTCAGTCACCCACTTCAGCACATGAAGTGGATCTGCTCATGCTCGTCGTGCTCGCTCAACCGCTTGGCGAGATAAAGAGCGATGCATCAATCTATCTGCTTCCCACTTCGAGCACGTGAGTGACCAAAAGAGGAGGCGGTGGGAGAAAAGGGAGAAAGTCCTTGCTTCGTGTATACTTGTATTAGAATCTCGCTACCACACCACGCGCACAGAATGCATCCTCTTCCGACGTCTCGTGCGACATCACGGATCGCATTTCGGCAGCAGCACCTGCAGTGTCACCCAGGCTAGACTATTCTGCTGGCTGCGAATAGATTGCCGATCCGACGTGCCATGCAGCTGCCACGAGTGCCATCACAGTCGATGCGGCGACAAGCTTTCTGCCATTCGGGTCTGTATTGTAGCGAGGCGAATCACAAGACAGAGATTAGAGGGAGAGGATGCGTGCCAAGGGAAATACAGCTGCATATCAAGACTCAACCCCGCCGCGCTTGACCCCTTCGCGGGCTTCAGCGACGCGATCCGAGCGCGGAAGACATTTTCGGGATTAAGTAGGAGACGCGCCTTCTCTGTGAGAGTTGTCAGGTCAGCATCAACGACGGCAACTCGTTTCGCCATATACATATCATCCATCTCTCACGACCTGGATCCCCATGGTCTGAAATCAACCCCAGATTTCTCCCCCATTCCTCTCCGCAAAATTATAATCTTACCCCCAGGCGTTTGTCTCTGGTTGCCGCCACGTCCCGTCCACCTGGTTGCACTGCTTGTCAGCACCTTCATCGCACTGCATCGTCGGTCGCCTCAGAAGCGCGAGACGCGACGATGGTCAACTCGTCGTCCGACCACGACTCGACGCAGAATGAGAAGACCGGGCATGTCGCACATCATGTCCTAGATGCGGAAGTCGCTGCCCATGGTCATCTCGCGACAGACCAGTAAGCCCTGTCCCAGCAGGTAGAAAGTTTCCTGTACTGACGATGTTTCCCAGATATGGCAATGCCCTGGTCGACTTTGACCCTAAGGTGGAGGCTAAGCTGAGGCGCAAGATCGACCTGTACATTGTGCCTACAGTGGCTCTCCTGTACTTGTTCTGCTTCATCGACCGTGCCAATATAGGTATGCTGCGCTGAGGATATCGAGCGCGTCACCCAGCTAATGGATGGCCCAGGAAACGCACGTCTGGCAGGTCTGGAGAAGGATCTCGGCTTGATGGGCTACGACTACAACCTCGTGCTGTCCGTCTTCTACATCAGCTACATCGTCTTCGAGATCCCTTCGAATCTGGCTTGCAAGTACTTTGGTCCAGGATGGTTCATCCCAAGCATCTCTTTGGGCTTCGGCCTCGCCTCGGTGGCGTGCGCGTTTGTTCACACCAAGGCTCAGATCTGTGGTGTGCGATTCGTTCTTGGTCTGTTTGAGGCTGGTATGCTTCCGGGCATCGCCTACTACATGAGCAGATGGTACAGACGCAAGGAGTTGGCTTTCCGTCTGGCCATGTACATTGTCATGGCGCCTCTCGCTGGTGCTTTCGGTGGCCTGCTCGCTTCGGGCATTCTCACTTTGGACGGCTTTGGCAGTGTGCACAGCTGGAGGATGATCTTCGCCATCGAGGGCATCATCACCATTGGCATCTCGCTTATCGCCTACATCACCCTCACCGATCGTCCTGAGACCGCTCGGTGGTTGAGCCCAGAGGAGAAGATCCTGGCTATCGCACGTGTCAAGTCCGAGCGTGTCGGTGCTACCGAAGTCCTGGATAAGATTGACAACAAGAAGATCTTCCGCGGTATTTTCAACCCTGTCGTGCTAGCCACCTCATTCATTTTCCTCCTCGACAACATCACTGTACAGGGACTTGCGTTCTTCGCTCCTACGATCGTGCGAACCATCTACCCAACTCAGCCTGTGGTACAGCAGCAGTTGCGGACCGTCCCTCCATACATCGTTGGTGCCGTGGCTACGCTCCTCATTCCCTTTGTCTCGACCAGGACCGACAAGCGAACCATCTACTTCATCGTCTCAGCACCACTGATGATGATCGGCTACATCATGTTCCTGGCAACCACCGACGCACAAACTCGCTACGGAGCAATCTTCATCATCGCAATCGGTGCCTTCTCCTTCGGCGCCCTCTGCAATGCACAAGTCTCCGCTAACGTCGTCTCTGACACCGCTCGTTCAGCCGCCATTGGCACAAACGTCATGTTGGGCAACATCGGCGGTCTCATCTCCACGTGGGCTTTCTTGCCATTCGATGGACCCAACTTCCCGATTGGCAACGGCCTCAACTTGGCCACTAGCAGCACTATCCTTATCTTGTCAATCTTGCTGTGGCTGTGGATGCCATGGGATAATAAGAAGCGCGCGAATAGGAACGTCGATGCAGAAGTCCAGGGACTGAGTCAGAAGGACATTGAGGATTTGGATTATAAGCATCCTGCGTTCAGATGGAGGCCTTGAGTTGGTGGAGCGAGTATGGTATGTTCCTATTGCTGCGTGAGAGCTTGATTAGCGATTGAATTTGAGAAGGTTATGCGTCCAATTGAATAACTCATGAAAAATGAAGGCCGCCATCTCGAATTGTCACTTCTGCTCACTCAGCATTCGTCAGATTTGTGTGACCGCGGAGAAGACTTGACACTCTGATGTGAACATTGTCACTACCACGCCAATGCTGCCCAACGTAGACCTTTCAGTCCGTGGAAAAGGACGACCTGACATCACTACCTCTCGCTGGCACACCACATCAGGCTCACCTCCATTCATGGTATCGAAATGGATCTCACTGAAGTCGAAAGCCAGCTAACTAGGATGATCCGGCAGCGCTCGGCAGTGACAAGGTATCGTTCTTCAGCCTCTATCCGCGTAACCGAGCCCTTTCGCGTTCACAAATCACCTCGACCACACCACTTTCAGCAATCTGACTCTTGGTGTCCAGCGAATGAGCGCTCGTCGCAAAATGTCGATTGTCGATCTCTCTGACGTCAAGCATTGCCACCGAAGCTCTTCCAAAATGACAAACTTCAAGCATTACTTCCGGCACGAGCGAGGTTTCTTCCAAATAGTATGGCTTTTTGGACGGAATGCTCGATTCAGGCTTAAGACTGATCCGCACGCAGGTGTTTTTCGGATGGAGTAGTGCCGTGCAGGTTGACGGTAGTAACTAGTAAGCAGCAGAGGTGGTTAATATACTGGCAGGTGTCGCGACCTCACCTATAACAAAGGTAGTATCTCGTTCGTTATTCTTTGGCAATCACCAGGACATCGTCAACTTCGAAAACCATGCGCTACTCTACCTCAGCTCTGGCACTCGCTGCGAGTGCATCAGCACAATACTCCTCCGACCTCCTTCCTTCCAACCCAGGCGGCGCGATTCCAGCAGGCATCCAAGCACCAAGCACATCTGGCTTCCAGAATGCCACGATCCAACCTGCACGCGGCGGCCTCGCAGTATGCTCATCAGGCTACGTCGATGTGCAGGCCACGACGAGCAAGAACCTCAAGTTGAACTTCGAACTCCCCACGAACCAGTCGCAGGTCACCGAGACTTTCCTCAAGATGATCACAAGCGGGTCGTCATTCGCACAAGAGCTCGTGGGTGGCATGCAAAGCGTCAACGGCACTTACAAGATCGCTGCCACACTCTGCACACCTGCAAACAACACTCAGCCTGATCAAGTGCAGATCTTGACTCACGGTATCGGATTCGATCGGTATTACTGGGACTTTGCGCCGGGATACAGCTGGGTGGATGTTGCTGCGCAATATGACCATGCGACATTTTTCTATGATCGTTTGGGAGTGGGCAAGTCTGAGAAGGCGGATGCTTTGAATGTTGTGCAGGCTCCTTTGGAGGTTGAGATTGCGCATCAGCTTATTGGTAAGCTGAGAGCAGGCCAGTTTGGTAACTTTTCCAAGGTTGTGGGAGTGGGACACTCGTTTGGCAGTATTATTACTCAGGCTATTACTTCGCAGTATCCGAGTGATCTTGGTAAGATTATATCGATGCTACTTTCGACAGGCGTTCAACTGACTTGCTTGCAGATGCCGCAGTCCTCACTGGCTTCTCCGCCAACTCCTCTGCTTTACCAGTCTTCATCACTGGCTTGAACCTCGCTCTTGCAATGCCAAATGCCCCATACCGCTTTGCCACCATTCCTCAGGGCTACCTCGTCTCCGACACTGCCATCTCCAACCAGATCGGCTTTCTCAAGGCACCGGGATTCGACCCAGAGATCGCAAACCTTGCCGAAGCCACGAAGGGCACTGTCACTTTCGGCGAGCTTTTCTCGCAGAGTGCACCAACCATGCCTGCAATGAACTACACTGGTCCCGTCGCAGTGGTGAACGGAGCAAATGACTTGCCCTTCTGCTTTGGCAACTGCTCGTACCCAACAAACCTCGCTTTGGGTGCTTTGAACAAGCTTTATCCGATGACGAACAAGACTGGCGCTTACCTAGCTCGCGATGCTGGACACGGTGTGAATCTGCACTATTCCGCCGTGGCGGCATACCACTTTGCGCAGGACTTTGTCAATTCCTACATCATGTGAGCGATCTGACTGAAAGCTAGAGATCAAGAGTGTGAGGTGTAGTAATCAATGTGTAGAAAACGGCCTATAAAATAGACATAGAGTACAACAAGCTAATGCACAAGTCAACTAATACAAAAGACACAACAAGAATACCTCCACTTCCAGCTTATCTTCCTCTCAATGGTCTACGCCTTTGGCAAAATCAAATCATCCTTAAGCTGCCCCTTACGTCTGCATCTCAACTCCGCTTGACTCGGCGGGATCACCGCAAGAAACGACTTGCCCTTGCACCTTGGGATCGACTCATCGAACTTTCCCCAGTAGCGATCTTTGATGCTCAGACCACCACGTGACAGGCCTCTCGATTCTCGCTTCTCACCAGCATCGTGGAGTTTCACTCCCTCGTCGTTCTTGCGGCCTCTGCATCGGAGTTCTGCTTGACTTGGAGGGAAAACTGCCGGGAAGGAAACGCCTTTGCAGCCTGGGATGGATTCGTCGAAGCGGCCGTAGAAGCGGTCTTAGATGCTCAGGCCACCACGAGAGGCTTCTCGTGAGGTGATCTTCTTTGGGTCTTCCTTCTCCGTCTCCTTCTCCGACTTTTGTTGCTCGCCGTTGACGCTGATGCCTCTGCAGCGAAGTTCAGCCTCGCTTGGTGGGTAGATGTCGATGAATGCTACGTCTTTGCAGCCTGGAATTGTCTCGTCCACGGGTGGGAGTTGGTCTCCGACTTGCCAGGGTTGCTTCCTCTTGTCCTTAATGGACGGATCCCTCTTGTCCTGGACTGGAGGAGTCTTCTTGTCGTCGCCGATAGAGACGCCTCTGCATCTCATCTCCGCCTTACTTGGTGGGTAGATGTCGATGAATGCTGTGTCTTTGCATCCTGGAATCGATTCGTCGATAGGTGGGAGGCGGTCTCCAACGAGAAAAGGCTGCCTTTTCTCTGTGGCAACATGTGGTTTGATCTTGTTGTTCTCGTCGAACTTGAACCCTCTGCAGCGCAACTCGGCCTTGGACGGTGGCCAAATGTCGATAAAGGCTGTATTGGCGCAGCCGGGAATACTGGGGTCGATTTCTGGGAGCTTGCGTGGGGCATCAACTCCCAAGGAGCGGCGCTGGGCGATGTGTGAGTTGTGTTGAACTTATCTGTGGATGCACAGACATACCTCAGGGCTCAAGGCTGGCAAGGCATTGCTGGTGGCCACGCAAATCGCTAAGAGGGAAGATGAAGTGACGCGCATCTTGGCGTGATGAGATTGGGCTACTGTGGTGAGGTCCAGAGTAAGCTTTGAGTTTGGTATGGATGGGAGGTACGGATATATGTGTACCGTTTCTCCTCAGGCATTGGAAGCGCTGCTCATCTCATGTTCACGATAGCTTGAAGACCAGTAAGACGATCTACGCCAAGCATATTGATGGAACGAATGAGTGAGGCTCTAGAATGGTCTATCCTGCGAATTCGCCGAACCAGCAGGCATGATGCAGGGGAGGAACATTGTCGGACCGCGCCTCACAACGTGGTGAAACTGTCTAGTACTGCTAATTATATTACCTCGCCAATTTCCTTTCTTTCGGTTGTATTCCTGTTCATCCGATTCTGCCAGTTGCTTCTTCATCGCAGGTGACAGATTGCTGTCGACTACAGAATGATCGGTCGTCCATCTGACAGTACCTCATTACACATGCCGATGCTGCGATCCGTTTCCAGAGAGCTCAGGTATAGGCTACAACGCAGCCCCTACTGTTGAAATGGTCTGTTGTTCTGTGCAGTCGAGCTCAAGTAGCGACTGTGTAGGAAGCAGATTTTGTTGATAGAGTTGCCATACAATTCAGCAAACCGGCACTGAATCCGCCCATGATTTCAACACAACCGAGCATTCATATCTCCATCATGACTGGTAAGTGTTGAGAATGTGTGTTCGACAAAAGTTGTGACTCTGCTGTGGCGGCCCTGACCTGCAGGTCCTGATACTGGTCAATAGCGGCACTCATCATCGCCTGCATATTCTGAATCTCAGTTCGCAGGTGCTGCAGCTCTTGTTGTTGATTGGCGATCTTCAATGCTTGCTGGTTGTGGATCACTTGATTGTACTTGCTGCGCCACTGCATGAGTTCGTTCGACCATGTCTCAGTCATGAGATGGCGAACAGAGTCGACAGCATGAGTCCTGCACAGAAATATGTCGGTAAAGTCATGTAGGCGATGGGCTACTGCGTCACGGCCTACAGTCAGATTCAAGGCCAGAACATGTATGGCATACAGTGCGCTGCATTGCTGTCTGCGGTCTTCCCTCCCTTCGCATCGGCCCCGGCCGTTATTCTTCTCGCCCATGCACCGCATCGCCCATCTGTCGTCGTGGGTCAACTGGAGACGTTCGTAGAGATCCTTCGTCAGAGGTTGTTCTTGAGACATTTTCTGTAGCGCAGCTTGGCAGCTGTCCAGATGCGGATAGGTGTCGTCTGCTTTACGAGGCATTGTGAGTGACGATTCGTGAACAGTGGAAGCGAATTGGAGGAGCGTAAACATAACTACAACTGGAGCGCTAGTATTTGTGCTGCAGCCTGCCTCAGAGTCCGACGAGGAACAAATGTCAGACACGCGCCGTCGTATGCAATATGCGAAGACGCCAACCTGCATTTCCTCGTTTGTACAACTTGAAGGGGATACCAATATCCATGCAGATGGCTGAACACAATCGTATGATGGTTGAGCGCGTGCTGTCTGATTGTCCGATGCAGAGTTCAGTGACGGGCTGACATAGTGGCTGAATCTAGCACCCACAATCCACATTGATGACTGATATGACTAGTCCGTAAGCTCACGGCTTGCCAGCTTGAATGCATCTGTTGGGATCAGAGGTCTCATCGATCCTATCATCGTTTCGGTCGAGCTCAGTGAAGACAGACTTGTCCTTGGCGCAGAGATACGCGCTATCTAGTCTCTGCCCAGAATTGCGACTAATGTGCGACAAGTGATGTTATCGCCTAGATGGGGCTCACAGAACTGGATGCTGCGTTTCACTTCTGCTCAAGTCTGGTCAGACGAAACCTCCGAAAAGAGGCATTCAGCTTTTCAGCTGAAGCCCACTGGAGACATTGCATGCACGAAGTCGAGCCAAAGGCCTCCTTTAGGAGGAGACGTTACAGTGCATTGCACAAGGTGACGTCGATTGCTTCAGCCCTCGAGTATGTACAGC
This sequence comes from Septoria linicola, assembly GCA_024114885.1. Taxonomy (NCBI): domain Eukaryota; kingdom Fungi; phylum Ascomycota; class Dothideomycetes; order Mycosphaerellales; family Mycosphaerellaceae; genus Septoria; species Septoria linicola. Next base: position 1,936,325 of record CP099427.1, on the reverse strand, counting down.
AAAGGTACGCTGTGTGCCAAATTTTGATCATGATGGATTTCGAGACTGTACATTTTGCTTTTTCGGTGTAGAACAGTGGCAGAAGAGCAGAGTATGCACCAGGTCAAGGACGGGCTGCTGCTCTGCGATGAAGTGCTGACAGCAGCATCCGTGCGAACACTCTTTGTCCGGTCGTTTGGACCTTCTGGCCCAAGTCTCTTTGTTACGTTCAGCGTGCTCGAGCTCATCTCTCATGGCCAACGATCGCATTGTCGGCCTTGGTACAAGCTGCAACGGCTACAGCCATGCCCAAATCCGGCGAGATCTTTGTAGGACACTCAGAATGAAGTAGGACGCTGGCTGTGGAACGTAAGTCTGCTCACCACCGATCATGCCGTCGATACTGCCGCCAACCTTGTTGAAGCTGGGAGCTGCTGCATACAAGCATCCACCGTTCTGATTCGCAGCTCTCTTCGTGTTCCGATATCTGCGACTCGTCGTCCACATTATATCCTTCTGGCTGTACCGCCCAGCGCCGATTCCTGCTCACCCAACAGTCACACCCCGAGATGTGACAGTCATTCTTCCAACCGTCGACCCCGAGAACCAGGACTTCAAAGAATGTATCAAGTCCTGCTTTGAGAACAGACCATACGAGATTCTGATCGTGATTGTGGGCCGAGACAAGCAGCAGCTGTGTGAAGACGTCGTCTCGCAATATGCCACGCATGGCACCAAATTTCGAGTCATTCGTGCAAAGATTGCTAATAAGCGACATCAAATATCTGTAGCGATTCCCTATGTCACGACTGAGATCACTCTGCTCCTGGACGACCATGTGTTCTGGCCTTCGCCGCGCTTCTTGCCCACTGTCCTGGCACCGTTCGAGGATCCAGGCGTGGGTGCAGTGGGCATGAACAAACGTGTACGCCGCACCGATCGAGGCTTCAACATAAGGTCCTTCTGGAACATGATAGGTGCCATCTACCTCGCGCGCCACAACTTCGAGATCAGAGCTACTAATGCCATTGACGGAGGAGTCTTTGTCAATTCCGGCCGCACATCTCTCCATCGTACTGTGATTCTCCAGGATCCAGAGTTCCTTGATGGGTTCACAGATGAGAGATTCTTCTTTGGGCTATTCGGACCTCTGAACCCAGACGATGACAACAAGATCACTCGTTTCGAAGTCCTCAAAGGCTGGAAGATCAAGATCCAGTATGGTCCCGATGCCGTGATCGAAACTACCCTTGGCACGTATCCCAAGTTCTTGTCACAATGTCTTCGTTGGGTGCGCACGACATGGCGATCAAACAGTTGCTCTTTATTCACTGACCGAACTGTGTGGTTTCGTCAGCCTTGGTAGGATGTCTCTTCTAACGTCGATGACCTCCAGCTGACATCAGCAGGTGCGTGTACGCAGTGTACATCACATCCTTCTTCAATTTCGCGCTCTTCAACGACTTCGGCCTCGCCTACCTATTCTACAAATCTCCTTATGGCTCTCAGCAGAACATTGCGTGGTTGGGCGCTTGGATCTTCACTACCAAGATGGTGAAGTTGACTCCGTATTTCTTGCGTCACCCAGAAGACTTGAGAATGCTTCCAGGCTATTTCATTTTCGCTTACTACCACTCGTTGATCAAGCTGTACGCTCTCTTGACTTTCTGGAACTGCCACTGGGGTGGCCGCGATCTCAGAAGCATCAATTCTACCCAGGAAAGATCAAGGAGCAGGAGCAGGAGTCGCAGCAGGTTCAGTGGAAGATCTCCAAGTGCAGCAGGAATCAGGCCAAGAGCTAGGACGACTGGGTTCGAGCTCATACAAAGTATGGACTGGTCGAGCTCGCGCCTCAGCTCAAGAAGTGCCCCGTGAGACTAGTTTGAGCAGTCAGCTAGACCACCTTGGTCACTAGAACAAATACAAAAATGCACTTTTGTGGCATGATCATGTTTACACCTCTCTATTCGTGCCGAAGTGCTAGAAGACGCAGATCCGAGCCTTAAAGATGGCCTGGGCTCATCTGTATGGTGAAGCAGGAGTCCAGGAAAGCCTGTTGGAGATACACGCTCTCCTTCACCATTGGCATGTACTGGCCGTCAAACTCGTGGCAGCCTTGGTACCGAAGGATGTCGAATTGCTCTCCAGTGGTCGAGAACTTGCATCTCAAGAGAGTGGCCTGTATTCTGATCTGGAAACTTCTCTGTGAAACATACATTCCACTTCGACTCCAGATCCAAGACATGACCGTCACTGCCACTTGGTCTCGGACGCCGCCGAGATACAATGCTTACAAGAATGGCAAGTCTTGCAAGAAGTATCGACGAGCATGATTGCTAAAATAGTACAGCAACGCGAAGCTTTGAGCCACCTCCAGATCGCCTTATGATTCCGATTTTGGAAAGCAATTTGCATGATGCTCGATACTCAACGTTTGTGCTGCGGCGAGACGGAGGTAGTGCTGTATAGCAACTGGTCGGCGGTGTCCTCGAGACAAATGTTCAGGCAGAATTGTGTCCACGACCAGATGGAAGAGCCTAAATACCGGACGCGTGAAATGGCAAGCTCATCGTGAGCGATGTGCTGGGTGTCAAGGTCCAAGAAAGAAACAATGAAGTACTTCAGATCACATGTTGATGAGGTTGGTGGAGGCGTGATGGCAGAACGAAGCTGATGTCGAAGTGTCCCTGACGCGATGATACGAAGGAGAAAGGAAAGGAGAGCAGGAGTCGATGATCTTCATCCAACGGCTGCTCGGAATCGGACATCCGGAAACCACCACGGCCCCTCCCGCTAGTGTTTACGACCTCGCTCCTCTCGTGCCTTTCTCCTTCTCCTGCACAGCTGTGAACCAAGGCACGATGCAGCGTGCTGACCATGAGTCTACGATGTGCCACGCCGTCCGCTACCATAAAGAGCTTCACGTTTCCGAAACCCGGCAGAGTTCCTTTTCCAACCAAACAAATGCCAGCCGGCGGAGGGCTGACGGCATTCTTCGACCAAAGTCGCCTGTACCAAGCTCAGCTCTACGTTCTCGAGAGGTGCGCTACAGTTATGTGTTGGAGATTGCGAGAATAGTCTGTGAGTCGATTCCTTGAGGCGGCTTGGCCAGACAGCTTCGCATTCACATCACATACGAGCTCGTTCATGAAGGCCGCGTGGCTCTGGACACGAGTCAAATGACCAGCAAGCACAATCAGACGCGGTTTCGGGCACCATTCTGCCGAAGCGAGGACGTGTGATCTAGGCACGAGTGACGAAGTAGAATGCCTCAGATGATGATCCGTGCCCAAGGATCAGTAACACGAAGTGCTCCCACGTATCTTGCTTTCGGTGCTATGCACTGTGCTGAGCATACAGAGAACTGGTGTTTCTCACAACCTTCATCTATCAAGTGCTCGAGTACCTGGGTTTGGCTCATGGCAAAGACTGCAGTCCTCGCCTTCTGGAGCAGACTAGCGTGGAATGCTGTCACGCATCCGAGATGAAAGGCAATGTGCAAGGCTGGGTCTGTGACAAGTAGCAGCCTGGATGGTAGCTGATCTGTAGTAAGATCTTCTAGCCGCGAGCGCAGCAAGAGGATGGCCAAGAGGCCAAAAATGGACTATCGGCATGCGGCTTTGGCTATCCGGGACCCACAGCGACAAGTCTCTTGGTGAAGCTCAGGGCTGATCTCAACCCAAAGTAGCTACTATACCATTTACTGTCCGCAAAATATGTTTTCGTTGCTCCACATCGCCCCAATGGGTTCTTGCTTTGCGGCTCGTGGCGTCGTCCAAGCATTCGGTGCGCGCGGCACGACCACTGCCGTGGCATGTCAATCAATGGCACAGACCGGGTCTGCTCCCAAGAAGTGCTGCCCTCAGATGCTCCTCACAGAGTTCTGACTCGCATTGCATCGAGGTGAGTGCACAGTGTTCTCCTGCTTCAACGGATCACGGATGGTGTAGGCCGTGAACAGGATCGACAGCCAGCTAGGCACAATGGCGACAGGCTCGGATTTGCGAGAGAGGCTGCGAGCACGAGGATCATATATAACGCGCTGCAATCTTCCTCAACCAACATCATCCTCATCAGCAACATCTTCAGTCTTCACCACATTCGTTCTACCAGCTTGCCTCAACACACTCTTTTCACACAGATCCCATTCCAGGACAACCCACTCTTTCAAACAAGCAAAATGCAGTTCTCCGTCCTCGCCCTCGCCTCTCTGGCAATCGCAACCCCGCTCGTTCACGAGCGCAGCGCCAACAATGCCCTTGTTACTCGTCAACAAAACGCATACGCAGGATACTACCCAAACAGCTACGGCGGCGGTAACTCTGGCGATGGTAACGGCAACAGTGGATCGGGCAATGGCAACTCCGGAAATGGCTCAGGAAACGGTTCGTAACACTATTCAATGACTGTGAGCAGCACTGACAGCTTCAAGGCAACGGAAACTCCGGTAAAGGCAACAATGGCAACGGTATGTCTTCAGGTGCGTCCGTCTCGAAGTACACAATGCTGACATGTCTTCTCAGGGAACGGTTCCGGCAACGGCTCCGGCAATGGTAGCAACAACAATGGCGGCCGCGTTGTCACTCCAGGCCGCCCAGGCACCACCAACCCTACTGTCCCAACCATTCCAGTCGGCTCCGTGAACCCCTGCAACGGCCTTGCCAACACTCCTCAGTGCTGTGCTACCAACGTTCTTGACCTTGCAAGCTTGGACTGCAACGATGGTATGGACTTTCCTACCCGCAGTAAGATGACTTCATGCTGACCCCTTCAAAGTGCCAGACACCATCACTTCCCGCGACAACTTCGTTGGTCAATGTGCCGACCAAGGCCTCACTGCTCAGTGCTGTCTTCTTCCTGTCGTGAGTCATGATTCTCTCAAAGATGTATCAGTGCTAACAGGAAAGCAGCTCGGCCAAGGCCTCCTCTGCGGTGGCAACCTCAACTAGGCGTTCCACATCCGCTGAAGCAGGAACGATACATTCGAGCAAGGAGATACCGTAAGCAGGACACATTTAGAAGAACAGAAATAGATAAAGGACATGGCGCAACACACTGCGATGAGCACATGAGCACACATGATCCGGCAGGAGAAAAGGCATTGGAAATTGGGAATAAGCATTGATTTGTAGACTAGAGTTACGCTAGAGCAAAATGCAATCGTTGATTGCACATCACCGTGTCTTTCCACGAGACAGAACCGAAATGTCAAGGACCTCGCGCCTTCGCAGCAAATGCCTCTGCGGACGATGCTTTTTTGGAGTCAAGGATATAGTATGGCACACTGGCCTGTGACTACGCTGTCTTCTCAATCAGAACACTGAAGACCAACCGCATCCTTGCACCATCCTTGGGAATGCGAAATGCCACATGACCAGCACTGTCCGAATGCGTCGAAAGGTTCGAAGCGGACATGAACCCATCGCACACCAACGAGCACGGGAATGTAGAATTGCACGATTGGTACTCGAGAAGCAAAGCGTGCCAAGATGCCTTGCTCGTCAGCTCGGTCTGGTCGCGGATTCACGGGCAAGAACAACAAGGGCTTCCCGTGACTAGATTCCTGGAAAGCTTTGTTGATCGCTTTCGACAACTGAGCTATCTGAAGATCCGGCTCCTGTGAGATGTTTGCAATGAACACTCGTGACATTGTCAAGAGGAGATGTCTAGCTTGGAACATGTGCTCGCGAAGCTTGATCTTGGCTTGCAAGTAACGTCTCTTGGGAATAGTCAATGTGCCAGTCTTCTTGAATATGGCAACCCAACAGCCAACTCCAAGGATGTCCGCTGACTGGAACGATGTGCGACCGCCGAATGCAGCCAGGCAGGCAGTCGTGACTTCTTGCGTTGTGGCGTCCACGACAGGCACTTCTGGGGTTGCGATAGGTAGGAAGAGGTACTCCACCGTGGTGTCGGCACTGCACAGTTCTGCATGTAATTCCACGATTGTGGCATCTGGTTCTCTTGACAAGCTTCTACAGCCGACAGCAGGGCGATGTGACGTTGCAATGACAGGATGAGTTCTTGATCGAATAGATTGTTTGACGAGATTAGCTCGCAAGGTGCATGAATCAGATGGTGACTGCGCACTGTCTGGCTTTGGTCGCGGGCTTGAATCTCCGTTGACCACAGGTGTTGTGGAGTAACGTGGATGGCTCTTCTTCAACAGGCATTTGCGTTTGGCAATGGCTTTGCCTGTGCGACGTATAGGAGACGGCAGGGCAGCGGCAATGGTCTCGTTGGACCATCCTCGGGTCACGCAGTTCAGTACCATTTCATCCTCAGCGGGTGTCCAGAACTTGGGGTGCTTGTTGTCTCTTCCAATCACTCGCTGATCATGAACAGAACCCGGGTCGCCGGCGTCTCGCTCTGGATCATCTGAGCATTTTCCCGTGTGATCTGTCGTGTTGGTAGTATCCGTGGTAGGCGCGGGTGGTTGGATTGAGGGAAGCAGTCTCTCAAGCAGCAGCTGCACAATAGTTTGTGTCAGTGGCTTGCCTTGTTCAAGGTTCTGGTGTACCTTCTGACAAGCTTCCCGCTGGTCGCGCGAAATGTTGCTCCACGTAAGATCTGCGGATGCTTTTCCCGAGAGAATATACTTGAAGAGCTCTGGAGGACTTTTGCAGTACTTTGCTGCCCAAGCCTGGATCTTCGAATGCTTCTTCAGTTGTAGCAGCTCAAAGATTGGTCCCTTGCCCTGTTGGGGCTTCTTCTCCGTCGTCTTCTTCTTTTCTTCTTCTTCTGCTTCATCGTCTTCTCCTCTTCTATGATCTTGCTTGCCTTAGGGCACTCGGTCTGCTCATCGACGAGCATCTGCGCGGTGTCCGACGGGAGCGACGAACGCTGAGCCTGTGGTGGTGACGACTTCATTCCGTTCTGAGCAGCACATGGAATAGCCTCACCCTGTCCTGTCATGTGCCTCGGACATTCTGCCCTGAGCCATCCCATCACACATTTGACCTTGCTTCTTGACACGCCTTTTTTCTGCATGCGTCGCTGTACCTGCTGGAGTTTCGATTCCAGCGACCATAGCTTTGACTCTTGTACGACACTCTCCAGGATGTGTTGCTGTATGGTCTTCATGGCGTGCTTGGACAACGAGGACTTCTCGTTATAGTCGCGAATGATCTTGAAAGAGTCTTGCACTGATCGTGGTAGTCTGCGCCTTCTCTTTGACTTGATATTTGGAGATACCATATCTGTGATACCCGGTGAGATGTGCTTTGGCGCCCGAATGTCTTTCTCCTTCTTGACCTCTTGGTAGACCCAGTCTTCCTCATTGTTCGGAGCCGTCATTGCAATTATATTACACGCTGCCGTTAGTTAGGAGCTTTGCTGTCCGACGATGGTTCGTAGCAGGCGCGACACAAGACATGCGGAGAATAGACTCGCCCATCGTTTGATGCATCGAAAGTACAAGTTCTGTGAAACACACGCTCTGCATCGCTCCGCAGTCACAAACTGCCCCAGTGCTGGAACGTCCAGCCACGCTCATCTCACAAAACCCCGGACCCATGTTTACACTTTTGCTGCAGCCACATTCAGGGCGTGCACCCCACAAGCGTGCCCGCAGCTATTCAACGCGCCGCCGCACAAACAACAATCGTAAGTGATCGGCGCCTTGGAGTCTTCGAAAGGAACATACATTTGCTTCAGGAGTTCTGCACCGCAACACGATGCAATCTTGGGCAAGTGAGCGAAGATGGCCAGTTATTGATGCCACAATCATGAAGCTCCGCCTTCTTCTGTAGTGCTCTCACACATAGCGTGGACCACGTTGGCACCGGAAGGTGAGCGACAGGCGCCCAATGTGACCAGTCTGGATGCATATATCGCGGACGCTATTCGCGACCACATATCGCTGACGCTTGCGCTGGAGTAAAGTGCATTCACATCGCTTCCGAAGTGGACGCAGGCCGAGTGAAGCAGAACATCAATCAAGTGTGGTCAAGCTACTTCAAGTAGTGATGCCGGACATTAGACTTGCAGGAGTTTAGTATTCCGAGCGGAAGATCACGCGTCCAGTGTGAATTGTAAAGCCATCCTGTCCAACGACATCGACTACGAGTCCAGCTCGGGCAATATGACGGAAAGCTGCTGCTCTCATACACTCGGCATAGGTATTATATCACGGGAAGTGCATCCAATGACCATCCAGAATCGAAGGTCTGTCACTTTTCATGCTTGGTCTCTTTGTCCATGGCACCACCGTGGCCCACATCAACGTGTGATGGCCGCATCTCTGCACTTCCTGCTTCGTCTTTCGAAATGCCCATTTCGCAACCATACTCTTGCGTGCTCTGGCCAGCATCAGCATTAGTCGCCTCACGTAGCATATCGATTATACGCTCAAGTTCGAGGCCATCGTCTATCATCTTTGCGAGCATTCTGATCAGATAGGCTTGTACATCTGCCTGTAACTGATACATCACTTCTTCAACGCGATCCTCCAGAGTGCCTCTACAGGTCAATTCGTGATGTACCAATTTGAGGTTGTTAATGATACACGGGAGATACGACCCGGGAGCTATGTTCGTCACGATGTAGTGGGAGGCCGTTTCCATTGCCGTCTGGTAGAGGATGGAGGAAGGACTGTGATTGCGGATGATGTCCAAAGACCCTTCGAGCTCCGCCGGCAGCTCGCTGCTTCGGCGATTGTCTTTCCGTCGCGACATTCCTTGGCAGGAGCACTCCGATGTCTGCTGAGTGAGCGCCGTCAATTTCATGGGCCGGACTCTCAAAGCGCCGAGGTTGGTGACAATACCTTGGCGTGATCTGGTCTTGTGCTAGCGATGCTGGCTGGACGTGATGGCCTACTTCAGACCGAGAGGGTTGGAGCAGCATGAAATGTCGCTCAAAGAATTGCCCGCAAGAGTCGAAATATGTGCTCTGTTTGTAGAGTCGATGCAACACCACGTCTTGCTTTCAATTTGAAAACCAGGTAAAGCCGGTCTACACAATCTGATTGTGCCAGCGACATGCTCGCTCGCAAAGTCATCGCCCGACAGTCTGTGTTCAAGGACCTCGTCAAGGCACATGCCCAGCCACGCAAGGACACGGGCCAGCAAATGCACCTGTCCTTACGTCATGTTGCTCTGCATGCAGTCGAGCACATTCGATATGAGTTTCTCTTCTGGAGAGCAATTCTCAGCAGGTCGTTATGCCTTGAGGGAGCGTGATAATGCGACGAGCAGTACGAGTCGCGGCTGACATGCAACTGCAGCTTGCCTTTTGTGAGGTGCTCGATACTTTCGGAGCTGCAGTCAAAGCCCCCGAGGTTCTAGCACAAGGGTGAATGAATTGTCTCTGACAACAGAAGGTATCCCAGTCAACATTCAACTCTGCCGCAGGTCCAGTTGATGGCAGCTCAATCAATTAGCGATGGAGGGACCAAAGCTTAGATTTTGCCGTTACCGCCCATGTCCAACGCGTCTGAGCACGTCTGTCGTGAGCAAGTCGTGTCAAGCTGTGTTCGTGTGCTCTGCTTCGTGTCTCGACAACCGGCACAACTCCAATGGCACATGTGGCCTGGAGGCGGGACGCTATTTGTGGTCGAGTTGCAAATCGTGATCAATCGAAGCTGTCTCCATTTTCCCAAGCTCAGAGGAAGAAGTCTGCTGCACCCAGTCCAGGACGGCGCCATACAAATCCCACAGCAAACTTCCGTAAGTTGCTGAGGTGTTTTCGAGCACTCGTGCTGACGCGGTTCGTGTAGCTACACAGCGGCCACGAATCATGGCAACCATTGACGAGAGATACCTTGCAGAGACCATAGAGCGAGATGCTGATACATCAGTGACCAGCTCTTGGGTGTCTGGACGATCAAGTGTCTCCGTTGGAACCGACATTCGTTCGTCTCCCAGTATGCTCGAGGACGACGAGGCAGAGCTCAGTGAGGTGGACGAAGAAGATGACGTAGGGAAGCCAGCGCAAATGGGCGTGCTATCTCTTGAGCGATCTTTCGAGGTGGACCAGATACTGGGCAGAAAGTTTGAGGACAGCATAGTGTTGTACAAGGTCAAATGGAGGCCTAGCATAGTGAGAAACGACAGGATCCGCCAGAACGACGATGAGTCGTGGGTAGTGGATATCGACGGAGGCCGCTGGGATGACGTTTCAGAGGTCAACATAGTCAACTCTTTTGAGCGGGAAGTGGTTTGGAAAGACAGTTGGCGGCCGGTATGGATGCTTGGCGGCGCGATGGAGGCAATAGCTGCATGGCACATAAGAAACCCGGATCAAGAGATCATACTTGACTTTCGGACGCCGGCATTCTGGAAGCTGCACAAGCCGGAAGCGCCGCTGCTCCCGTTGGAGTACCAGATGCCTGCCGACACAGACGTCTTCATGGGTCCAAGAAGCGAGTACTTCCAGCCGAAAGACATTGATCACACGATGCCGCTCCTGAGATATAGCCGGCGAAGGGCCAAAGAGAAGCCTTTGACACCAGATGCTTTGGCTTTACTCAACAGACCGGTGCGAAGGCCACTTATATTCAGCAAGCAATTTATCGAGGCCGGCAAGGCGATACAGATCGGGAGACCAACGACATTCATGGCATTGCTTGCGTATTGTGTCGGTCAAGCCATCCCAGACCCGTGCTCGAGCTGCACAAACGGCAAATCGCCAGTGCCCAAGTGCGTGAGTGTGGATTCCCACTTTAGAGGAGCTTGTGTTGGGTGTGCGATCCTCGGAAATGTGTCTAATTGCGAATCCCACTTGTCGCGTGAGTCTAAGCTTTCCTCGTGGCGTACCATCTACTGACCACCACAGATCGGGAGTACGAAAGAGGCGACCGCCTCGAGACATATGATAGCCATGGTGGAGGATTACGAGCGAGCCAACAAGCTGCCGCCCTGCGGGATGATCTGTATGTTGACGACTTCATCAATGACGTGCTTCAAATGGATTTTGGAACGGCTTCTCCACCAGCGCCCGCACAGCAATGTAGTTTGTCTCCAGGACTAGACAATAATGCGACAGCCTCGCCTGTACAGCATGATCCCAGCGATCAGCAAAGCAATGGAGACATGCGCCGAGCTTCAAACACAGATCTGCGGGCCTCTGTCACGCCTACTGATGATTCGCTGTACTGCGCTACGCCAAAGAGGCACACTACAGATCCTCTGGCCGATGTTCGGAAGGATCTCGAGCTTCAGACAGCGCAGCAGCAGTCAAAGAGACCTTCGGAGGCGTTCAAATCATATGCCAGCAAAGGCTTTGAGGAAGAGAGGAAGGACTGGCCGCGGACTGAGACACCGGCCATGACTCTTGCTTTCCGGCCAGGTCCTTCCAGCAGTTCTCCGTTGGTACAAGCCTCCGACAAGAAACCCTGTCCAAGCCCAGTGGAGAGCTCCGTGTCTTCGATGACCAGCAGTCGATCATCGAAGCGTGAGCAAGTGCACAGTCCAGAAGCTGAATCATCAGCGGACGAGAAGCCATCTTTCAAGCGCTGGCGGCGGAACAAGCATCGTAAGCAGTCCAAGAACAAGCGAGCTCGCACTCAGTCGCAGCAGGAAATCAAGCCGGAACCAGAAGCCCGTTTCCGCTCCGCCCATCCAAATTGCCAACCCTTACAGTGCTGCCGGGACCCTCTCATGGGCCAACCCGCCTACGCCAACGGTCCCATCCTCGTCTTCAACGACCAGGCCTTCGCCAAAGATGAAGCATCTCCTGAAGAGGTCCGCTACGTCATCAGCCAGTGCAACTGCGACAATGCCGAGACGCTGTTCAACCTGGCGAAGGATTCTTTTGATTTGAGGTTCGCGAATGGTGATGGAGCAGAATTGAGTGAGTATACCTGGGAGGGTGAACTTGCCGGAAGATTTTGGCAGCAGTTGAACAGTGCGATTGTGATGTGTCCCCCGAGAGGGCGGAAGAAGAAGATGAAGGGCAGGAGCAAGCAGGTCGTTGATCTGACGCTGGAGTAGGTGCGTCTCCAATTCTCAAGATTGCGACTAGCTTGCCGCTGAGTTCTCGCTCTTAACAGGCAGCGATGCCATTCAATACTTGTCATCGGCTGAGGGCAAGACCTGGCCGAGAGTGAGAATGGGGACTTCCGAGGGTTTAGGACAGGAAGCTTTTGCGGAAGTTTTAGTGCCTTGATCGTCGTAGACAATTTTTACGCTTCGAATATGATGGTCTTCTAGATGGTAGAGCATATTCGTCCTAGTGCCGCATCGCTCGTTCTCTGTCCTCAGTCCGGCGAAGAGAGTCACAAGGAAGAAGTCGGCGACACGAGAGAACAGCTGGGGTCGAAGGTCACCCTGCCCGGAGATACCGAGCCACCTTTTTGCAACGCCTCTTGATCACCTCGATAAGTTCTATGTTCCGCCCAACAGGATATGGAAGTCGGAATCAAGAAGGCGAGGAAGAAGGACCTGAATGTCTGGTTGACGATAGGCCAGAAGGAGTCATCGTGGCTTGATCGTGGCCATCGTGCAAGCCCACTCCGCTCCGGCTGGAGCATCGTTCCGAGAATGATGCATCGCCAACTTGCTGCCAGGTGTGTGTCCTTGAGCTGTGGAGTCCGAGGCAAAGGCAAAACAGTAACATCCAGAGTGGAAGGCTGGTCGCCGCTGGCTTCGTGCGCCGAGATTTCGCTGTCGCTTTGAATATGAGTGGGTCAGACACAAGTTATCTGCTTCGCCATGAGATGAAGTGGAAGAAGCTGCAGAAGTCGCCCTCGAGAGTGCACGGCTGAAGTGGAAGGCGCGCGTGGCGTCAAACCATCCTTTCCCTTTTGAAACACTCTTCATCAAATCGACATGTTTGATAGGAGAAATACATCGTTTAGGCTGTAGCATAGGAAAGATTATCAACATGGCGAGCCAATTGATCGATGAGGCCAATGATATGAAGAAGGTGAAGTTGTCGCAAGCTCAAACAAGAAATAATGAAGATCGTCGAAGCCGAGAAACACCCGCTAGAACTACAGAATGCCTCCTCCACATCCCCAGAGATGGTCGATGGAGCTGACGCGTTCTGATGAGGCAGAGCATATTTGGAAAAGGTTCTCGCAACCTACATATTGCGTTTGAGAGAGCAGTTCTTTCCTTTTCATCTTGCCTTCCCACTTACAGCACACTATTGAAGCCGCTTTTGTTAGCGACGGATTGAATATTCAGGAGAATAGATATCGCCGCAACCACATCAAGACGACCCAGCAGATTGAAGGATAAAGAGAAACTGGATCCCGTTACATCGTATGCGGCCTGTCGCCCAAAGTCATGTACAAGAAGAAAGAAGAAAAAGATTATATCCATAACATCATTACCACGACCCGCCAATCCCGCCATCACGCCAAAGGAGAGCATCCAACATGTCTCGGCAATCAAACCCACGAGCCATCTTTGCTGGCACTGCTGCCGGCTCCCAAGCTCTTCTCTCGCACCAAGACGCGCTTTCCTTTGCCTGAGGCGGGATCGTGGGGGCCTCGTTCGACCATTTCTACAGGTGTCTCTCCTCTCGCGAGAGGATGCACACCTTGCCTGCCGCTATTTCTGCTGTCACTCCGCGAATAACCATACCCGTAAGGCATGTATGCATCGCGAGTGCGTTGTGGCGAGTTCCTGCCACTTCCCGAGATTCCGGCGCCACTTGCGGGAATGGAAGTCGTGGATCTGTGGGCAAGAGCGATGGTCAGTGGAAGTTCTCTCACGTATGTTCTTGGACAGTGGACGGGCCGGAGTGCAGATGGGACAAGCAAATGTGATGCACACCATTCGGTCTCACCTGTTCAGGTCTTTGTCACTCATCGGTGGTTGACGCTCGGTGATGCCTGCGTTGAAGCCGCTTGTGACCTGATCCTGCTTGCGGTCGTGGCGTCTCTTGAGCCAGATTGCTCCCCATGCGATGAGTGGGAAGGCAATCGCGAGAATGATGAGCATGATGATCCATTTCTGGTAACCAGTCAGCTTTTGCGACCCCTCTGTACAAGCCAGAGCTCTGTGCAGTCTGCACACTCAGGACATCTCGCCACTCACATAATGGTTCTCCCACCACGTCTGGGGCGAATCGACCGCCACACCCACACCATTCAGCGTATTGCCTCCAATGGTGCCCGAAGATCCCGATGAGCTTGATGAGCCTGACGAGCCCGTGTTTTGAGAGTTCGAGTCCGTACTTCCTCCATTTGCATCCGTCGTCGTCTGATCGCCCGTGGCAGCCGAACCCGTTGTGCCCGATCCATCACCCGCATGCGCGGAGGCACCGTTATCACTGCCGCAGTTCGTATTGTACCAGGTGCTGACTTGCTGCAGGTCCGTCGGGTTGGTACATGTCGAATCACAGATGCCCGTGGCGGAAGTTCGCAGTTGGGTCAGATATGCAGACTGACAGAAGCAGACCCAAGCGCCCTGTGATGCCACATCGGTGGCGGAACATGCGTTGGCGGCCTGAATGAGCAGTGGACAGCTCGTTCCGCATGCTGGCAGCTCGCTATTGCCGTTCGTGAGGACTCCCTGTTGCGCCGCCGCAGCGGACGCGAAGAGCGTGAGGACAATGTTGTGGTATCGACCCATGACTGGCACTCCCTCACATTTGATTGTCGACTAGTGATATCGTGAATGTCGTCGGATGCCTCGGAAGACCCAATGGAGATGCAGAAAGTGGTTCCAATGCTCGTCCCGGTGTCGTCAGTTGGTGTATTTTGTGCTGACAACGTCGGGCGAGGAATGTGATGGTCCGCTCCGGCTCGTCTCGTATCGTGACTCGGGTTGCTGTCTGACTCTGTCGCTGGGTGGAAGGTCGCCGGAAGAACGAGCGACTGCGGTCAGAAGGCGCGACGCACTTGCGCTCGTGAGCGTGAGGAAGGTGCTGAGCGTGAAGAGGAAGGAATGGGCTGATGTGGTAGTGGGAAAGTGCACGCACAACGGCGAAGGCTCGAGTTGGGAAGTCGCAACGGAGTCGGGCTTGGAAACTGCTCGTAAATGCGGAACTGCGGCCAATCAGCGTGGCTCATGTCGTCAAACTCGCAGGGATCGTTCGTGGAGATGCCCGTTGCCGATGAACGACGATGATTTTGGGATTTCTTTCTCCTCTCTTTCGTGACACAACATGTCGTGCAATGCTGTCATGCTGTGCAGCAACAAGTCAACCTGTCGTCAATGTACACAGAGAAGTGCTTTTCGCCAACAACAACAAACGACTTCCAGCACGAAAATACCGTGCACGAAAAGCAGACCAGGCCAAGTTCTGGCTCATCTGCCACAATATCGGCCAATGCGCCACATCCGAGCTCTGGCGAGAGCCTCGAAAACACACAACAGTCTTCCCGCAAAACTTGCAATTGGACTTCATCACGAGACATCGAGTCTGCTCATCATGCGCAAAGAGTTTGCAGCACGAAACATGACAGAAACTCTCTTACTGACCGCGGCGAATGGCACACCGCCGTCAATGTGCCGAATAGTGTCTCCAGTCACCCCACCCAGGATAAGTAGTCGCCAGATGGTCATTTGACCTGAATCGACAGCCAATCTTTCCTTTGCAGTTTCCTTACCTACTCCCCAATTCTGTGCTAAGCAGACCAACAATGTCTCCCATGGGATTCATGGTATCTCAAGCTTTGGCGGCGGCGGATGTGCCACAACTGCGGCGTGGCTACCAGCCTGCTTGCTCCAGCTGTCCGACCAGATGATGATGGTGCTTGGAACGCACGAGACCTCTGGAGCGCGTACAGAGATGACCCAAAGCGACAGGGGCACAAGGAGAACGAGCGAATCCAACGCCAGCAGCAGGCCGAGAGCAGCAAACGGCGAAGGACGGAGGACGTTTCAACCGGACGCGCCGACAGTCTGGAGGAAGAAAAATCGCCCAACTGCGACGAGATTTCGCAGATCAGAAAAGAGAACTGGATCACGCTCATAAATTGCTCGAGGTCCGCCGGAATGAGGAGCAGTATTTTCGTGAATTGATCGGCGAGCTCAGAGAGGAGAAACAGACTCTTGAACAATCGAACGACCTTTTGCGGGCCCAGCTGCGCGACAGTGACGTGGCGCGACTCGACATCGAACAGTTGCGATGTCCAGCGTCGAATGACTGGCGACTGCATTCAGGCAACGTCCACTTTTGCAGAGACCGTAGTCTCTTCTCGGACTATCACCCTCTACAAGATACCTACGCCTGCAAAGCAGATGGATCCAGGGTACAAGTGCTTGGTAGAGGCACAGTCCAAATCAATTGGAAAAAGCAGCTGGGACACCCTCGCGTAGAGTATGCTGCCCTTTGCGGCATCCTACATATTCCATCCGCGAACTGCAACGGATTGTCCATCCCGAATCTCGAACGGCAAGGCTGGAAGTTGAAACTGCGTCAAGACAATCGAATGGCCGTGATTGATCTCAAGACGAACAGCTCTGTTTTCTGCGCGAGCAGTACGAGCGGACGACACAGGATATGCCTGGCGGGCGAAAGGGATGACCTTCACGAGCCACAGCACGTTACAATGAACTTGCCCATCGCCTTCTCGAAAGTCGCAGCTTCTGCCGACGACAACCGTTCACCGAAATAGATAGTGTGAACACTGCGCGAGGACGACGAGCTGCACAACATTGGCTTGGCGTACCAGATTGGCATCGCAATGCCGTATCTTCAGCATAGCTTCCCCATGAATCAGTCCAACTCAATACACTCAGGCGCGCCTGGCCGAAGCTGTCCGGGCGCCGGGCAGAACAGCTTCACAGCCTGGTTGAGCTCTTGATACCAGACCTTTGACAGGCATTCTTCTTTGCTGAGCACTTCCTCGATGCTCGTCTGCTCTTCCTTCACCATGTCCACGTACACCTGCCACATCCTCTCGAACTCTTCGGCTTGATCGCACGGGCAATAGCTGAGGATGTCATCGATCTCTTCTGGTGTTGCTTCTGCATACTTGAAAGCGCGTCCGCGATGGACAAGGACTGGTTCATCGGTTCCAGCCCGCGAACCACCAACAGCCTGGTCTTGACATGGACGACCAAAGTGGGTGCTGGTACAAGCTTTGTGCTTCGCAATCCATGTTATACTGCGCTTCTGCCGTTTCGGTCTTGATGAACGAGGCGCTTTGCTGCCTTTCCCACTGTCACGGGTACTGCAGGGCTGTCAGCTAGGTTCGAAACTGCGATCAGGATGACAAGCACACATACACTGGACTCTCTACCTTCAGCTGGACTTCACTGACTTTTGCAGGCTTGACAACACGATCTAGGTTAGGCGATGCTCGTGAAACAGGTGTTGCGTATCGGGATGACCGCTCGGCTCGCCCTGCAGTCACAGAACTCCTTGACGTATTTGTGATGATGCTCCTTCCCGGCTGGCCACGACTGCCATGGCCAATTTTCGGCGAGACATCAAGTCCATCTTCCGGCTCCGGAGTCACGAACAGGCCGGGCGACGAGTTTCTGTTGCCTTCGGCACTCTGCGCACCAGGTGCTACGCCAAAGTCACCATCCACGTGCAGCTCGTCATCGTTTTCCTGATCCTGCTCCTCATCCTCTTCTGCGGTAGCGAGGCCGGCTGGGTTCCAGACCGACGGCCTCAGAGATCTGCGATTGTGATGCCAAAACTCACAGTTGGAGCTTTCGGATACTGAGATCGCACAGTTGACACATACTCCCATGGCAACAGAGTCATCTATCACACTGTGCCGCAGTCAGCAAAAAGTTTAGAAGCATCCTGAATCTGGACATACCACTTCGGGAATGGGCCATTGCCTTCTTCACAGCGTGAGCACATATCGGTCGCTCTGGCCAAACCAGTGACATACACCAGCATCAGGCGCAGATTAGTACGAAGATTGATGCCCCTTTTCTTGCCAGTCCTAAATGTTTCGAGATATTGATCGGAGAAAATGAGCCTTTGCCTGACTGGCATGTTCAAGTACCGCACGGAGGCGGCAGAAGCAAGCCCGTTCAACTCACCGAAGAAATGTGACGCCACTGTGAGAGTGTAGTCGCCTTTTTCTGGCACTAGATGGTGACCATTCAGATTCAATGCCTTGCCTGGGCCAGCTTCACCTTCAGCAACCATGATTGACGGTCCGAGGTCTGACCGGCGCCACCACTCGCCTTCCTTTCTCCTCACATCCTCTGGGTGTTGATCGTGGTAGTCGGCGATGACATCCTGAGCTCCCGCCAACGCCCATACGCTCCTCCTGCAGCGAGCTTCGTCAGTCCAGTGCACATGCCAGCTCCGTGTCCGACATACCAACTTGGCTTCCACTCGACCGTCGACAACTCTTCGCCAGTTTCTGGATGCAGGCCGCTCCGGAAATGTCTCCTCACACCCGATATGCGATCGCCCTCGAATTCTGCCCGAACGACATTATCTTCGTCGGTCGAGACCTGTGACGAGCGCACTATTGTAGGTTCCCATTCCGCTTGCAGCTCAATCGCACCCTCGTCGGTATACCGCTTGTCGGAGATTGCGGACACTGGCCATTTGCGAAGTTGTGGATGCCGGTGACCAGGAGTGGTTTGTCTGGACATTGGAGTGTGCTCGCGGGATACAGACAAGAGCTTGCCAGCATGCGACACAGCGCCTTTTCAGACCACCTCGTCAATTGTGAGGTCCCTATTCAAACGAAGAGCCCCTCCTTGTATCAGCCTTTGTCGAATGCATGGACAAGGCTTGGAAGTCCTTGTCGGCAATTTGAGCCGCTGAAGCCAAAGCCAGAGGCGGTGTCGCACTTTCTGTATCGCGAGAACGATACACACTCAAGATGCCTGACCGCGGCTGCTCGTGTTGCAGAGCACAATTGTAGCTACATTGCTGCAAGCGACACACAGCATGGCGAATACGACAAACGGCCAAGAGGCCAGCCATCACGCCGAGTTACACGACAAGCTGAAATTGGAGCTACAAGAACGAGGACGCGTACAAGCACATTGCGATGATACGAAAATACAGGATGTAAGCCCCAGGCGAAAGAGCCTATCTGTCACGCCATCTTTCGAAGTACTTCACACTTCTCCGTCTTGTGAGAGGTAAATACTGAGTGTGTGCAGATCATGGCAACAGATTATGCAAGCAATCGAGACGTCCAAACCTCAATGCAGCTACTTGCTCAACAGCAACCAGGCACGTGCTTCTTCAACCTCGCTCTGAAGAAGACCTTGTGCCATGCTGTCTCTCACCAGATTCTTTGCCAAACGACAGGCACTTCTTCAGCCTGCTTGGATACCATCCGCATCAATTTGAGAAAAGCTGGAGCAGATCAGAGCCAGGAACAGACCGTGGTTGAACAGCTACGCGAGCTTGCGTCAATGGTGTTAGCTCCTCTCCTCAGTGATGGCAGTGGTGACGATGTGAATCTTGCCTCGACTCCCAAGGCGGCGCAACCATCGCAAAGCATGAGCGAGAGACCGTCAACGGCATCTCCGAATCTGACGAAGCGAGGTCACACGTTGGACGGCGCAAGTGATGCTGCAGATCCTGCCAGCAAGCGTTCCAAACTGAAACAGCCAGTCCTGGCAACGCCGCGCCTCATTGCACCGGCCGCGAAGCTGCGAGAGCTTGACTTGGAGACCTTTGCATCTTCTGATCTGGACCAGAGGAAAGTTCTAGCCAGAAGAGCGTTCTCATTACCCATTGAGCTCTACTTCCATCACCTGCGCCACGCGCTTCCGAAGCTCGCAATGAACTATGAGCAAGCTAGTCTGATTTGGAGCAAGCTCACTTTGCCGCAGACCGAGCAGTGGGAAGCACTCCTTGCCCAATTGCATGACGGAAACATCGCTGCGGCCAGCACTGCAGGCGCCGATCTGTTGACTGAGCACGAAATCCTGCAGAAGCTGGCGCCTCCGGAAGTACAGCTAACAGAAACCGACAACACAAGGTCTACGGCCAAAGACAAGGGTTCTGTGCACAAAGCTGATCGAAGTTGTACTCGGATTTCCACGCGATCAAGAGTACGGCCCAATGCAGTAAAGAGCCCGTTTTTCTAGAATATAGACAGTTGCCGCCTAGCAGCAGACGCAGACCTGCTTGCCCATCAATCAGGCCTTTCTTGGCATACTGCACGAGCTCGCCGCAACAAGATCTACAGCAGACGTTTGGCTCGCCGGTAACATCTGGCAGGATGCGTCTCATAGCACATACGACACTGGCTACGGGGGACTTTTGGACGGAACCACAGCTTCATTGTTTCGCCTTCGCCTCGCCGTATTTGCAGACACAATCGCAAGAGCCCTGGACATGGCTGGAAGAACAGTACATATTCCAGCACGGTCTCATTGCTTTGCTTGTACAGGAGTGGACGCCATTGGAGATCTGGGAAAGCCGAGCTTACGGCAGACACGACCTCTCCGTCGCTGAGATCCACTGCGTTTCCGGTCCAGAAGAAGTTGCACGGCCGGTTTGGTGGACAAAACTCTGCTCCTATCAAGCTCCCATTCAGCATGATTTGCGTGCCTTCCATCTTCCTCGCCTGCCTCGCCGACTTGAACACAACAGAAAAGAGCCGCTCATCATGCTCTGTGCATTCCAGCACAGCTCTGTCTGCGTATGCCTGTCTGCATGCCACATCTAGCATGTGCTGTGTCGTGCTCGGTCTGGTTGTGAGATCCTCGTTGGACATGTTGAACACGAAGAAGAGGCGTCTTGGATCGCTGGCCGTCCTTGGGAGGTGGATCAATATGGGAGAAGAACAGGCTGCTTGTGACACTTTGCTCGGACTTGTTTGAACTTTGTCACGATGAATGGAACGAGCGTGGCCGACGATTGAATTGTCGCTGAGTTCGACATTCATCGAGCCTTCGTGTTTGATCAATGCGTCGTAGTTGGCTGCTTTCGCCTGCCTATCGCCGTTGTGCATGCAAGTCGACTTCGATGGCATCTTTGGCAATCTTGGCCCCACAAAGTCTTGACCGAAAGGATCGCCGACTTTGTCCTGGGTCACTGAGATTCCAGGCGCACCGCGTCTGTCAGCTGGACTGGAGTGACGTCGTTTCAGCCCTGCTGAACCGCATTGATTGTTCCTGTGCTCTGACATCTGGCCATCCCGCACCTCCGCATCCGATGGCATGTCTTGAAAATGGCCATCCAAGCGAGCACCGCAAGAGTGGGTGAACATGTTGGTGCCCTCAACTGCGGCTGCATCAGGTGTGCGCTCGAGGCCTTTTGGCAGGGTCAAATGCTGCTCTCGCCTACTGAATTCTGGAGTGAGCCTGTACAGCTCATCGTAGGACTCATGGCCGCCTGCTTGCTGAGACGTCTGATCATCCTCTGTTGCTCTCTGAGATGATGGCATGTGGGAACTTGCTTCCGGCATGACTGGACTGGTCCTATAGCAAATCGACTCTGGCACGCTCAATGACATATTCGTGGCAGTCGTCGCATGCCAAATTGCCAGGAATCGTTCACGAAATCGCTCAGCTGAGAGAAGCCTTTCAGGAGCCATGGCCGGTCTGGCTGATGGTCTGCCACGCAGTTCGCTCATCTTGATGTGTCTGACTGACCTGACACCTGTTTCAATTCTTGTTGCAGCTGGAGCAGCCAGCCTGCGAGCTTGTCACGTTGAGGAGCAGATGCGACGAATTCTGCGTTTTCCAAAGCATGCATACCCGGACAGTTAGGCTTTGTACCTTGCATCTCATTTCCGACTTCTCAACCACCTCATCTTTGATCATGTTGCGCACCTACGTCGGAAGCGGAAGCGTGACTGACACAAAGAACACTACTCTCCTGGCTCCGTTCTTCTTCTTCGAGGATGGCGCCTTCGCGTTTGTCTGGCCGTGGTGTAGCCAGAATCAACCCGTCGCTGTGGTCAGTAGATCAAGTTGTCGACAAGAAAATCGAAGATGGGCAGACGTTCTTCCGAGTAAAGTGGAACCATTCAACTCTGGACCGAGGAGATGTGCTTCTGCGCGACGATGGCACGTCCTATGCATCAGTTGATGGCCATGAGTATGACATAGAGGACTGCCATCCGCGCAGTGGCGGATTGATTACTGTGCACTGGCAAGACAGCTGGCACCAGCAAATCGACCTAACAGGAACGGCCGACGAGCTTATTGAGGACTTTGAATCTGGTTCACTTCCGCCCGAAACTGCAGGTGATGCTGTGGCAGCCGACTTGCCGTTCGCCTCATTCACCCCAGCATCAAACATGCATGACTATACCGAGAGCTTTGTCACAAAGTTGAAAGCCCTATTGCAGTCGGGTTCCGGAAGATGGTACAAAGGAAAGACACCGATATGGGTAGCCTATCTGGACTATCCAACGCGTAACCTTCTCATTTTTCGCAAGCACTTTATCAACAAGCGCAACGTTATCAACATGTCGCTCGCCAGCGCGCGCCACGAGCATCGTCGGATCTTGTCAATTCATCGGACTGGCAATGCACTACTGAAGCCTTGCAATCACTGCAGAAATGGAGATGGTAGGTGATGACGAAAGATAACACCAATCTCGCAGTGGCTTGTACTCACTATCATCGTGAAGGAGCATTGCGTAGGTGCGTTGTCGATCGATACCATTTGGCTCTAAACTCAGCTTGCACCAATTGCAGCCTGTCAGGGCGGATGTCGAAGTGTTCTTTGAGCGGAAGCAGTGAGTTTCTGCTTGCGACATGGTGTGGAACTTTGCCTGATGTCAGCGCACTCAGATCGAGTGGACAATTGCGCATCGATTGAACGAGAGCATTCAACTGTTGCACCTATCACTCGCGTTCAAGCAGGTAGCCGCACTTCAAACAAGCGTGTTCGTGCAACCGACTCGAACCACGCAGCAAAGCGATCGACTTCGGATGCAGACACCGGAGCAGAGAGCGGTCCCGCAAGCAAGCTAATCAAGCTGAACACAGAGAATCACACATTCGAGCTTCCTTGGTGGCACGGGGCGTGGGAGGATACGTTTGCCAGCAACTCAATTGGAGGCCCAGCTGAGTGGTCAAGCCCGGTCAACGCTTCGACAAAGACAAACGTCGGCTGTCCAGAAACTCTGTCGGCCTCGACGCCCGTCAAGCCATATGGCCTGGCATCTCCCGCAAACCGCACAGATCAAGAGCATCAATCAAGCCGCAACAAAAGTACATCAGTTCCACGCCAAAGTGCCGAGCAGTCTCGTGTGAAGCTGCTCGAGCGATTCCGCGGTTCTGCCAGTCCGGCAAGAAAGAAGATCCTGTCAAATGTTCCTCGAAATCAGTCTGTCCCAGATGATAGTATGCAAGGCGTTTCAGCTTCGTCGCAAGAGACTCGGGCAACAGAGAGCCTTGAAGTAAGCGAGCTTCTTGCACGATGTACAGAACAGCGCAAGAAGATGCTCGAAACTGCATGGACGATGTGGCTGGACGAGAGGAAGAGAGAGTGCAAGGCTCAGCCATTTACGAGTGCGAAGCACTTCTTCGAGATTATTTGGCATCGTGAGCTGACGGACTCTGCTACGGCGGCTTGATAATCCCCTCGCGGCATCGACGTAGAGAGTCGAGTCACGATAGCGTCACTTGTGTCATTCGTAATCAATAGCAAACAATCTCAGAGATTCTATCAAGAAGTCGTACTCTATCTCCGTTGCTTCCCACTAGTTCAAACGTCACAAACTCGACTAGACAGTAGAGATGCTATTGACCACTACACTTTTGTATGTGAAAGCTTGAAAAGTGGCGAGGTCCCACCTCGCGAGAGGGCCGAAAAAGCGCGCGATCTGTGGACTTAGCGAAAATCGACCCTCCCGCCCTACCAACCCGCAGAGCTCGCTGTCTGATACCTTCCTACCTCACCGTCGCCACCCTACCTCGCCGTCGCCGCCTCCGATCGGCCCCCAAGTGAGCATCCGCCTCCCCTCGGCCCTCAGGATAATCCTCCCGACCTCGCCGTCGCCCCGGGACCTCCACCTCGCCGTCGCCGACCCCAAGTCTTTTTTAATGAGGGTGAAATAATAATGTGACCTGACACCTCGAGTGAGACCACCTCCATTTCCTGGCCCAAAGTGACTCTACCTGCCCAAGTCCTCCCACGACCTCTCCGGACCTCCGAGTCCACCTCGCTGCCCCGAAAGGGCCTCGTGCCAGTGCAGAACCGTCTCCGATAGGTCCCAATCGGCCCTCGCCGACCCATAGTAGGCCTCTGAACATAGTGTCGGCCCGTCAACTTCCTCGCGGACTACCCCACAGCACCCCAAGCGTCATCGAGAGGTGTCGGGAGGGTCCTACCTGCCCGAATGAGAGTCCGACGGTCGACGTCGGGGGGCGACCCTACCGTTTCAAAATCCGACGCCTCTCCAGAGGGTGCCGAATGGCCCAAAAACGGCAGAGAGGGGAGGTTCTCAAATCCGACGCTTCGGGGGGCGACCCTGCCGTCCAAATCCGACGCCTGAATGGGGGAAGACGACCCCTGTCCGACGCTTCAGACAGATATCCGACGCCAAAAATTTTTCTCCGGCCGCGCAGCGGCCGGCAGGCGCGCGAAAATAAGAGAGAGAAGAGAGGGGAGGGGAGGGGAAGGGAAAGAAAGGAAGGAAGAGGGAAGGGAAGGAGGGGAGGGGAGGGGAAAGCGCAAAATCCGACGCCCCCGAATAGGAAAAATCCGACGGTGGTCCGTGCGAATCCGACGGTTCGGGGGGCGACCCTACCGTTTTTTCAAATCCGACGGTCAAAATGTAGAATCCGACGCTTTTCAAACCGCGTCCGTTCGACCTAGTACTCACGGGCCGAGTAGTGTAGGCCTCAAATAATGCTGTCCCCAAGTATGGCGTCGATCGGAGCTCATCTACGTGCGCTACAGACCCCTGTCGGCGTCGGATTTCTACTGGGCAAAATCCGACGGTTGAGGTCGCTCAATTCGCCGCCGCTAATCGTGAAACTTGCACGTCTACTTCAGTACACCTACGATAGGCTATAAACGAAGTTTGGCCTCGATCGGACTCGAATTGCGGGCGCTACAGGCCCCTGCCGCCGTCGGATTTTCACGCCAAGCCAAATCCGACGTTTGGCGCAGTTGACGTCCGATCGAGCTAGCATTTACAGTGCGTCTGAGGTAGGACGGTAGGAGACTACACTGAAAGTTTGGCGTCGAACGGACACCTCGTCGTCGCCCGACAGACCCCTATAGGCGTCGGATTTTTAGAGAGCAAAATCCGACGGTTGAACTTCTGCAATTCGGCGTCGATGGAGCTGAAACTCGCACGCTAGACTGTACGTATCTACAATAGATCACCGACGAAGTTCGGCGTCGATCGGAGACCTCACCGTCCCGCTGCAGTACCGGATCCACGTCCATAGTCAAATCCGACGCTTTCGTCGAACCGCAGCCGATCGAGCTGAAACTCGCACGTTACTGTCGATAGTATGCCAGTAGTCTATTCTGAAAGTTTGGCCTCCATCGGAGGTCGCGTCGTCGCGCTGCAATACCCTGTAGGCGTCGGATTTTTATAGAGCAAAATCCGACGGTCGAGCTTCGTCAAAGCTGGTGCGATCGGGCTCAAACTCACACGCTGCCCTGAATAGGTGCAGTAGAGCTCAATTACAAAGTTTCGTGGCGATCGGACTCCCCTCTGTCGCGGCGGAGCGGCCCAACCTCCAAATCCGACGCTTCCGGGGGGGACCCTACCGTTTTCAAAACAGAAAGTGTCTCTGATCGAGACGGTTCGGGGATACGTGGCAGAGGAGAGTGCTACGAGTCTATAATAGTGCCGTGAGCTCTATCGTATGCCGTGGTAGCGGTCCGACATCAGAGTGGTATGTAGAAGATCGGGCTGAAGTCTCCATGTCAGAGGGTCGGGGGGCGACCCTGCCGTCTACATCGGACATGCAAAATCGAGTTCTGTGACGAAGTAAAAGGAGAGGACTCCTCCCTCCACGGTCGACTTCTACTCCAGGGAATGGACATGCAAAAAGCAAAACGAACAACACTGGGGATTCCCACGTGGTCACCCACCGTAGTACTAATCCAGCGATTACGTGCTTATATATGGCAGAGCGGACGGGATGCCTAGCTTTCACGTATCTGTGGTCGTTCGTGCTAGAACAAGAAGTTTACCGACTCATATACCTCACCCACCCACCGTCCCAGGCCGCAGAGGCACCTCTCCACGCACTGTACTGTCCAAGTCAGAGCTTCCGGGGGCGACCCTACCGTCTACCGCGGACACGCAACAGCCAAAGGCATGCCGCCCCAGCACGATCGTATGTGGGCGCGGCCACGCATTTTCGCCATGTCTCGACTTCCGGGGGCGACCCTGCCGTCCACTGCGGACATGCAGACGCAGAGCTCCAAGGCTCTTTTCATTTACCAACCATCAACTCGGTCGTTCAATACACTCGCCTCCAGGTGCGGGCCGACTAATCAGCCCTTCAACTAATGGGGAGGTATTCAACAAATCGAGCGGACACGGGCTTACGCTCAGCAGCTCGTAACAACAAGGCTACT